>CM045553.1:3421923-3801671 GCA_024721245.1 Mitragyna speciosa
CGGGCAAATCCAACTTTTGTATCCATGTACATAAGTAGGGGTTGTCAATCCACGATTCTAAATGTTTGGGCCTTGTGACAATTCAGAGTATGACAATTGTGCTTGATGCTGACGTAACGGGTCATTAAAACTTGGGCTAAGCAACCTACTTATGCTTCTCTTTCCTACATTGGTGTGTCTTGAACATGTGCAAAACTTTTTTGGTTTTTTTTTTTTTTTTTCCTATGTTAGCGAGGATGCCCTCAAATCTTATGTTACAATTTTGTAGTTCTGAGGAAGACCCTTGAATATTTTTCTGGAGCTGCTTGTTTTGATTGATCTTGATTATTAACATTTCTTTTTTAGTCAGATCTAGATTATTAACATTGTTAGCCAATAATGAAATTAAATTGTGTAACTCGGCCGTCCCAGGCCAGTCTGTGACCGTTGAGCAGTGAACACCAGTTAAACTGGGCAACTATTCCTTAGTTGGATCGGAAAATAAAGTTGCACAGTTCGAGCCCGAAGCCCAACTGACCTGGCCTGGTGGACACTCCTGTTGGGGACAAAAACAGAGAAACCAACTAACCGGTTCTAAATTGAATTTTTTTAATAACTTATTTTTAGTTTTTAATTTTAAAAATCTATTTTATAATGTTTTTAATTATTTTTTAACTTTCTTTTAAATTTTTTAAATTAAAATTTAGAGCACTTAGAAATATTTTTTTAAAATTTATCGACTTTTAGAAGAATCAAAAGCTCCAAATCTGTGACAATCCACATTGGGATTGGTCGAAGGTCTCCAATTTCCAGTGCTGTATTCGCCCCCCAGAAATTACAATCGAGAGATATTGCAAGTAAAATGGGCAGCCACACCTTTTTGCCACGATTTCCCCATATTCACTGCAGTTTCAAACACTTGTTTTTTTGTGAGCAATAGACATGCGCATCGAATTATGAGTATGATGGGGTGGGGGTCGCAACGCTCTTTTCCTTCTCTCGGTCTGGGGAGCCAAGTCAGGAATTCAATTCCTGGTGACAGACTGACAGTTATCATGCCTATGATTTTGCCTCCTTCCAATTGGTTCTTCTCAGAATCCTAGTTCGATGATAATTATAACTAGTAGACATGTTGATACTGGGGCAGCTTCATCTGCATTGGCATTTAAGACAAATTTTTCTCATTTTATTAACACCATTATACATGAAACAAGCTAAATTGCTAGGCAGTTTTTGTCTGAAGATAGAAAAACTTCGGACCAATTATTTATTTTTAATGATTGGCATCTTAAGAATAAATTCCGACAATAAGAGCTGCAAATCATTAGTGAGCTGGCCGAAGATGGCTGCCTACTTAATCAAGCATTAAATAATTGGGTAATTAATTCGTGAATGCTTGAGTCTTGAGTTGACCTCCTGATCATCTGATGCAAGGTTTGGGAAATTCTTTAGTTATGTTTCGTCCAGTTGTATACAGACAAATAATTAGATACTCTACTCTACGCAGAGACAAGGATATTAATAGTACTTGAGGGAGGCAGGCGTCAAGACAAAGAAGCAAGTACAACTTTTAAAGAAATGGAAAATTAGAAATTACGCCGGCGAGCAAAAATGTAATCAAGAAGTTCGCTTGTTCATGAGCTTTCTGATGAAGATTTTTTCTGTTTGTGTTTTAGAAAACACTACTTGCAACAGAAGTTTTTGTTCATATTTTTAAGTTAACATCCATCTCTTAATTATTGCATCGCGTTTGTGGTCCTTTCAAGGCTGCCGATACTTCTCAGAATTACTTCAAACAAAACCTCCTCTCAGGCAGCTTTGAAGCCTCACAAGTGTCATATCCCACAAATTAATGTACTTGATTTCATGGGGCAAAATGGAAGACCGAAATGTGTGTCAAATAGACCAAATTTGAATTAAAAAAAAAAACATAAAAAATAAGGTGATTTTGGAAAGAAAACTAGCTACACCATTATTTTATACCAAAATACTTGATAATTATATTAAAATATTGAACAGTTACACCGTATCCAAATTGTGGGACGCAAGGAGCCTAATTGCAAGTCCCAAATTGGGCATCGATCATCAATGCAGTCACAGCTCAGTATTCACGATCCAACACAACACAACCGCATGAATGCATGTCCACTTGAGCCTTTGCTCAGATTTCGCCAACTACACTTGACTGCAATTGTTCACCGTTATTAGGAGACATTACAATTCTAAGTGTAATGGTCACCAAGCTTTCGCAGATGTTTCGTAATGGTTTCAATAGGTTGCTCCATTTTCAGCTCTGAACAAATCATAACTCCATTCTCTTGTAAGAGATATTAGCACTCCATTTGTTATTAGTGACTCGATTGTTTAACTTATTGATTTGTACAAATAATGAAAAAATAACCTTGATGCTTCACGTCTTGGCAAATTAAACTAACCACTGTTAGTACAAGTCATGCTTTCCTTTCTGTAGCACTTTTCTGGCTAAAGTTAGTTGCACGGTGTTTCGGGGTATGACTTCAATTTAGTCCAAATGATTTTTTTACCCTCTTACTGGCTAAAATAAGGCAGCAATAAATTAAGAGATGGTGAGTCAATTGTGCTTCACGTCACGTAAGGCAGGTATGAGGGAAAAGCAACCTTGTTTATTTTATTTTGCTAGATGACTCGTTTGTTTCTAAATAATACGCAAGTCAATTAAAGAATGATTAGTCAATTGCCAGAAAACCTCACTGACCTTTTTAAAAAATTAATGTGAACCAAATATAGCCACTTGCCTTTTCTGAAAGAGAAAACGACGGGGAACTTGATAAGACAAGTCAAGTCTGGTTAGATGTTAAAAACGTTTTTCTTTTTCTTTTTTTTTTTTGTGTGTACATTTGTTCGGAAATCAAAGCGGTGAGTCAAAATCAAGTTTTCATCCAAAATTAATGCCAGATTTTGATGGCTGCCGTCCCTGATTCGGCAATCAATTTTTGCTTTTGTTGGATTATCCTTGCTTTAAAAAAAGGTTGAAAATGTCCTTAATATTGGCAGAGGAGATTTATGAGAGTGGATGGTGATGTTATTTTTTTATTGAATCTTATAGCAATCATTTGAAATAATATATCGTTTAGATTTTCTGTTCCAGTTTTCTTATTACCATCTAACGTCATTCACTAAGAATTGTTACTTGGCATTGAAATAAATTAAATAATTATTATAATATAAATGCAAAGTAACGATACCTAGTAAATGACATTTGGGTGGCATTGGAAATCTGAATTAGTTCAAAATGTACCACATGAAGTTCAAGATTTAACTTAAAACTTAATCTTACAACTCGTTACTTCTGATTACTAATTTTCCTTCAGAATTTCCATCCACAGAAACAAAACTTTGTCCTCCTAGATGCCATAAGCACGTGTTTCCTTTTCTACATCAACAAGTTTAGTCTAATTAATTGTTTGGCCCGCAGTCTTGCGTGCCAGTTTGCGGTTTTCCTTTTACTCGTGCTGGAATAGTGCGGGAAAGGATGGATAGGTTTCGTATCCTCCCACTCTTTTTTTGTCCTTTTTATATCACTGTTTAAACAGACAACGGTGTAAACATCTTTTATCATTCTTTTTACAATTAAACCATTCTCTTTAAACCTGTAATCATTTTGCCTGAATATCATCCAAATTTTTTGTCTTTGTTTGGCCAGAGCTACCTTTGATACTCCCATGTCCTTATCATTTTCCCTGAAGTGGTACCTATTTGCATCTAATGAGTATATAAGACAGAAACAGCATTGCGAATCAAGTAACTACAAACTAAACGAAACGAAGTTTCCTCCATTTGCCCCCCTGAAAATCACCTTTCTGTAACACAACACGTTATCTTCTGTGTACTTTTTGGACATTACTGCCATATCACTCTTCTCTTCTTATGTGGGGCTGATTAGAGAGGATAGACAAAGAGGGTGGAAGCCAGGGAAACAACTGAGTCTTCATCTTCATTGAAACTTAGTGGTACAATATATGGGAGAAAGTCGCTTCCTTTCTTGCATTTTTTTTTTATCACTTCTCTATTATTCAAACACTAATTTTACATAGCAAAACTTGAACGAAATTAGTGTAATTTACCAAAACTAAGATGGTACATGATTTGTGCAATTTATCTTTGCATCGCGAAGCATTTAAATCAACCGCGATAAAACTGCAGAAGGTTATGTTAAATTTTGACCCTGCAATGTTAGTTATACTTGATGGCTGTCCGAACTGTTATTAATTTTTTGGGCCCAACTTTCTCCATCAAAATTTTATCATGATTCGGAGCACATGTATTTCTGGAGTGTCAGGCAACCCATCCTCGTCATGTTAAAATGTCATTCCCATTAATTAAATACAATACTATAATTAAGAGCCAAAGAGAAACACGCAGGAAAGTGGAATTTCATCATCCTGACAAAAATATCCAAAAAAAGGTAACAGGAAAAAGAAGACAAAGGATTAAAAAGAAAACGATCAATCACAAAAATATTTTCCGGAAGCAACAAAGCAGTCAGAGGATTAGGTTCTAATTGATTTTATTACTCTTCTAAAAAGTACAGGAAAATTGACGTAACAACCTAATCTTCACTTCCGCTTCCGCTTTTAACGTAGATTACCTTGGATTAGCTGAAAGATACCTTAATATCAAAACTCACTCTCTCTTAGTAAGAAGAATCAGATCAGCCCTTTTCCTTGTGCATATATTTCCATATAATACTACATATGAACTGTCACTGAAAACGTTGCATAATACGATACGGCTTTCCATTATTGTTTTTGTCATTCGGGAAAAACGAAGGAACATATGTACTTGTTAATAGTAATTTAGTATTAGATTAGATAATACTAGTGCTACAAGAAAGTTTTATTAATCCTATGTAATAGTACTGTATTAAACGTAAATGTAAATGCCTTCTCTTTATTTCTGTCTATTAGATTTTCAGTTACAAGAAGTCAAGTAGAACTGTTTGGCAGAAGAAAGGCACCTACACAAATACAATCTTCCATTTCCTTCTTCCTTCAGCAAAGGATAAACCATAAAACCTTCTCTGGTTCTCTCTCATTTTCCCTCTCGGGCAACAAATTTAAACAGTTTTGGCAAATTAACAGGGCTAGCTGTTTCTGTCAGAGTCGTGGCTTTCGATTAATTCTTGTTTTGTTTCTTCTCTAAAATGAGAAATATTACGAATTGTTACAATGAACATGCCGTCAAGGTTTCAAATTCTTATTGTTCAGGGCCTTCTAGTCGCGCTGCTTACCTCTCCCCAAACTTGATTCCTTCAATTCAAAATGCGGTTACATGTATCTACAAAGTCAAACTCTCTGCAGAGAAGCTGTTGTTTGTCAAAATTACATGGTGCAACTCTGTAGGCCAAGGCTTCTCGATCAGTATTGCGGATGATTTGCGTTCTCTGTCCAAATTCAGTAGAAATTCGAGGCAATTCAAGAAAGTCAAAGGCACAAAAGACTTCGAATGCTGCAATTTAAGAGTTGAAGTGTTCTGGGATCTGTCCCATGCTACCTATGATATTGGCCCTGAGCCCGTCAGTGGATATTATATTATGGTTTGGATCAATTCGGAGCTTGGTCTACTTCTTGGAGACATGGAAGAAGAATTCGAGAACAAGAAAAGCATGTCTGAGATGAAATTCGCAAAATTTTCATTGCTTTCCCGCAGCGAACATTTCTCAGGGAACGCCCCGTATTCAACCAAGGCTCAATTCTGCGATTCTGGAACCTGTCATGACATAGTGATCATGTGTGTTGGGGAAGACACGGTGTTGAAGGATTCGGAATTATCTGTTACTATTGATAAGAAGAATGTCATTCAAGTGAAGAGATTGAAATGGAATTTTCGAGGCAATCAGACGATTTTTGTGGATGGACTATTGGTGGATATGATGTGGGATGTCCATGATTGGTTTTTTAATCCAACATCTGGATATGGAGTCTTCATGTTTCGGACAAGAAGTGGACTGGATAGCAGATTGTGGTTAGAGGAGAAAATGTTGGAGCAGAAGGAGCAAGAGAAAATTGGCTTCTCTTTGTTGATATGTGCTTGTAAGGCCTCTAACTAGCTGATTTTCATGATCTTGGGATTTCTTTTTGTCATTTTGTGACTTTTTCCTTATAAAAGAGTTTTTAAAGATTGACTATCAAAAGAAATTATACAATACTATGTCCTACTAGTGGTTAGGAGACCAGATAAATTGAGTTTGATTTGCTGAAATTGCCATTATATACATGGCTCCTTCAATGGGGGTGAGGGTTGGTTCTGCTTGTATGATGTAATGATCCTTTCCCAGTATATATTTTACAGGGATGAATGAAGATGATGAATCAAAAGTGTACAGTTTTTATTCAGTTTATCTTTTGCCTCTTAGAGAGATGCTTGATCTGCGTACTACGTTTCATCTCTCTCATAGGTTTGATTTTGCAAGTTAAAAGTTGCTTTGCGAGTTAATCTATTTTTGTCAGTTTTCGGGATGCGGGATTAAATCATATGAATCCTATGGCCAAGAGTAAATTTGTGATCCCTTTTAATTCTATCAAGATTGAAGTTTTCCCTTGCAAACCCTAAACAGATTGTCTTGGGAATTTGTGGTGTTGGAGTTGTAAAATCATCCCCCTTTATCTGACTGCCTTATTTCAAAACTCTTAATTCCGTTTTGGGCTCTGTACAATATAGAAGATTCCAGTGTTGCCAACATAAAAGAACAAGAAAGGCAAATAAAAGAGAGAGAATATGTGCCTAAACCAACAGTGTCTTAAAAGCTATCTTCGTCTATTTATTAGCCAAGGGTTCCGAACTGTGATGAGGAAACATTCTGTGCATAAAGTATGTTTTGCTGCTTTTTGTTGGGGGACCTTAAAAGTAGTCCATCATCAAACAGATAATCTCTCTGTTTAAGAGGAAAGCAGAGAGACTGCATTAAAGAAAGAAAACAGTGCTGGCTTAATTGCTCATCTGCCTAGTAGACTTGTATAGGCTACTGCTTGCTGAGTAATAAATGCCCAAATAATAAGTTATTGCCGAATTTTTGCTGTTATAGATCAGAAACAAAAAGTAATCTCATCTTCCCAGGGTGTGCAGCCGGAGTCATGCAGCATTTATAAGCTTGCAAAAGACGGTCATTTGAAAACATAGACCCTGAAAAAATCATTATGGAAGACAATTACTCTGATACTACCAAGAACTCTATCCTTTTGCTGCAACATGTGAAAGAGCTCGAGTAGAATGACTCAATTGCTCACATGATTAGTCTGCTTGACATATCTATCTACTTGGTCCCTCAATTTAGTAGAGTAGGAGACTGTAACGTTCGATCCTGAATCGATCATAATTAATGCAAAGCAGGAACATCAAGACAAATTATCAGGAAATTTCCGGAAAAAAAAATAACAATTGATCCTTTCAGTGCCCTTAATAAAATTTTTACAATTGATTGTTCAACGGTCTGGTTGAGGACATCAGACCAAGTCGTTTTCTCGTAATTTCCAACCCTGTACAGTTGTTCTGTCCTTTTCACTTCTTTCAACACTTAGCAAGTTATGAATGTTGAAAGATTAGAATTAGATATATGTAACCTCTTCAAGATTAAGCCGGTTACCCCCCAGGACCCCAGCAAACGAGCTGTTCACCTATTCACTTCTATAATATCAGCGGCGTTCAACGAACTAAACCATTCCTATTCAATCAGTTTCTGGAGAGTAAAGATGATAGGAACGTTTCTAGTTCAAACAACGTGCCAGGGAACTTTTGTTCCCTGAATTGCAGTGATAGAACTTCTTTCAAAATAACATTAAACGAACTGATTATTTGGGAAAAAAAAAATCCGTCAATGTTATTGTGCCTTATCAGCTTTAGGAAGTAAAAATCATGCTAGATGTTTACCACAAAAGGGACAAGTTACTAATTTTGATCCCTACACTTATTGTTAGAGGAGACTTTTGTTTAACAGAAATGACCAAAATGGTGAGCAAAACTTTGCGTAAATAATTAAACACAAAGATAGAGTTGCTCTTTGACCTTGTAAGACCCAAATATTTGCCTAGTTGCCTATAACAAAATTGCAGATTTTGATTAGAATTCTTAGTTGAAGCTGCTATTACTGTTATCTGTCATTCTATCCTTTTGGTGTTTGGTCACTTAGCTTACCACTTTACAATGAGAAATATCATACGGAGTCCAACGGGTAGGGGAAGCATTTGCTCCTGCAATGGATGGACATATTGTTAACAATGTAGATGCCTTTTCAGTCTTTGTAAGGACCTGATTGATGAAAGAGGATACGTTTGGCAACAATTTGTTCACTTGACGAACAAAAGCAAAGTGAAGCAAGGAGAATGGGATGAAAAAACGGTGATTCACCTTCAATAATTAGATTGGGGAGATTTAGTCTCAAATATTTCTCACAAAAATTTTATGAGTCATTGATCAAGCAGAAGAATGGGCCTAAATTTGTCAACAACTCAACCTTGGAGAATATAAATCTGAGTCTGTGTAGCTAGAAACAGGAAGGTGTTTAGGGAAAAGTAAGGATTCAGAAGGTAATGGATTTTTTGATGGAATACAGGAACCTCAAAAGCCCAGCTTGGCAAAATCAGAGTAGGGGAAGACATCTGCAACTAGGTCTGGAAATCTATGTACGAACTGCCACTGTGCAGGTCGCTCTGATTGACTGAGTTTCTGTTGTTTAAGATTTTTATGGCTATCTTCCGGGGATCAATTTTAAGATGAATTATGTGTTGCTGAAAAGTCCTCAAGTTTGGTCACCATGTACAAGTGACTGACTTGCTTATAGAGAAGTGAAGGGTGATAACTGAATGCTGAGTGCATCAGGAACTAGGGTCATTGTCTCATCGGATGTGGTTAACAGCGTACGAAATGCTGCTAGCACGAAGTATATGATGCAAATTCTTTTCTCTCTCCTTATCTATAGATCCTTGAATAGGGTAACATGACCGGCTGCTTACTTTCTAGGCAAAGTATCTGTTTGATGCTAAATAATTCAAAAGTGCCTAAGGGATTCTCCCTCGTGTACTTGAACATTGTATAATGCTCCTTTGTTATTGATTGAAGTTTCTATCATTCAGTTAGAAAAGGGGAGGTGACCAACAAAATAAACTTGGTAAAAATTCTACAATTTAAATGCGTAAATGTCAGTGAATTATTCAGGTGTTGGACTGAGAATCAGGAGCTTCGTTGAATTGTTGTATATGGTCTATTGGATCATGGCAAGCCCGCTACAAAGCCTGTTTTCTGTCTAACTACATCTTTGGATGACAGATTCTGCGCTTGGTCAAGAACAATTATTGCATGCATGTGATGGTTATTAATCTGTAACCATGTGTCAAATAAGCTAAGCGTGAATGAGAAAGAACAATTCTTTTTTATCTGTTCATGATTCTGCCAGTTATACAAAAATCTTCTAAAAGCTTTATTCCTCAGTTTCTAAGTTGTTATATATTTTCCCCCTTTTCTTTGGACCCTCCCAGCACTCTCAGGGGTAAGAGAGAAACAGTATTCATGAAATGGATTCAGGCTGGATAAGAAAATCAAGAAGAATTGTTTAGTTATTTACTTATTTTTCAAACTCAGGTATCCATTGGGAGATGACTTGTTTATGAAGCTGTGGAGGATATACTGGAAGTGGTGAAGAATATGTTTAGATGATGATTAGAATAGAAGTGATTGATGAATAACTAGAAAGCTTAAAAGTGGATTCAGTTTTAACAGAATTTAGTTGGGATTGCCTATCTTGTGGCCTGTGCTTGGTTTTTATTAGGAAAGCAATGCATTTCGGCCAAGATAGTTATAGTATAAATCAAGAGCGTTGCAGGAATTTTGTTTTCACTTTCTAACTCTGTTTTTATATCCTCTCTGTGCATTGGACGAAACAGCATTTCGATTTTCATCTGTGGAAACAGTTTCATGTCCTACCTAAGAAGAATCGCGAACAAAAAAGGCCGTCAATCATCCAAACCATGAAAAAAAAAAAAAAAGAATTTCTACAATATTTGGAATATAACACCGCCAAATAGTCAATGGACCGTGGTTGAGCACGGTAATTCTCCTATATATATAATACTTATTTTCTACATTGAAGTATTAATGTTGTATAAATTACGAGAAAAATGTTTAGCCACGACGCCAATAGTCAATGGAAATGTGGAGGATGGCGTGGTACAAGCATCATTAGACATGCTAAAATAGAATTCAGAAAATGGCCGCGGGTTGCAATATTAGTATTTTACTTCGGCGTCGATGACTTAATGTTCCTTCCCTTTGGATGCCGTCATCATTAGTCAAAAGAGGGTGGGAAGGTTAATAACGATCACGCCTTAAACAATTTAGAATAAGTAATAGGTGTACTATTGCATCACGTGATACACTAGAATCAATTTATAGCATTAAGTAGTGTAAGATATACCTCCCAATCAACGCGTGACGATAAATTATTGGCTCTAGTTTACAACGTGCATTTGTGCACTTAATATTTTTCCAAATAATTTACTTGATTAATTACCATTATTTGCTTTTTTTTAACCAAAGCTATTGTGTACTTTCCCGTAGATGATGGTTCATGATTATGATTTTTTTTTTCAATTCTAATTTCTCTTCTTTTCTCTTTCAAATTATTATTTTATAAAAGATTTTTTTTTTAAAATCATGTTTCTTAGATTATTAATGATCGGTGAAAAAGTTGCTGTTTGTTCTGTATGACCAGTATGAACACAAAACCTTTGTCTCCCTGACAAGCTTAGGCAAATGTTGACATAATTGCGCTAATCCAAGAAAAATATGAGAAGCACAAACATGAAACAAGACATATAATTTGACGGGCTCAAAAAGTAATTAGATTTGAGCATGACACTACAACCACAAGTCGTTCGGATTAGTGTGAGAAATGGTGTTTTAAATTCTGTCTCCAAAACTCTTTTCCTTCAATTCTACTCTTATACAGTTTTCATGTTTATTAATTTATATATGAATTTTCTAAAATCTGTAAATTTTTTCAAAATATTGTGACTTAATATATGCAGGGACTTTATAAAAGCTGAATAGATGGACAGAGGATTTGAAGTGAAGAAATAGTAGTGGTGAATTTAATGAGAGAGGAGGCAAGAAATTTCCACCAAGTGATAAAAAGTAGTAGTATAAGCATGAAAGGGCCGCTGGCCTGATCTAAAGGTCCCCGATCGAAATGAAATTGAATTCTACCACCAAGAACAAGAAACCAACAAACCCGTCGTTTTAGGCAGGATTATTGGTTTTCATGTTTGCAATAGCCATCAATTCCCTGCCCAACAAGCAAGTCTCGCTCCCCCCAGCTCACTCTCCATCCCACAGGATTTGACGGGGTGGATTTTTCGCGAAACAACCTTGTGAGGTGAACCTCCTTTTCTCTTGTTTTGACTTTTCCCCGCCTTCGTTGGGCTGTGGTTTTTCTTGATTCCATATTTAGTCCTTTCAATTATTCGTTAATTACCATTTTCACCCCCAACAGATCCCATGCAATTTAAAAAAAAAAAAACACTTTTAAGGGGTCTTATGAGGCCGTTGCCAAACGTATTTTACGATGATTTTCTTTGGTTTAAAACTATGCCATTGAACGTAATTTGCGCAATTATGTGTCTTGTGTCGATTATGGAGCCCAGAAAAACAACGCTCTTTTTTTTTTTTTTTTGGTAACTTAATTAGGTATCTCAAGTCATCAGATAACAATTGCAAGAGTTTAATTAGACCTATATATGATATTACCTTTATTATCCTAAAGACGTTGGATTTTTTTTTTCCTTTTGAGCCTAAAGAAGTTGGAGGTTATCATACAAACGATGATTACATATCAATTAATATCTCTTTAAATGGAATATAGATTAGCGTACATTGTTCAAATCCTTAAAAACTTGAATAACAAAATTAAATTGTATAATTTACTTTATTTCCCAAGAAACAGAAAAAAAAAATCAAATCTCTCTAATTAATTACCTAAAAAAGGCATATATAACTAGGGATTATATTGAAACTAGTATAATTAACCCATACAAATTATGTAGACCTACCATGCCTAAAAAAATAAATGAATAAAGGGGGAAAAAACAGAAAATTGAAACTATACAAAGTACGATGCAACGCTGTACAAATGGAAAAAAAAAAAAAACAGAGCACAAACCTCATTAATCTTGTTCATGAAATTAGTTTGTGTAATGATGCCGAAAAATAAACTAGGAGGACAAGATGGTCAATTAAGTGGGGCAAACCGCCACTGGTATCGGTTTCTTGCAAGAGGGGTCGAGATTTAGCGATAAAATCGATGGTCATTTTCCATTTCTGGCCCACAATCCCTCAATATTAAAAACCCCCGCTCCTAATCCCTTCCCCCACTTCTCCATTGTTGTGCGTCTTTTGTTCCTTTGTCCATCCTCAAGCACTCTATTTGTTTCGGGGGGTTGATTTCCTCTTTCTGCGTTCGCTAATATTAATAATCTTCGGCAGCCATGTCTTGCTACAAGGGAAAATACACCGGTAAAAGAAAATTCCCCCTTTTTTCTAGCCTCTTCATTTTGATGTATGATGTATGTTGCTAGATCTTGATTTCTTTTTCGTAAATATCATCTGGGCTTGTCTTGTTTTTCCTTATTTTTTTTGTTTTTGTTTCTTTGGTTGTTGTTGTTGTTGTTGGATCTATTTTTAGATCCGGTCCGGTACTTTTCTTGTGTTTCAACGGTTAGAATTCTGATCTATTTATTATAGTCTTTTAATTAAGTATTAAATCTTCGATTGCATCGATTTATTGGCGGAGCTTTTAATTTACTTGCTTCTGATGATTGTTACTCTACTCATTTAAGATAATTATTAGATGTCTAGTGGATCCAAGTTCCCTGCTGTCAATCTGACAATTTGTCATTATTGTTCTAGACATTTATTTTTCAGTTGCTTGATGTGTAAATATTGGTTTACAACTCGAGTTGTGGACAGTTGATTCTTATTTTGCCTGTATGTAATTTTAAGCATTCGATGGTCCACTTGGGTTTAATCGACCCTTAGAAAGGTATCAGAGTAAGATAACTGGCGGAGAATGTAAAGCTACAAATATGTTAATGATATATAATCATCTTGGCAATTTATCTGGATGTGAATAATGTTTGTATGTTAAGTTTGTGCCGAATCTTTGATTATGTTGGTGAGATTGCTGTATCACTCAACTTTCTGTCTGTATATTTTGCAACCTGTTTCTGCTCCAATTAGATATTTGTGTGGATGATTTTTATTTTCATTCAAGTAATCTTCTTGTCTGTACTGCATAATGAACCCATAACTGTTGCAGATGAGCTCATTGCTACTGCAACCTACATTGGCACCCCTGGGAAGGGTATTCTTGCTGCCGATGAGTCTACTGGCACTATTGGGAAACGTCTATCCAGTATCAATGTGGAAAATGTAGAGACGAACAGGAGGGCTCTTCGTGAGCTTCTTTTCACCACTCCTGGTGCCCTTGAATGTCTTAGTGGAGTTATTCTCTTCGAGGAAACGCTCTACCAGAAAACTGCTGCTGGTATGTTTAAGAAAAGTATACTAACTTGTGTATTTGAATTTGGATATGAGAGATCAAGTTAACGAGTGTATATTCTGTTTAATTACTTGTAGGTAAGCCTTTTGTTGATGTCCTGAAGGAGGGTGGAGTCATCCCCGGAATTAAGGTCGACAAGGGTACTGTTGAGCTCCCTGGCACTAATGGTGAGACCACAACCCAAGGTCTTGATGGTCTTGCTCAGCGTTGCCAGCAATACTATGCTGCTGGTGCTAGATTTGCCAAATGGCGTGCCGTGCTCAAGATTGGTCCGAATGAACCATCTCAGCTCGCCATCAACGAGAATGCCAATGGCTTAGCCCGTTATGCTATCATTTGCCAGCAGAATGGCCTTGTTCCTATTGTTGAGCCAGAGATCCTTGTGGATGGACCTCACGACATTGAAAAGTGTGCTGATGTTACTGAGCGTGTTCTTGCTGCAGTCTACAAGGCATTGAACGACCACCATGTTCTCCTTGAGGGGACTTTATTGAAGCCCAACATGGTGACTCCTGGATCTGAATCCCCCAAGGTTGCACCAGAGGTCGTTGCTGAATACACTGTGCGTGCATTGCAGCGCACCATGCCTGTTGCAGTTCCTGCTGTGGTGTTCCTGTCTGGTGGCCAGAGTGAGGAGGAAGCTACTTTGAACCTCAATGCAATGAATAAGCTTAAGACCAAGAAGCCATGGTCCCTCACCTTTTCATTTGGACGTGCTTTGCAGCAGAGCACCCTCAAGGCATGGGCCGGAAAGGAGGAAAATGTACCCAAGGCACAAGCTGCATTCCTTTCACGGTGCAAAGCCAACTCTGATGCAACACTTGGGAAATACGAGGGCAGTGCCTCATTGAGTGAGGGAGCTTCTGAGAGCCTCCATGTGAAGGACTACAAGTATTAGTCCAGTTTTGCAATCGCCTATTTTTCTGCTTTGTTTTGGAGAGTACATTGCAGGCTAGTGATATTAGGCTTCTTTCAATCTAATCTATATTAGCAGACTGGCTTAATAAGCTCGAGGAACAATCAGCAAATGGTTTGCTTTGCTTTTGTAACGTTTTCCCTTATTTTGAGGATTGGCTCATGAATGCATCTGAGTAGCCTTTTTTTTTTTTTTCCTACCTTGATTGATTGCTTGAATAATTTAGATGCGGATGGTTTTTTTGCTACTAAGTAATCTGGATTGGAGCTGTGGCTTTTATGGTGAATTTCTTTTTGGCCTCTAATTTCTATTCTAGATTAGCGATGCGATGAAGTTGTTGAATGGGATTTCCGAATTCCAACAATCAAGCCACGCTCTGGTGCGGGTGCCCCCCACCCCCCCCCCCCCCCCCCCCCCTTTTTTTTTTTTTTGTGTGGGTGGTTCTATTTGGGAACAGGGCGCCCAACCAAAAAACACCCCCAAAAAGCTGATTTACATGTGATTTTTTTTTTAAACGTCAGTTGACTAAGAGGAAAGAGAACTACTTGAGAGAACCGTTTGGTATTTTATGTCTGTACTGATGATGGTAAAATTTGAACATCTTTACTAACATATGGTGTACCATTAGATCCAGTTCTTCACCCCATCGGATGCCTTTTTCTCGGGAAAATTCTTGTATGGATCGTCCGTGGACCATGTAGTTCAGAAGAAGTCATTTCGTCTGTGGTCCACGCGAGGCCTACATTATGGCCCACCTATTTGATGAAGTAACTTTTTCTGACCCACAAGATTCGCAACCTTACTCGTAGACTTGATCTATGCAATTATTTTCCTCTTTCTTACCAAAAACATCAGACAACCTTTCAATGAGGAAACGAAATGGAAAGTAGTAACACAATAGCTGTGCTACGTAATTGAAGCAAAAATCAAAGGCCTAGGTAATGAAGAAAATCAATTTTGTAGTAGCCCATTTGAAGGACTAGAAGTACAATACTTTAATTTGGAAAAGGTCCCTCCTCTTAGTACATTAGTTAATATATTTAATATAAGGCTGGTTTTCCATTAATCTGTCTCTCACATTCAAATTTTCTATGCCAATCACTCAACTAAAATAAAATTTTTGAAAGCGAAATGAAGATCATAAAGTTCAGAAAAGATCTTCTCGAGAAATTCAACTAGCAATATTCATATGGAAAAATAAAAGTGTAACATCTACATGTAAGTGGCAAAACAATAAAGAATAAAAACATTTAAAAGAAAAAACCCACTACGCATAACACGTTGATTGGCATAAGGGAGGTTTAATATCACAATTACATAATTGAACTGCACGTACGGCAACACGACTTAAAACCTTGGATCAAGAAAAGTGAACGTGACTTATCGAACACTCTGGGAAGATGGTCTACGTGTAATGAGCCTTGAGGGCGCACTGCCTCCAAACAAAGCCTGTGACCTGAAATGGCCTTTAATTTACAGTTTTGGGCCTCAGTTTTCTTGACGAAGTTATAAAGATGATTGTGAACATGGACTTTAAGATTTTTACATTGTATACAATGAATTCTGTGAGGTTAAATGGGGCCTTGCCCCACTCCACGCCTGCCTGAAACAACAAAGGTTTTACATCTATGACGTCAATCTTTTGTTGCAAACAGGTAGAAATTAACTTCGCCCCTAATAATTCTAGTAGTAGTAAAAGTTCTTTGCTTCCTTCCCACAAAAAAAAAAAAAAAGCTTCTTTTTGCTGTTTTGAATATGAAATTCTACAAAAATGATGCTTACCATAACAGTTTAGTACTTTGTATTTCAAGAATCATTTTCAGCATAAACAGTGCACTAAAATTTCCTTATTTTCAGAGCCAATAGGACACTGACTGAAATCATCTTGGTATCCTTCGATACTTATCTGGAAATTCCCATCAATTTACCCCATAGTATCATGGGATTTAATGCAAGTATTCATTTTGGAGTTACTATGAACTCTCCTAGTTGTCCTCATTCTTTAAACCACCTTTCATTGTCTTCCCAAGATTTTATTGATATGCCCATGTTATGGAAAAATGAATCAGAATTAGTCCAACTTACCTTCCTCAATTTTTATTGGAAGTACATCAGCTAATCATACTTTAAGGCTGAGATTTTGATGGGTAGGCAAGTAATACAAGGAACGGGGACAGGGGGCTTGAGGGGTGAAAAGGCAGTTCACCCGAAGAGTGAGTCAGAGATTTCCTGTTCGGGATTCTGAGAAGAGTGTGTTGCAGGAAAGCTAGGACAGTTTTTTAGTTGGTTCAGTAAGTTGTCAAATCACTTTACGTCGCCACGAAAAAAAGCTGATTACGTAATTCAAGATTCCTAAAATTGTTCATGTCATTTAGTTTCCCTTCCCCGCAACGAGTCAACTGTCTATGAGATTTTTAGAAAGCCTCGGGAGGAATTGAACTGGACTTTTCTGAGATGGTAAAATTTTTCTTCTGCTAAACAAATATAAAAGCCTGCAGAATTAATGACTTCATCTTAAGGTGGCAAATTTGTGTATTTGGTGGTATTTCCCAAATAGGAAGCTTCTTTACTCCAATCCTACGACTCCCACAGCTTCTTTCTACGAGAAAATGCTGAAAATTATTACCAAATGGTGATGCTTGTCCTTGCAATAACTGAAAAATCTGCAGATTTGCCTTTTCATTTAACTCGTCTTTTTTGGAATTAGGACTTCCTTCTCCAAAATTTCTATGCAATTAAGGCACGATTTGATCTTTCTTATGTATAGTGTTTGAGTCTATAGGATTTCAATACGAGATTTACTCCGTTCCACTTTATGTATCATGCTTTATATTTTCTGTTCTACAATTAGTGTCATAATTCAAATAATGAAATAAATAAGTAACTGATTTTCAATTTTATCATTCTCGTACAATTTTCAAAATAAGAATTATGGACTAATAAATAATCATTTAAATTTGAATAAAACGGCATAGGAAAAAGGTCATGTTTTATTAGTTGAGATGTCATGGCCAAAGTTTAATTTTATTAAACTGTGTGCAACTCTAACTGTGACAGTAAAATAGAGCGAACGGATTAGGCATGTTCTCAATAGCTTTTTTAATCCTCATTTTAGCTTTTAATTTTTTAAAAATCTAATTTGTAATATTCTCAAATAATTTTTTATTATATTTTTAGATTTTTTAAGCTAAAATCAGGAGCAATTGATTTTCAACTTTTCTAAAATCAGTTTTTATAAAAATCAAAAGCTATTGAGAACAAGCTCTAAAGACTACTTCCAATCAGCATCATTAACCTAACCTAATAAAATGGCCAGAAAAAAAAATCACATGTTTTAACTTTGGTGGAATATTACTATAAAATTTAGTGCTATGTTTATGGCAATATGCAAAACAGACACAAACCCAACAAGACCATCCAAAATGAGGTTAGATGAAATGTTTGTGTTTGGGTGCTCGTTTGATGTATCTGTCTTACAGTGACTGTTTTACTGCATAAGTAACAGCAAACAACTGAAATTATTGCATAGCTGTTGTGATTGCGTATGCAGAACTTCACAACAGATACGTTCATTTGTTTATATTTTAATGATAGCTTATCCGAATCTTGATTTATCAGCTACCAATTATGAATAATCTATGAGATGAACATAAACTAAGCCAGAGTCTGATAGAATATTCTGATAGACTGACCATGCAGGTTTCTTTAGGTCCTCCTAATCAGCCTAGGAAACATTTAGAAAGCAGTAGAACAATTTTTTTTTTCTTTTTAGTTTTATGTTGTTGTTGTTGGTTTTTTTTTTTTTTTTTTTTTGGTTTTTGTTTTTTTGGTTGGGTTCAGGCACTACACATTGGATACTTTGTCTTGAAAATGTAGTAGTAAAAGTATATTCATGTTTCCAGAGCCAATATCAACCAAAAACCTTCACTTAGTTTGGACAGAGAGATTTGGGGAGAGAAAGAGCTACCAGGATTTTTTTTTGGGCTCGCGTGTGCGTGTTGTTTTTGCTTTTACTTTTTTTTGTGCTTTTTTTTTTTGGGTTTTTCCCGGGGAGGGGGGGGGGGGGTGGGGGGTGTGGAGGGCTAGTTGTAATTGAAGAGAAAGGAAGATGAAAAAAAAGAAATAAAATAGAGCATGTATAGTTAAGAGGTTTTTCTTTCACCAATTTAAGAGAAATAAAGGGCTTATCAAAATTTAAAATGTAAATTGTGCTGAAAAGTTTAAGAACTAAATAATAATAACCAATCAATCCAAAGTCATCACATTTCTTTCCAGGATTCTCAGACAAAATTAAAGAAACTTTTGAATTTTCCTCCATTTCTTTTCTTGCATAACTTATCTCTTAATTCTTTTCTTCCCTAAACTATGCTAAGATTCATTACCACTCAACTTCGAACTTTCTAAAAGGATTTTGAAGCATTTGAGCTTGATCCTTGTGAATGAGCTAATAAAATGGAGAAAGGAGGTATTGCAAATTCCCTCCAGAAATACCTAATTGACTTCTAATCCATACGAAACTTGACAGCATCAAGATATTTGACTAATATGCACCACAGCAGAAGAATTATGACAGGATTACCATTTGTATTGTAACATTCTCTTCATCAATAACTCGTCAGCATTTCAAATATGAATTAAGAAGAGAAGGTACCACTGCCTGCAGAAATCTTAATCATAACTCAGCCACAAGAGAAAATATCATAGAGAAGGATAGAAAACACAGAAAGTGAAGATATATATGAGAAACCACTTCAAACCAAATTCAATAGAATAATTAACAAACATCCTTCAAATGTCATGATACGACCAATGAAACTTCAAACCAACACAAATATGGACACCCCAATTCAGTTAGCATTTAGCAAGCTAAATATATATAACACTCCCCATCTTTCCCCGCAGAAAGAAAGCCAGAATTGTAAGTCTCTAACTTCCCTAACTCATAAAGTCAGCCATCCCTCTCTTTAACTTCCAGCTACCATTAGTACTCCTCCGATGCTGATAAAAATCACCCTCTACGTGATGACATGTCCTGCCGGCTTTTCAGCTTACTGGTTCTCCCCCTTGCTGAATTTCACTCCATAATTCTCCCATATGTTCTCAGGATCACCGGGCATCAAGTACCTATAACAACCGTCATGCATTGCATTGCCAGTATCGCCGTTAGGAGGGGATACATCTTGATCATTTTGTGGTGCATTTCTAATTGTTTGATCAGGGCCCCCTTGATCATTTGTATCACATGAATAGGTTCCTCCCTGACTAGATATAGATTCATTCGTTAGGTAACAGCAGAATCTTGAATTTTCCTTCCGTTTTTTACTGCATTTCATCAGATAACTGCTAATACAATCCCACTTATTCTTACACATTAGCGGAGTCCTATCATAGCCCAAACAAGCCATTTTGGCAGCTATTTCCTCCCACAGAATCTCTTCCGGACATCCCATTTGTTGAAACCTTGGCTCCATATTTGTTCTCAGTTGGATTAGTCTTGTAATCTCACATTCTGGCCAGCTATCACCTTTCACAAAGCTAATGATGGTTTCCCTTCCGTTATCATTTTGCTGTTTATTCATACTTTGTAGCCCATGAGCCGCAATCAGTTCCTGGTCATCAGGACTACCTGAAGCTTTAACTAACTCTTTTCCCGTTACTTTTTGCATGGCTTCCAAGATAGCAGCATCCCGGGATTCAATCCAATTTCTCTCATTAGCCCAGAACTTATGCTCTTTTTCTACCCGAGCTTCCTCTTGCTTCCTCCAATCTTCCTCTCTTTGCATCCTTTCTTGTTCCTTCTGTTCAATTGTCTTCATCATTTTCTCTAACCAAGCCTCTTGTTTATCCATCAGTTTCTTCATCTGCGAATGGATGAAATCCTTAATCTTGGCCTTCCAGCTCCTCTTACCCTTTGATCTCTTCTTCCTCTTTCCATTGGAATCATTGTCCACCGCCGCATGAAGATTACTATCATCGGATGAAGTAGTATCAAAATCAGAAGAGTTAGAGAGACTAAGGCTATCAGAGAGCTTCTGAGTTTGAAAGCTGGCTTCTTGATTAGATATTGAAGTACTGTTGTTTGCTGCATTATATCGAACACTGTTTCCAAGTAGATGGTTTTCTGAGACTGAGGCTGCATTGCTGGTTTCACCATAGAGGGCTTCAAGCTGGCGAAAGAATCTGTAGTGCTTGCCATCTTGTCTGCCTGCCTTCCCTTCTTTGGTCTTCTTGTAGTACTTGTACAAGTTCTCAAACTTCTCTCTGCATTTCTTCCCACTCCTTTGATAACCATGTTCTTCCGACATGATCCTGGAACCAATTATAACAACTAGAAAAATTAACAAATTGAACTGTTTATATGAAACTTAAAAATGGATAAATAATCACAGAACCCTAATTTCCGAAGAAACAAAATTATTCAAAAGCTTCATGTGATAATGATATTTGCGTTAGCTTTATTCAATATGGGCCTTGTAGAGCTCTTGTTCATGTCTTCTGACTAAACAAAACCAGCACAAATGGCTGTCTCTATAAAGAATCATTAATTTCAGTCACTCATGTATCCAAGAAAGAGAGAATATTACTTTTAAGATTATACAATTGTGTAGAGGATAAGAAGGAGATTTATTGCAAAACCAGAATAAGAAGCAAAGACACAGAAAAGAGAGGAAGGGAAAAAACGGAGGGCAGAAAGTGAAGAAGAAAACAACCACCTGATTCTCCTACCAAACTTCAAGGTACTGGCACTATCTGGTACTACAGAATTAGTAATACAAAAAAAGATTAGACTAGGTGTGAATAAGTAATCTGAAGGAACTTTTGGATACAGATGCATTATCTGAGGTTCTTGCCCATGAGATCTTCTAGGAACTCGAACAACCAGTTCAGTTCCTCTCTCCAGTCCCCAGAACCTCAAACCCCAAGAAGCACAAATACAGCAAACCAAAAAATGGGGAAAAAGAAAGGTAAATAAACGCATACACAAGCTCAGGAGCAACGAGCATATAGCCATGTACCCCGCACAGGCAGAAGTTTGAAGAGGTAGGCTACTGTTAAGCAGATGACTGATGATGGTCTACAACAAATAAAGAAAAAGGAAGGAGGACCGAGAAGGGGTTAAGTTGGTTATCAAGATTTGATACGTATATGAGCTCCACCATGACTAGTGTGGAATTGGTGCCTTCCTGTCTTGGTCTGGGTAGAAAAATTGAAAGAATTGGTTTGATATAGCTAGTAGATGAAGGCAATGCACTAGAGTTTGCCTGCCGTGGCTTATGAATTAGGGTATATAGTTATGCAAGTACAAGAATAGTCAATTAGCCATACATATATATATGATATATACCTTGAGACTTCATCCCATAAAGGACCCTTCTGATTAGCCTCCTTGAACTTGGGATCAAGCCTTGATCTGATCTCAAGAAGAGTGAGTGTCTCTTGCCTCGGCCACCTCCCAGTTCCACCATCTCCCCCAAGTCCACAGCCCTCCATCTCCAAACCAGCAGTACTAAAACCGACAGCATTAGCTAGACCACAAGGAACACTTGCAGTAGTTACACCAGTAGTAGTACTAGAATCCGAGCGAAATTCGTGATGATGATGATGATGATGAAGCCCTCCTCCTCCTCCACTACCGCCTGCAGGAGCAACCATGTCGTGAGCACTCATCTGACGCCCCACGCCCATAACCATCTCATAGTGCTGGGTAGGTACTGCTGTCAGTGTCCGGTGGTGTCCAGACAAAAGGTCCGGCGGCTGTGGGATTGGCGGAAAAAGTGGCCTGCCATTCATAAACTGCCTCAGATCACCCATCCCATACTGGTCCTCCATTTTTCTACACGTTATAAGTTGAAAAGTAAATAGAGATAGGGACTAACTAGATTAGTTGATCGAGAGATGTAGGGGGAGGTATAGAACTAGTGAAGGAGAGAAGAGGAAGAAGGGCAATGGAGAAAGTAGCGGCAGACCCGGATCGTGTCCTTACGAGAAAAAGCTTTGAATTTATGTGCGAGTACAATGGACCCATCCCCGTTCCCCACTCGGCCCTCAGACTGCAAACCCCACTCGGCCCTTAGACTGCAAAAATGCAATGTATGTACTATTGTTAAGGTAAAGTTGTCCAAGGCTCTCTCTCTCTCTCTCTCTCTCTCTCTCTCTCTCTCTCTCTCTCTCTCTCTCTCTCTCTCTCTCTCTCTCTCTCTCAATATGAAGAGTGTTTACTGGTAATAGTATTAATACATAAAAATACAGAAGATCGAATACTTACCAGGAACTAAGTAGTCTTGTGGTTCTAAATGGGAAATAAGTTGGTTGTTCGGAAGCACGCATGCACAGAGAGCAGGGAGAACATAGAGAGGGTTTAGCAAATTGAGAATATGAGCTCATCGCACAGGGTTACACAGAGTTTGTGTAGTGCGGTTTATCTCTTCATGTGATTTGCAGCTATTGCACGCCACTTTATACATTTCAAATCCTAATCACCTAAAAAAAAAATTGAAAATAGACAGATGTCAAAGATGGAGTCCATTCCAGAGAAGCACTGCTCAACTGTGTTTTTAAACTCGGATCGGACCGGCCGGTCGAACCGGGAAACCGGCCAAGTGTCCGGTCCTGAGTTAGCATAAAAAATCGGTTTTAAAAAACCCGGTCAAACTCGGTCAAAAACCTGGTTTGACCGGGCAAAACCGGAAACCAGAAACCGGAAACCGCCTAGATTTTTTTTTTTTTTTTTTTACAAATCCAACCACATTAATGCTCCACACTTCATTAGATATGGGCTATTATACATATTTGTAGGCTTCCATATTCATTGTCTGAAGAAAATAGATTCCAACAATTATTTGTTTTTGAGTTTTGACAATGACATGAGCCCATTGACATACATCCAACAAATGAACATCAATGCTAAATCAATACATGATTTTTATTTGCTTGGCCCAGTTATCTGTCAAAAGGCAACCAACTTTTTTGACCAATTACAAAATATTAGTGGTGCCTCACTTCTATTTCTTTATACTAATTATATTAAAAAGTAAATAATTTAAGTCCATTATATTTATTGCTAATTTTTTCAATTCAATGCTTTTTGAACTATTAATAGCAAGATATTAAAATGGTTATTGAGGGTATTTTGGCTATAATTTTTTAGACTAACAACTAAAATTAAGAAAAAAATTAGTAAGTGTATATATGTGTTATATATATATATATATATATATAATATTTATGACGTCATCCGATTCGACCCCGAATCGACCCCCGGTCGAACCCATTGACCCCCTGAGCTCTGGCCGGGTCGATACCCGGTCCGAGTCTGAAAACATAGCTGCTTAACCCTTTCTTGCTTACGCTTCTATAGTAACTTGGATTTTATATACTGCCCTTTTTGACCGTTCTCCGTTTCTCTATCTTCAACAGTAACATTACTACCAAAGAATACTCCGGATGAAGAGAGAACCCTCAGTTAGAGTCTTCATCTCTCCTCCTATTATTTGAGACAAATCGTACACTACGAGAGACTCTTCGGTAGTAGTTTTCAACTCTTCTTCAAACCTCTTCACTTCCCCGAGTTTTGTTCTACTACTATCCATCAGAGCAATAGGTGCATAAATCCATTCTTGCTGCTATATCACCATTGCATTTACTCACCTACGATCCATACTCTTGTTTTTTTTCCCTCAAATCCCGTGAACTTGCCTTCAATTTCATCTCCCACATGATGATCCCTTTTGCTCCTTTCAACCCTAACACTGATTAAGAAATCTTGCTTTTTTCGAAAATAATTGATAAATCTTGATTTAATAATGACATATCGCAGTAACCAGCATTCATTAAATACAATTGAAGACTAAAAAAAATATAACCGATTAGAAAAATACTTGGCGGAGATATGCTCAGTAAATGTTTCATTGTCATTAATAACGAGTATGAGGGATTGTATTATATTTGACTTTTGGAAATACGAGGATGTGATCATGGGCCACCATCTGTTTCTATTGATGGCTGCTAGCAATATCAACGGTCTGTTTCTGTGCAGTCGCTCCTTATAGCATTCAAATAACAATTCCAAAAATAACAATTAATTAAAAAAAAACAGACCCAAAAAGAAAAAAAAATAACAATTCCAAAAAGAAAAAAACAGTGAACAATTAATTCAACCACTGCTTACAGGCCCAGAATGTTGACATAAAGAAAAAAGAAGGCTTAAAAAATGGTCAATTTATCGATGGGCTAGCTTATAATTGTTGTTATTGTTTTGCTAATTTATGGGCTGGTATTAGAATGCAAGTTTCATTCTCCACCCATTGTGCCCTAAAATGCTGTACCGGTATACCCTCACCTATTATTCCTATTTCCAAACAAGACGGACCGAGTCTCGTATCTATAGCTTTTAACGAGCTGAATCGAGCCGAATACTCCTTGTTCAGATTCTGTTCGTTTAATAAACGAACCGGTTCAATTCGGCTCGATTATTAAACGAGTTAATATTTGTATTCGAACTCGGCTCGTCAAATAAAATATATGCTCGAGATCGAATTTGATTCGGCTCATTTAACATAGACGAACCGAGCTCGAATAAGTTCGAATGGGCTCGACTCGTTTAACACAACCAAACAGAGCTCGATCGAACTCGATTTTTACATAATCTAACAAAGTTCGATTGAGCTTGAATGCTTTTATTTTGGAAATAATGTGAAAAGACACTATTACCCATGTTCACGAACGCAAACGAGCGTTTGCGAACAGTATTCGAGTTCGTTCGTTTAATAAACGAGCTCAAATCCTTATTCGAGTGTCGAACAAGCCGAATTTGAGCTTTCACGAGCTGAATCAATCTGTGTTCGTGAATAGCTCGGTTCATTAAAAGCTCTACTCGTATAGTATGCATATTTATTGCTTAGCTAATAGAACAAGGAAAATTTTGTGGTAGTGTTTGGCCATCAAAAGTATAAGCAAGACTAGTAAAAAATTGATAAGTTTGAATACAAACTAATAAAATTTTGAGAAATTTACAAATTCTATGTAGCAACATCACATCACTACATTACTGTCTAATAAAAATCAGCTTTCAGACTGTCTTTTTCTCTTGCTTTCCTCTATTATACACATTACTTCATATTAAAAATTTTCCTTACTGCCATGTTGGACATGTTGATTAAGAAAATCGGCATCATGCGACGGCAACAATACCTTGTAAGATAGTAATCAATCAATGTAGCTGCAAAGCAGTGAGTAAGACTAGGAGATTTACAAGCCAACACCAAAATGTAAATAATTTCTCCAGCAACTGCAAAATAGTAGGATTTGGAGATTAACACGCTATTAATACGATGTTAGGTCAAGACTAAAAATTTCACATTTTAAAAGTGGTAATGTGAGGCCTCTTGGAGTTTTATTTTATGTTGGAGCCAAGTTATTAATACTAATGGGAAGACACCTTATTTGCGTGCAAATTTAAAGAAACAACAGTGAGGGAAAAAAAGAGTAAAAATTATAAGTATTTAAAATGAATTAATTATTTATTCTATATAAATATGTTATACAATAAGGGCAAAAAATAAAATTTAAAAGATGACATAAAAGATAATATCAAATCTTTTCATCAGATCTTTTCTCCCACTTTATATATGATAGGTATAAATTAAGAATTCCATTCTAGTAAGTCAAAACAAAAATTAATAAGTCGTATTCTGATTGCCTCATTAGGACTTCTTGCTCTTTAGTCGTGACCAAAGTACTGCATTGAGTGTGACCAAAAGATAAATATTGTACTACTAGATCCACCGGATTGAACAACAGAACAAGTTTGCTATTTCGTAGAAAAAAATTTTAATAAAAAAATGGTCGCTAAAAATTAACAAAAATTCTGATTCATTCGGCGGGGTTCTGGGCTTTGGATAAAAACGTAATCGCTTTTTAGATTAACTAATGATTTGGTCCCGCTTATTTTTGTGTCTGGCAAGAGAAACGCAAGAGCTAGCAAAATTACATGTTGTACTCATTTCGCAAATTTTTTTCGGGTACTTGGCCGACATGCCTTATGGTACTGTTTCTGATATGGGACAGTCTGTGAATTATTGAATGTATTTAAATTTGTTATTATTGATTAATCAAGGCCTCTCCTCGATGCTATCTAACCAATTATTGTGGTGTGCAGATTGAATCCAAATTTAGTGTATTATCTTGTGTTAAAAGTTAATACAACTTGAATGGACAATTTTTCACAATTGGAGATGCAAAGTGTCAAGAGACCGAACATGTGTATCGTTTCGTGGGGTAATATTAGGGATAGACTAATAGAAAAGTTCAAGAACGAAATTTACTTGCCCAAGAAAAACAAATATTTCATTTTCAATTTGTTACATTCCAAGCATTTAATTAGTTGGTTATTAACTGAATGTTCTAAGCTGCTTTCAAACAATATTCAATTCTAAGATTGAGATGCTAAATATATTTGTATAAGATATGTTCATTCATTCTTTTGAAATCTAGGTTAATAAATAATCAACGCAATGATAAAAAGCATTGCTAAAGAAATGCTTTCTGTAACGTATCTAGAACAATGACAAAAATATTCAAATATGGTGACAACAAATATTTGGCATAGATTAATCGTGGTTTTGGAGCATGGGTATTGCAGGCATTACAAATAGAATCGCCACAAGTTTTCGACCATGAAAATAACTTTTGCCACAGATTTGGCACAATTTTGATAGCGTGACAAAAAATCGTGCTTAATATATTTAAAACTTTCTACCACTACTTTGTCATGCTTGAGGCAAATTACAAAATTTTTATAATCATAGTCATCGGTTTGTCATGGTTAACATATCAGTTGGAAATTTTTTTACAATATTATGATTGTTTTGATATTATAATAAATAAGTTTGACAACATAAAATATTATATAAAATAACATTTGTCAGGCATAAATGACCGTGACAAAAATATTTTGTTGACAATTTCATTTATATATTCATTGTATTCCTAGAATAAATGTTCTATGTATTAAAATTTCTCATGTAATTATACAAACAAAATAATTCTTTATCTCGCCTATCTAAGTGTAATAGAAAGTTCTTTTTAGTAGTGTGGAGAACATTTCCTATGCTCGAGTTGAACGATATTATCATTGTACAGGTATAAGGATAAATAACTTTGATAACATAAAAATATTATATAAAAATAGCATTTGTCATGCATAAACGATCATGACAAAAATATTTTGCTGACATATTCATTGCATTCCTTACCAAAATTCTCTATGTATTCAAACTTCTGATGTGATGATACAAACAAAATAATTCTTCATCCTATTTATTTACTCTAAAAAAACATGTTCCCTTGTAACAAAATAAAAAGGCATTTTCTTAGTGGTGGGGAAAATATGTCCTATATTAGGGTTGAACTATGAGTTATAATGAATTAATTAGTAAAATTTTGATATATTTAAACTCTTTTCTTGGTTCAATATTTGAGACAAAGATATATTTTAGATAAACATATAATTGATTGCAATGGTATTAAGAAAATATTAAGCAATGTATATAGTTTGTAGTTAATACTCATGCATATGATTAGACACGGTTAAACAGTAGAAATGTACGAAGAGAAGTTTAAATAAGTAACTAAATAAATTTATGGGTTAATAACACTTTACCCTCCCTAAGCTTCAAATATATACATTTTGTCCCTTTTCATCTATTAAGTGAGAGAAAATATAGCTAAAATAAATAGTTAAATGACATAAATACCCTTAACTTGGTAAAAAAGAAAATTTTGGGAAAAAAAACTTAGCTGTAACAATAGTTTCTAAAACTATTTCTGAAAAACTTTCAATTAAAACAAGCTATTGAATTTTAGATGAATTAAATACGAGAAATAGCTAACAAAAAATATGACAGTAATATCATAAAATATTATATTTATGGTACTATTAGAGAAGGCCTCTATTAATTTATGCCAACGAAAATTACACCATTATAAATGCAAAGCTAAAACCGATATTTTTTATGTTGTAAGTTAAGAATTTTCCTTAAACCAAGAAAAGAAAAAGTTAAAAAAAATTCAAAAATTTTTTACTTCCCTTGTCTTGACGGAGAGTTTCGATTTTTTTTTACCTTTTTCTTTTTCTTGATTTAAGGAACATTCTTAACTTACAACCTCAAAAATCTCAATTTTAGCTTCATTATAGTGTAATTTTTATTTGGTACGAAATTAGTAAACAACCTCTCCAATGGTACTAGAAATATAATATTTTATAATATCATCGTCACAATTCTTGTTAGCTATTTGTTATATTTAATTCATCTAAAATTTAGCAGTTTGCTTCATTTGAAAGTTTTTTTAAAATATTTTAAAAAAATAATGAAACGATAAAGTTTTTTTTTTTTTTGAAACTTTCTTCTCTGCCAAGATAAGTGCATTTGTGTCATTTGAGTATTTTTTTTAACTACATTTTCTCTCACCCATTTATTAGAGGGGTAAAATGTATATATTTAAAGCTCACGGGGACAAAATTTGACTACCCCATAACTTCAGGGGGCAAAGTGTTATTAACCCTAAATTTATTAAGGATATTACAATTGTTGGTGGTGCATGTACCTATTGAGTGGACCCCAACTCTCCTCGCCCTCGCTCTCTCATCTTTGTCTGCTTTGTATAAAAGAAAGCAATTGTCAGTCCATGTGATTACAAGGAAGCCCCTGACTGAGACGCCCCTGTCAATTGTACTACATACTACCTTTTCCATTAAATTCGATTTCAGTACGAACGGTTACGACTTCTTTTCAGTTTTTCCAATTTGCTAGCTTTTTTGGTCCATACCCATGACATAAAGCTTTCTTGCTTCTTGGCTTAATTTTCCCACCTCGTTCGGATTGCCTTTTTTTTTTTCTTCTAAATATTATTGTAGTAATAAATCGTCCAAACAAATCCCCTGTTATTTTATTCTATTTGATTTATTATTTAGTGACGAGACGAGGCACTTCCTTTTAAGGGCTCCCAAAAATTTTGCCCTCAAATCACAAGGAAAACATAAAGCTAATATTTGAGCCCATATCAATGCTCAGAAGAAAGTATCCTTCCACATATGGGACATCACATTAATTGGAAAAACTAAATCACATTAATTGGAAAAACTAATGGACATTATTTAAATTTAAAGTATTCTACAATGTGATATCAAAACTCAACAATTGAGTCCCACAAAAAAGATCCCAACATGGCAATATTCTAAAACAGCCTGCAAAAGTCTAAGGGACTATTGGTTCTAAACATAAAGAACTTTTTTTAACAGCCAAAGGCCACTAAACTTTTGTCGTTCCCTTAATTGATTGACATTCCGAGTTGAACACAGGGCTAATGCTCTCCAAAAAAAGGTGGAGGGTATAAATAAAAGAGTTTCAAAGTCACTGACTTTTTCTAATTAGTCATCCTCCAAGGAGTATGTTTGTTGTTTTGATCTAGAAATGATTGCGTTCTCAAAGTCTCCCTAGGATGTCAAATAGACTCAACACCACTTTAACTAGGGAGGGGATGGTAGGGAGTAGGGGACGGAGCCCTACAAACCTATTTACATACACATTACCCAATCTCTATCGAAAGAATTAAAGAAGTAAGGCCAATTTGGCACAAGAATCCAAACCGCCCCTTAGCATTTAATATCCTTAAGAATCAACACTGTCCCTGCGCCTGTCGCAAGACTCAGTTTGTGTCTGGAGAAACAGAAGAAAAAGGAGGAGCCTTGTTTGAGTGGGGACATATGGCAGTCCTTCGTCCTCCTTGTAAATGATTTATGGTCTAGATGAAGTCGTGTTAGAAGAAACTACGACCTATTTTATTTGAATTATATCAATTCTTTTAGAAAAATCATTTTGCGGGAATCGTATTGACCATAGCAAACGCAACTTCATTTGGATCGCAAAATTGTTTTAACACTGACAGTTGTTCTCACTCTAATTATCTTTGTGCGTAAATGTGAATACAGAATACGTGAGTAATGAATAAGACGTGTGAAAGGGAAGGGAGGGGAGTCAGAACTGAGATCTGATGACTGATGGCTTGCAAATTTAGGGAAGGGGTAAGAAAAGAAAAGGGATCAGCAGAACGTTCCATCCATGCATGTATAAAATGGTGCACAAGTGGGCCAAAATTGACGCTGATCAGGTGCTGCCTTCGCTGCACACCCAACACTATACCGTCCTATATATCTGCATGCTCTCATTATAATTGCATGCATGCATGCACTCCCTCTGTCTGATCCTCGTGACGCTGCTACATGTGCATACTGTTTATTTCTAATTAATCGACAAACAACACTACAATTAGAATCACAGATAAATTTTAATTAGGTGCGGTTAAAATTTACATTAGTATAAATTAGAGGGTGTAATATTGCATTTTCATAAAATTTTGTTGGGTCAGAAAAATAATTTTTTAAAAGGGAATTCTTAAAGTTTTAAGTGGTAAAGAATATAAAGATGCAACCTTTTGACAAAAAATTTTTGCACGAGAATTGTATCTCTGGTTTTCCAGAATTTTCGTTCTCATATATAGACATGAGACAAAAGCTACAGATTTAGGGGCAAAAATAGTAAATAGGGTGATTTCTTGCAAAAGTTACAAACCTTTTAATTGTGGATTTGACTTGATTATTTACAACTCTAATGAATCCTCGGAAAATTATAAGGGCAATATTGTAAACCACAAAAAAGTCCTTCTATTGATCAGCTGTCTAACTTTTGATGGGAGATTAGGGGAAAATAGTCAATGAAAGGGATGCTATTATGGAAGAAATTTTTTTTGACATCAAACAAATGATCTAAGAGACGAAGGAACCTTTGCCTTGACATAATAGGAAAGTGGGGTCCACTCAAATAGCTGGCTTGGCCAAGGCCAGACAATCGAGCAAGACGATGAGGACGATGGATAAATGGACGGACGGATGACATCTGATCACTCATCACCACTTGCTTACTGAAAGACAAATTCAGACGTGCGATGGAGACTTTTCCTTTGATCTTTTTACACCAAAAATCTAATGTTGTGTCGTATTTTTCCTCAAGTTCTCATAAACTTGGGCGACACGTGGATTTGTTGCATTTGCTAAATCACGACTTCAAAAAACCTATTCGTACGTAATTTTCAGATCGATTCAGCAAGATCTTCTTCAATAACGATTGGATTCATACCACATCATCAATGACTACTACGTAAGAAGAGACTTCAAATGTGGTACGTAATGTTTTCCGTGTGGATTTCAACTTAACATAGCAAATTTGATCACGTTCGGACCACAAGGAGAGCAAACAATTGAAGTTACGAAGACAAAATAATACAAAATTTGTGGGAACTTTTTACAAGGGAAATCATGATTTTTCATAAGATACAAATGAGGCATTTGTAATTATGCCAAACTCTAGGGGAATTAATATAATTTAACCTATAATTTACTCTTAGTCATCACATGCCACACGCAGAGATCATATGCGCTGCGCCTGCTATTCTTCCAAGTATTAATACAAATTTTCCCCCTTTAAAGAAAAGTAGGGTAAATCATAACTGCATTGTATAAATGTTAAAGAGGAAAAAATAAATATCTTTTATTAAACTTGATTTATGGCTTGTTCTCAATTGTTTCTGATTTTTATAAAAATTGATTTTAGAAAAGTTGAAAATTAGTTGCTCCTAATTTTAGCTTAAAAAATTTAAAAAGCAATTGAGAACATCACAAAATATATTTTTCAAAAATCAAAAACTAAAATCAGATCGAAAAAATATTAAAAATAGGCCCTTATTCTCAGAGTTAAAAAAAAAAATTAACATCACTTTCAATGAAAATTCTCAATGTATTGTATTTGTTTATTATTTCCTATTCAGAAGAGCCGAAAGAGACAAGCGTTTGGATGTGCTATGTACGTAAAATTTAAAAATGTTCATGCTTATTTCACAAGCCAACCAGCAAAAGCAAATGTGTCAGCTTACAAAATGTCCAAGTGGTAAAAGAATTATGGGAGACTTTTAGGGACCATGGTTTCAAGCCCAATCTCCGCCGACGGGGTTCTCATTCTGTGGAAGATTTATACATGCTCTGGAAATTGATGGATGTGATCATGGAGTCTAATATGGACCATTACTTTGTACTAGATAACTTCTTGGTGAATATGACGGGTGCCCAATAAAACACACGGGAAGAGCTAAAGAAAGCTGCCAGAGTATCTGCAGTGTTCGATTACTAGGGTTCATCGTCGACAACTAGATGTTACAGCGACTCAAATGTGAAAAGTTTGAGAATTAAGGTAATATACTTATTTTTGTTTTTATTATTTGGCAATCCCTTCATCTTTATGTTTCTTTAGTAAGATAAAACCATGTCTCTAGAAGAATATATAATAAAAATAAATGTTTACAAAAATAAGTAAAGGCTATGCTTGTTCTAATTACAAGTGTTAGTTTGAATAATTTTTTAGTTAATTCATGAAGATGCTCAAAAGAATTTATTCCTTGCAAATAGATGAAGGGCATACAAGTCTCTTTATCTCAAAATAAGTAAATATTTGCTAAAAAAAGTACTAGCCTTATAGATTGTCGGATTAAGTGTACATTTATTCCTTTTTCGCTCATTTTTTTTACATGTTACATTACCTTTGGAATTTAGACATATGTGGTGAGGATTGCTCTTGTTTACTTGAAATTAATTTTTTAAAAAAAGAATCAATGCTCGTGATGCAAAAGTAAAAAACATAAAAAGATTTCTAACTAAAAATAGAAAATTATACTCCAGAACAAACATTTATTAATTACAAAGAGGAGCAAAAGAGAGGTGCAATGCAATTGATACTCATGGTTCTAATCTTTCACTTCTGAATAAAACCATGGTGAAGTGACGGGAAATTATTATATGGATCGTTCCTTAATTCTAGATATAGACTTTGTAATCTTAAATAGAGTCAAATAATTATTTTTACATCACTTTTTTATCTCAACATGTATCACTGTGTTTATGTGCCACTCTTTTAAACTAAAAGGTTCACAGGCAGCACAGTAAATCTGATTCATATAAAAATTTCTCGAAAAGGTCGCCTATGTTTTCCTGTCAATTCTCATGTTTTATTTAATTTTTTGCAAATCGTGGCGTTAGTTCAAAAAAATATGAATTGGATGGCCACCATAGCCAGACAACTATCGAACTCCGGGGGGGGGGGGGCAAAGGAACCACCGGTTGAGGACCCGCAAAATTATTTGGTCACGAGAACTTCAAAATCCAAATTAAACTTTATTCCCTTTAGATATAGTGTAACTAATCAATGCTCATCCTTGTCGCATAAAGATTGCCCATTTTGGGAGCCCTTTTCATTTCTTAAAAAAAAAAATGAAGAAGAAACTTTTCTGCCTAGGACCCACTGCATGATAAAATATGACCCCATGCATTAAAATGAGATTTATAGAAGATTGCTTAATAATTACAAGAATAAGGGATCTTGGCTGTCCAAACGTAAGTCGCCACCCTCGACCGTTGCCCCGAGAAGGAAAGAAGAAAAAGAGAGACATTGGTGCACTAAGGAGTGGGTGGGGAGAGAAGTGTAGTCAATAAAGTTTTGATTGCTGGCCGGAAAACATGAGAACTAGGCAGCAGCCGCAGCGAGAGAGGTTGCCAACCAGGCCTTGCTTTTTCTAATTAGTTGATTGTATTTCAAACTTGTCTTATCGTTGTACGTGGGACTGAGTTGTCACCCTAAGAAAAGCTTAATCATGATATATAAGAAAGCTATAAGCTTTTATTTAAGTTGTTATGAAAAGAACCTACCTTTTTTGGCGATATAATATCAAATTTGAATAATCAGATCCTTACTACCAAAAGAAAAAATAATCAGTCCCGGGCCACCAAGACAGGCGTCACATAGCTAGTGAGTCTTGACATTGGATTAATTATAACCTCCTTTGAAAGTTTTTCTGTTCCATTGTCAAAGAGCTATTCGTATCTTCCATTGTACGAATGGCAAAGAATACGTATCAGTCGAGAGAGAGAGAGAGAGAGAGAGAGAGAGAGAGAGAGAGAGAGAGAGAGAGAGAGAGAGAGAGAGAGAGAGAGAGAGAGAGAGAGAGAATACAAGAATTACTCATTTCAGAGTCCTTAAGAAGTAGAGCATATATGATAGGGTTCGGTTACAGAATTACATTAAGCAGTGGGTCAAGTTCAAAAAAAAAAAAAAAAAAAAAAATTTTTGCCTCATACATTCATTGTTAATTGAAAATAAAAATTTTGATCATGTCCACCTGGGCAAAATCAGATTGCCCGTAATCAAGATTTCTTGTATAATTGGATAGACTGAAATATAAAACACAGTTATCCAGACAAATATCTACCAAATTATACAATTATCCAAGCATTTTGTGCAGGATGTAATAGATGCAAAATTGTTAAAGCCCGTCATAACTTAACATAGACAATATGGATTGGAAATTAAAGAAAAACAGGAAAACAAAATGGGGATTGAAAACACCCTTAACGTGAATTTTTTATTCCCTTGGGTTATAGGATCTGGGTTGCATGAACACAGAAGCTATCATGGGCTCAAAGCATATGGACAGCCTTTCCGCAAGATCAGCCCAGCGTTGACTGGCGGACCAAGAAAGGAGTCATCATGGGCTCAAAGCATATGGACTACTCCCTACCAACGTTTTAAGCTTCCTGATTTCATATGTTCATATTTGTTTCTCTCATTTTTTAGCTAAGGATGCCTTCTGTAATATCAATCAAGGGCTCTAACTCTACCACAGTAAACGCGAGTTTCAATTTGTTCAGATAGCAAAATAATTAGCCAAAATCCAAAATTACATTGCTATTTTTGAGGCCCTGTATAATACTAAATAGCTACGCAAATTAACTGAGTAAAAAGTTTAGAAAGGTTATATATGATTTTGATATTTTTATTTGGGTAAATTACACGTTAACCTCTATTTTTTTTATTAAACCCACACTATTATATTGGAAAAAGGAAATTAGTGTTAATGGGATTCGAACCCTCGACCTTTGAGGTGGAGTCATCGAGTTCTAATCGCTCGACCCTCTATTCGTTCCCATTAACCTCAAAATTATTTCTCTGCATTTTAAAATCTACACATTACCCCTTATAGTTTGGACTTTTTTGAATATTTGTCAGAACTAGCCAATTGTAATAAAAATATGCAAAAATTAATAGCAACCGTCATATACATGGTTGAGAATAATTAAAAATCACAATTCAAAGATTTAAAAAAAAAAAAAAAGTTATGGCACTCTTCGAAATCTGTTATTTTTCATGTTTTTTATCCTTTTTTCTTTTAAAGAAATCAAAGCATAAGGAGGTAAGATATAAGTTTCCAAACCATAATGGAGTAGTCTATTGATTGGCCAAACTACAAAGGAGTTGTGTATAACTTATCCTTTTATATTCTAACAAGGTATTAACTTAGAGAAACAATTTGCAAAGGAATTTAAAATTCTGTAATTTGAAATCACGAGTAGCAATTTAAGGTATCAAACTTAAGTCAATGAAGTGTTTCACCAAATATTTAAAATGAATGATGAACCAGGCTAACTGAATTCATATTAATTTAACAGTTTATTTTGCTAAAATTTAATATTGGTTAAGGGATAAAAATGTATAATTTGCTTCCATCAGAGTTATCATTAAAAGAAATTAGAAGCTCCCATTCTCAATACGAAATCGCAACATTTATTAGGCTTTGGCTTTCTCAAAAACATCTGTCATTCGCATTCCGATGTTAACTGCAGCTCTTCTGCAGTATTGGAGTCTGGAGATCAGGAAATGCCGTTTAATAAAGAAACTCCATTCTGCAGCCAAAAAAATAAATAAATAAAGAAAGAAACTCCATTCGGCCACCTTCCGCTTCCATGACCAAGAAAATTCTGCTGGAAAGTAAACGGCCCATTGAGCCTCAATTAGTAATCAATGGCTTAATGAAATCCTCTGCTCAAAAAGCCACTTATTATTTTCTCAAGGCCCATAATAACCACTTAAAGATTGATCTACTAGCAAGAGGGACAAAATAAATAAATAAGCAGATGCCTGACTTTTCACAATCGTAATTACTCTTAAAATTACTTTAAATTTTGGCCCTAATATAATTAGAGTCGAGAGTGTCTTAGTGTTGTAACTTGTAGTTTGAGCTCAATGTTCCGTATTGCAAAGCGGCGTAGTATAGCCTGCTTAATTTTCTATTTCTAACCAAAATACATAAATAAATAATTTTCACAATTCCATAATTATGGGTGTTCATGGGGTGAATACCTGGTCCACGAAAAATTTCGACTCGAGAGAGTATTATCGGTTCAATAAAAATTCAAATAGCAAATCTGTCCATCTTTATTGGGTGACTAGATGATTGGTTATTTAAAAAATTGATTTGGGAACATGAGGTACTCAAGTTGGTTACTTTTAAATTTATTTTTTCAAAAAAATTCTAAATTAAAAAAAAAAACTCACTTTCTAACCTTAATTTCACTTTTATAAATATATCATTTATATAAATTTTGTTTGTTTCCTAAAATAAACCCTTATTAATATCCTACAGCAATTAATTTAGGATTTTCTAAATTTTTACTGTTTGCAAAAATAATAATTAAAACTATATAAGAATATAATATTAAATCTAAATTTTTGTTTGAATGATAATAGTGCGCTTTCAACATAAAACATATTTCAATTTTTAACACAAAAAAATTTAATTGATATTATATAGGAATCAGTTTGGGTTATATAAGGACTCTAACTGGTGACAAAAATCGGTTCTAATATCTTGCTTTGGTTCGAGTTAAAAAAAAATTACTTTATATAAGATAGGAACCAGTTTGGGTTATTTAAGCAGTCTAACCGGTAATAGAAATCGGTACAAAAAGCTTGTTCCGGTTCGAGATGTACCGGTTTTACTATTTTTTAGTTTACCCAATTTTTATAGACAACCCCACGTACCGCACTCATAAGATTCAAGGATGCCATAAAATAATAATTCGATAAAATTGCTTAAGAGTACTATATCGCCGTCCCCCTCTGACGCGGTTGCCGCAACGCGGCTTCCACTCCCTGGCGGCACGGCCGGATTGCAGAGCTTCCAGTCAAATGTGCGTTGTTATAGAATGTAGATGTGAAAACGGAAGGCGGGCGGGCGGGCGGGCGGGTAGGTTTGTGTGTTGGGTGCGTGTGGGTGGACGTGGGTGCAGCAGTCGACGTCTAAATTGAACGTTTTGCAATGCACTCCAAAAGCACTGTAGGAGTAGTGGTAGTGCAATAGTACTATAGAAATAGCCCACCAGTATTGGACAGATCATCGCCTGGAAGATCTCCAAAATGTTAACCTTATCCGAGGAAGAGGGTGTGTGAATTTGGGTCCACCCTTCAAACATTTATGTCTTTTTCAAACTTTTGTCCCCTTGGTGTGTGTCACGAAACCATGAACTTAGCGCCAATGGGACGAAAGGCCTGATTCCGGACGTAAATTCTTACATAACCTTCAATATCAGACGTCCGCCGTTTTAGGTTTACAATTCCCACTAGCATTGGTGGATTTAGGTAGAGGACTATGATGTGGCCAATACGTCTTGTTTTCTCCCTCTTCATTATTCCCCTAGAATATTTGCTATGTTTTCTCAAAACACCACCCCCCCTTCTCTCTTCCTCCTCTTTTTAACTGCTGTAATTTTGTCAATTTTAAAGTTACCATATCTTGCCCTATCAGCTTTTTGAGTAACCTTCGGTCGCCGTAGCAATAGTATACACACATTTTTCTTTGACAACTATGCCCAAGGTGTTTTGACGGTCACACGATTGTTAGGGGCGGTTGGCATAAGGTAAGACGATATTAAGCTGTAAGGTCGTTGAAATTTCAAAAATTAAAGAGGAGACCTTTGTGGTCATGATTAACCTCAATGGATAGCAGCATAGTTCAAATGTCATCTGAGGAATGTCAATAAGTAAACAAAATTTTAATTGACACCTGTAAAAAAAAAAAACTCTAAATAACGGAAGATATAAAGCTCTTACCTTTGTTATCTGAAAATCATAATCCTACAGTCCCACTTTGATAGGTTTACGAGTTTTTTCACACAGTTTAAGAAATATTAGTTAACTTTATAGAAAGAATAAATTTAATCGATGATGTTCCTAAAATACTATTATATTCATCATTAAACATTTACATTAAATACAAAATAGAAAATTGCACCATAAATCAAAGATATGTGAATGCACAGTTCGCTATGCACTTATATTAATATGATAGTTATTTCACTTATAACAAATTAATTAAATAGGGACATTTTAGAAAGTTAAAAGTTAATTACATTTTTTAATTCAAAAGTGGACTATAATTTGGAACGGATTAAAAAGGAAAACAAGTCTATCAAAGTGGGATGGAGGGAGTATAAAAGATTTTACTCCATTATCCTCACTTATTATGTACAAATTTGTTCTTCTTTTACTGACGAGTATAGAGAAAAATTTATGATGGTAGAAAAAAAATGTTGCTTTTTCTCTCATTTGTGTTATTAAGTGGATACTTAAATAATAAGAAACGATGTATCAAATCAAGACATCTATGCTCAGTGCTCAGAATTGCATTATTTTTAGATTTCTGTAGCATTGAAGATTAGGATCTTGACAATCTAACAATTCTTCAAGACAAAATTGAATTTGGATGCACCGTACACATTTTCGTAAAGCATTAGAACGAATTGATCAAAAAGCATATTAAGTATACATTCTACAAATGAGGTACACAATATCTGTTAACAAAGTATGTATAATTGTCTCAATAGGTGCAGCTTGCAACCATGGAGGGCCCTGGTTCGCAGCATTTACATATTAAAGATCAACACATCCTGATCACTTGGCCCAAAAAAAAAAAAAAAAAAGAGAACATACTGTCATGATATGATGGAAGTACAATCCCTCGATAAGGGAATTGCCCGTATTATAGAAAGGGTCACGAACAATAATACAATGCAGTGAAGCTCCCAAGACAACGGCAAAGATTATTGTAGTACTCTCAAACTCATCCGTACGTTGCCATAGGATTCAATATTTAATAACATGTCATAGTAATCACCTCGAAAATGCAAGAACTCATTTTATTAACAGTCATTTGCAATGATTATGAAACACTGGGGAATTCATCCTACTGCTAGCCACTGATTAGTTGTTTTTAGGTCGGGAATGGTACATTACAAGTCCCAACTCTAAGATTGGAGTATTTTTTATCTGGGAATATCAACCTATATGTCACATTCTTCTACGTTCTTTAATTAATCCTAGATAATAAACGCAATAGATCGAAAACAATTAAGTCCTCACTTATACGTCAAATCACTTTTAACAACACTGTTACACAATCTTAAATGCGTAAAGATGTTACTGTTTTTGACGTTGGAGAATCCTTGTTCAGCCGAAGCAACGGGTTTCCAACCCAGACGTCCATCACCTAGCTGGGTTACACTACAGATCCTTGCAGCTCGCAGTTCAGTAACAACTGGTTGGCACTTCTGCACTAAGAACTCACATACACTGAAACTAGATCAAAACCCTAAAACTCTCCTTCCCATAAATGGCTGCATTCATCCTCGTTTTCAATCGCAACTTTTCGCCCATCTTTCCCATAATTTCGATAATTTGCAATACCTTGTATAATAGATATATAAACTGATAATGTCAAGTTCGAGCAGCAGCACCAGCAGTGGTAATAGCGGTAGCGTTTCGGGGACTCCTCCGGAGGCCCCTCCGCCAGGGCGACATCCAACGTTCCGTGGAGTGAGGCGTAGAAAGAGCAGTGGAAAATGGGTATCTGAAATTCGGGAGCCACGAACACCAAATAGGATTTGGCTCGGTACATTTCCTACACCTGAAATGGCTGCGGTGGCCTATGATGTGGCTGCTCTGGCCCTCAAGGGTCCAGAGGCTGAGCTTAATTTCCCTAACTCTGCTCCTTCATTGCCTACCCCTGCCTCGACTTCTCCACGTGACATCCAGGCTGCGGCAGCGAGTGCAGCTGCGGCAGCTGGAGCAGCAATGGACGCTCTAGCTGGTAATGCTTCTGCCTCGTCTGCAGCCGGGACAGCAACGGACGCTCTAGCTGATAAAACCACAAGTCCAACACCACCAGATGAAATGAATGAGTTTGTTGATGAGGATTTGATCTTTAACATGCCAAATGTTCTTGCCAACATGGCTGAAGGAATGCTTCTAAGCCCTCCACGGCTTGACATTTCTGGTGATGAGACTCCCGCCGATATTGCCGGTCCTCAGAACCTGTGGAATTATCCCTAATCCGTTACCATCCCCATGGGCTATATATAGTAACATCTTAATCGATAATTACCAGTAATAAGAGCTGAATCCCGCATAAAAGAACTTGACTACTGTCACTAGAAATTCCGTGCGAGTTGTTGAGTGTGTTGCATTTCTTTATTGTACTTAAAAAGGGTTTTGTGCTTTGGCTTGCTATTTCTGATTCTTCTTTGTTTCTGAAAATGCTGCCAATCCCCAATTAAATCATCCCGCAATCCATCTTAATTCCGATAACAAAAAGCCATCTATTCTACGCCCATATTATTCCACGGTATCAAGTATCAACAGAGGAAACTCATCTGATATAATTGTCACTTCATCCCCCGGAAATGGACTCATCCACATCTGCCATTGTGATGGATGCTGTGGAATAAAGAATTGTCAAAAGCTTCCTTTATGCAGAGTTCTTGAACTTGAATACATGCAAGACAAGAATCTCATTGTTTTTCCCCGAAAATCCCACTGCACCTTTTTGTCTTCTTTTGTGTGAGACCAGGATCAGTTCTTTGAATTCCAAATTCCAACCATAGACAGAAATTCACAGCACAACATGGAATGATACAAAAATCTCCTTTCTTTTACCGCGTTTAGGTGGGTGAGCAGATTGGAGATTGGAGAGAGATAGAGTCTCGAACTATTTGCAAACATAAACAGGCAAACAAAGCCAGTAAAGAATTAGAAGTTAGAACTAATGAAACAGCGCGAACTCAGAAATGGGAAGAAATGTCAGAAGTACATAATCTTTATTGCGTGGTTTAGAACGTAATGGTTTGGTAATTGGTAGAGAAAAGCCATCAAGTTGGGAAATTTAGTCAATAGGAATCATTAAAAAGTTGATTATAGGGTTTCGTCCGCGACCAACCATGTAATGCAGCAGTGCTTCCCCTTTTACAAAGAATGGCGAGTTTAAATAGTAATCCATAAGCAGGGGCCCATCTAACTGTTGGTTGATGTGTCATTCTCAGCTGACTTGGCCGTCTCGGCAGTTAAAAAACAAAGCAATTAAGTATAATGATTTATTTGTAACTAAAATTTTTTATTCAATACAAATGTTAAAAAGAAAAAGTTCAAAAACATGTCTACAACATTTAGGCTTTAGCTCACGATACAATTACCAGTTTGTATTTGAATTTTAGTAACTGGCAATACCCTGGATACATCAATGCCGTCGGGATGCTGATACTTGGCCTGCCTTCTGTTGAGTTCCCAGTTCCAAGACCTATGAACTATAGGTATTATGATGGCCTATGGAGTGTAGACTCAAGTCGTGTGCGACCCAAAGCCATGCACCATGCGAAAAGAGTACTCTCTTCAATCCGCTAAATGCTCATTAGTGACAAGTCACCGCATGCTGAGTGGATTGTGTGAACTGTACATAACTTCAAGAATATGAAAGCCAACCAAGAATGCTAACATTTCCATCGCCTATACTTTTTACACAACTTGATTTAAAAAATGTGGGAAATGGAGAAACAGCAGCATTATTTAGTAAGGGAAATAGTAAAAGAAACTGAACAAATCTGATATTCTATTTCAGTATATGGCTCCTAAAATTGACAAATCGATAGCGAGTTGTATGGCTTGGAGAAATTACTGAAGGGAAGTTGTAAAAGAGACTTCAATATTGCATTGTTAAGAGGGACCGCTTTAGTAGGAAGTACCATTACTTTTTGCATAGTCAAATACGTGATAATTAACGATTATACAATATGCGATAATTAACAATTAAGCAATGAATTAAGCATCATATAAGCCTAACTATTAACTCTATTTACTGTACTAATGATAATGTGCTTCTCCTATTCTGGCACGTTGATGACATGGGTTACCAAATTGGATTAGTGCCGCTTAGCGATCTGAACAGAGTATCTTAGAGCGACAGCTGGAATATAATTGTCGCAGAGGACAAGTGGACCCGATATAGGTTCTACGTATTTCTACTGAACAAGCCCATTGATCTCCAATCTCCATCCTTCTCCGGGCAAGATATGCAATGAGTGTCTTATTTTTTATTATTTTTTTACCTTAATAATTGCACTTCTTGTTAATTAGTAGATTAACGCAAACGAGGCTGTCTTCCAAAAATTAAGACGTCTTAAGTCGAAGTCCTTCCAATGTGTAGGTTCCAAATATAAAAATAAACACAACCTTATATTTGTAAGATGAAGAAGAGAATATAATTAAGATCATGAGTAAATCAGACGAGGATACTTTGATTTTCCATATCAACGCAAAAAATGGATTAGTGATCAAAAGTATACGCAACGTTCCTATTGAGTGATCAGATCAAAGTATATACTCAATCAAAAGTTGGAAAGAACAATTGACTTTTAACATTTTTTTAGGCCAGTTAACTTTGAACTTCATTTTAACTGCCAAGGACGATTTCCAGAATTTAGTAGTGAGTGTTTAACAGTACATGTAACTCTAATGGCAAGAACAGTGATTAATGATGTCTTATCGGAATTATAATCTATCACGGCGTGTCATGTTTTTTCTAGAAGTTATGATTAGCATATTTGTTGTTGGGTGATTATCTTGTCATTAGCAGCCAGATATTCATCCCCCACTTGTTTTAGCTTTTATCATTTTGGATTCGGTAGATAATTCTCACCATTAGTTACGAATTGTTTGATGGGAAATGGAAATCCTTGTTCCGTTTCCCAACTCTCATCTCCATTTTAGTAAGGAATTACCAAGAAAAGGATTGCATTCATCAGCCACAATATCGTTTTGTTTTGTCACATTGATTTTCGATCTGATTGAGGTTTAAGTTTAGAAGATGCCGAAATAAGAAACAATTCGAGCTTGTCAATCACAGTTTCAGGTGCGTTGACGACAATTATGATCAGGGGCCTCCTCCCTGTGCAAATTTTGCGTTCTACAATATGGTATACATATATTTGGTGGTGGTTTCCCTTGACTTCCTTCCTTGATTGATTGGACATAAATGCTTGGCTTTTAATCAGCTACATGATCAAAAGCAAATAACAATAATATCATATAATCACTTTATCTTTCTTTTGTTTACCTTTTCGGTCACAAAAATTAGTTTTAATTTCGCTAGAACATTTTTATATTAACTTTTGAATACTTTAAAATTTTTTGTAGAGATAATATACTCCAAAATGAACTCCCAACCTTCTGAGGCAGATATTATTGAATAGTAATCAGCTTGTTTGGTGTTAACAACTGAACGTAATGAAACTTCAGCTGCCTAAATGTTCTCCTCTTTGTTTTTTCTTTTTATTTTTAACTTGTGACTCTGTAAATTTCCTCCTTTGCAGATTTTTTGGTAAGCTTTGCAATTATGCGTGCAAGTATTTGTTGAAAAATGTTTGTTATTATCTCTCACGCAGATGGCTTGATGTTTCCGCAAAATCATTTGTTTAAGTCTTGTACAGATCACATTTTTTGCTGATTTAAATATTTTAAAACCGTGATTCATACATTAGAAATTAACCAAATCTAATCAGGATTTAAAAATTAAAAAAAAAAAAACCAACTTAAACAGGCTTCATCCCATCATGTTTAGAATCAACCATCCGGCCCGTGTAGTTTAGTTAGTTCTGGACGGAAAATCCAACAGAGTACCAGATCATGCCCAGGCTCATATTCGTCGTAAGTAGGTCAGGGCTTCAAAATCGTTCATTTGCAAAAGAGCCCATTTCAAATTTAGGTGGTTCACAATATTGGAAGCATCATGGACCGAAGCCCATCAAAAAGTACCGTCGGCAACCCAAAATCATGTGACACAATTCCCATCATTTAGTCCACAACAACAGTAAAATATGATACGAACTATTATGGGCTCATAATTTAAACATTAATCTTAGATGCAATCAGTGCTTACTTGAGTATAAAATTCGATTGTCGTCGTCAAAACTTTTCTTCTTGTATTTTTTTTTTTAAACATCTTTCTGGCTTATCTATCCTATGGGACCAAGGAAATGGAAAAGAAATATAATGAACAAGTGAAAAAAATATGTATATTTCCATATAAATAACAATTACAGAGAAGTGTTCATTCCTAACTTGAGAGAATGAAAGAATCTCGATGAATTAATTACAAACAACTGAAAAACTTAACTACGAAAGATTGAATTAACAATTTTGAATGTTAGAACACATAAAAGAATTAAAGAATGTTGGAATTTATAGGAAAAATGCGAACTAGCCTTGCTTATTTTCCTCGTTGACAACACCTCCAAGATACACAGTTTTAACTTTGAATCTCTCTAGCTTCTCTTCCGCCTCGTATCCATGAAGCCCACGCATTGTTGTGTAGCGATAATCTCGTCCCGCGGCCGTGGTGAGATGCTTAGAGGTGCAATCCCTACCGGCCGTTGAGGGAAGATTCTTGCATAATTCTGAGATAGCATTTACTTTGGATTGCCTAAGCCTATCCAAAATGAAGCCTTCTAAACTCATCTCCTTTTCCATCAATTCAGAAAAGAATTTCAGCAGTAATGATCCTCGGTTCGTGTTATCAACCTTTCCCAAGCATTCCCCAAGAACTACAATTAGCTCATCTGTTACTTCTTGAGACGGCATAACGTTATTATTGCTACCGACTTGGAAATCTTTAGATTGGGAGTTCATGATTTTGTAGCTGCTTACAGTTGGTTTTGTTGGTTATAATATTTTGCTGAGGGCTGCTGGATGACACGATAATTTTGTTAGCTTTTATTTGGGAAATGAACGTAATTTAACACTGAAAATCTTGAAGATTATTGGAAATATATATACTTCTGTAGTGAAATATTGTACCGTCCGTCTGCTTTGTTTTTGAGGTGAAATATCGAAATGGAGAATGAAGAAACTTTGCAAGCATTTGGCGTCTTATATAGACATGCAATCGTACAGGTGCCTAGGCCGTACGTTTAATGCGACGAAAACTTCAACTTTTCTCTGGGACGGCACTACCGCATATGAATTGTTATAGATTCAAAACTTCAAATTTTCAACTTTGACTTTTATGAAAAAAATAAAAAAAATAAAAAAACTGCATTTTGACTTGACCTCCCAAAAAAGTCTCTATCAAGAATCAAAAACTCACAGCCTTGGCTGCTGGATTAGTTAAAGCTGCAACACATATTACTACTAATAGCTATCGTGATTAATTAGTATCAAATTAAATCACTGTCAAGTGTATAATTATACTTTGTCTTCCTTCAAATTGCACGCTTGATCAAACCTATTACGATTGCTGTTTTTTTTGTAAGTTTGACCTTACTCTTTCGCAGGGAATTATTAATGGAAGTTGTTGATCACGATTAAAGAGTTGACGTGACGGAGTATAAAGTTCGCCTTGCAACAAAATCAGCCGGGACAGCGTCTTCATGTTGTCATTCAGGATTCAGCAAAGATCGATTATCTTACCGCCCAGGAGGTAAAAACTCTTTCATAGGAATAAAAACAGATTTTAACTTTAGAAATACTAAAACCAATTGATTTTATGCAAACGAAAAACAAACACTGCATCTTTGGATGGCATAAGATATAAAAATTAGGAACTACTCAATCTAAATGAACTGACTACATGTATAAGTTTTTAATCAATTTTAGATAAGGTTTTTATCCAATTTTATTGATAAACAACATTATCCGGATTGATAACGGCTCATGAATGGGGAAACGGTTCACAAATCTTGCAGAAGTCAGAATGTCTATAAAGTCTAAGAAAACTGAAGAACTGTGATGTTCAAATTCAACAAAATGCAGCATATCCGCAAATAAAGAACCAAGAACGAAAATTGTTCGGCTTGGAGAAATAGTACATGAAACTTTGTAGAAAAGAGTCTAGTGCAGTGTCCTGGAGCAGTGCTGTGGCAGCAAATATATTTCACTAGTTTTGAAACAGTCAGATATAGCATTAGGCAATTTGGAGGATTTCTTGACTTTCTTTTTAAATTAAATGCTTAGGAGTCTGAACAAACTAAAACTATTAGTAACCGACAGCTGGAGTAAGGTTGACCAATTAATCTCAAATATCGCTCGCTTTGTGAGCAGCCGCAATTAAACTTTGAATTTCATGACAACTACACTCGTATGAGTGATTCGATTTGTTAATCGTGACGTTATATATGAATAATGATTTCATCTGATCATTTTTTTTTTTGATAAAAAAAAAGATTTACAAAATATTGCGAACATCTGCCAGATGCTTCTTCATCTGATCATCATAAATTTAGAAAATTACGTGGAGGTCTGAAGTCTTACCTACAAGTGAATTTTAATCAATTTAAAAAATAATTAATATCTATCTCATAAGTATTTCAAAGAAAGAGTGTGCTCAAAAAATATAATTTCAATATTCAACGAAAGATCTAATTCATAAGGCTATGGTCAACCACACATTTTCTTGAACGTGTGAGGTCCTGCATTTAAAAAGTCTTGTCACTTTCACAGTTTCCCTGTCTTCATTGGTTGCTAGGGTGCAGCTGGCAAAGTTCTATTCCCTTTTTTTTTCTTTTCTTTTTTAAGGCCGCAAAGTTCTCTTTACTCAGTCATGCACGTTAAAGATAAATTAGAAATGATCATAATTATTTGTTCATGTTAGGGGTCGGCTATGGACTAATTAATCAGTCCATTTATCTAATATTATAACTGTAACTGTTTGTACCGATTCACTTAATTTACTAATAATATTCGATTCTCATTAGTCTGTTAACCACTTGGCAGCTACCTAGTTAAAGAGGTCAAGTACTAAGGGAAATTGATACCGTACGTATGGTATTAAGTTAATTTGACAAGATAAATAAAAAATAATACAACATAAATACATATTCAAATATAAAAAAAACTACTTACAAAATTTCTTTTACTTTGAAAACAAGCAATAAAATTATAAACTGAAACTTTTGCATCCCCATTTCTAAAATTAAAAAAAGTTAGAAATCAAATTTTTTTACAATGGAAGTAAAAAAATACTAATGCTATTATTCATAGTTGGTATCTAAGTTGTGTAAAAGTAATCTTTTATTTAGTATTAAGAAAGTATATGATAATCGGAGTATACAAATAAAGAATAATATGCAAATCAAAAAAGTTAATGGAAAGAAAAATCTAATATGATATTTAAGTTTTTGAAACTTGAAAATGAAATGATTTGATACCTCTTAATTTCTCTATAATAGTCACAAATATTAACCTCTAAGACATATATGTGGACTGGTTTGATTAATTGCGATTTTTAAAAATTGATACCCAGAACCGGAACTGCTTTTGCAAATGAGGTTCGGTTAACCTAATTGCTTTTAGAATTCGGTTTGGATACTCCCATTTTTCAATTTGAAATAGACCAGTTATTGCGTTTTTCTATTTTTCGGTTATTTTTGCTCACATCTAGTTTCTAGTCGTATCCCAGAGTGATTAGGCAACTTTAATTGAAGAATTAGATGGCATAGCAGCATTTACACTATAATTCAGTCTTATTTTATAAGTTGAGCCTCAACGTAGAAATTTTCTAATTTCTAATCAAGCATATTATATCAGACAAATAAATGTTGACTGTCGAGAATAATAAATTATGTCTTCTGCATTTATAGCAATACAACCGGCCCCCAACTTGTTTAGCTTTTCCGCTAAGGTTGCAGTAGATAGTCCGCACCAGTAGTTAGAAAGTGCTTCCTAGAAAATTCCATGTTTCCATTTTGTGCAGCTTTCAGCCCCGTTTAGGTGAAATGAACGAGGGCAGCGGAATCGGTCAGTGTATCGAAAAGAGAGATAAATCGCCCTTAAAACCTAAAAGAAATTGGGAAGATAGATGTTGCAATAACTATTAGAAAGATAATTAATTATCACGAATTCAATCAATAAGAAATTACTATACTGTTACAAAATAGATTACAAAATGGAGTCGAAACTCAACTCCAAAAGAATGAAAGAATAAAAGAATTGTCAAAGTCAGAGGAAATTTCGAGCTAATGGTCTCGCTTTTCTTCCTGGTTGACTACTCCTCCCAAATATACAGTTCTAACTTTGAACCTCTCTAGCCTCATTTCCTCCTCATATTCCCGAAGCCCACGCGTTGATGTATAATGATTATCCATACTTGTGACGGCCGGATAAGCAGAGGGAAGATTTGCACAAAGCTCAGAGATGGCATTGACTTTGGACTGCCTAAGCCTGTCCAAAATGAAGCCTTCTAAATTCATCTCCTTTTCCATTATTTCGGAAAAGAATTTCAGCAGTAATGATCCTCGGTTCATTGTATCGACTTTCTTCAGACCCTCGACAAGAATTAGAGTCAGCTCATCTGTTACTTCTTCAGATGGCATCGTGTTGTTGCTAGTACGGAGTTGAAAATTTTGCTCATCAGGTCCGTAGTTCATGATCGGATAGCCACTGTCCATGGGTTTGATGGGGTAGAAGAATTGCTGAGCTGCTGAATTGCACATGATTAATTAGCCTTGTGTACTCAAGGAACAAAAATTGAACAATAAGAATATCTTCAAGATCAACGGATCAATGCTTTTCTGGGTTCCGAATGCTGTGTACCAAGCACCGTGTTGTCCGTCAAGCGTCTGCTTTGAAGTTCGAAGTTTGAAGCGAAATACTGAAACAGAGAATTGTATGTGTGTTTCGATCCCAAGCAGGTGGCTTCTTTATATATACACGTACATTAGTCAAACTGTTTGGATAGTACAAAAATTCGACGAAACTACCTTGCTTTTTTATAATCGAACCAAGTTGTTATATCCAGTATCCACACGGACCAGGGCACATGTAATCATTGAAACCTTCTAATTTTCCAACTTTGACTGCTAAAATTGAAGACTATTTGGACCAAAAAAAGTCCATATCGACATTAAGAATTAAAAAAAAAAAAAGTACATCTTTGTTTTCTGGTAGATGGATAAGACAACGGTAGCGCCCACCGTCGTGACTAGTAGTGTTCTGTCCCCATGCACGTTGTAGTTTTTCTCAATTATATGCTCTCGGTCACACGCAATGCAGTTATTCGTAAAAAATGCTTTAGAAAATGTGTGATTGAATACGGAAAATTAATAATGGTGAATGATACTTTATTTGATAGTAGAAGGTAGAATTTAAGAAATAACAGTTCTTCATATAACTATATAAAAAATTTGATTTTTTTTTTTTTTGGACGGTTGCTTCTCTAGTGTATTTTTCATCAGCTAAAATCATGTGTCCAAATTAATGAGCATACCTCAAATCAATTCTTAACAAGAATCGTGTCATGAAAAGTTACTACCAATATTTATAGAGTACCACAATATCAAAAGATTAGTAAAGACTAGAGAGTATTACTTTTTTGCAATTATAGGAATGGAAAAAAAAAATGTAATACTGATAGAATACACCATTGCCAGCAGCAACCTGATGGGGGATTAGATATCAGTATATACATTTAAATTAAGATTCCGTTTGTTTTTTTTTTCTGTTTTTTATAAGCATATTTTTTAAAAACTTCAAACACGTATTCTAACTATTTTTTTTATTTCAAAAACACATTTATTGAAAAAAGTCTCTAAAATTTTATAGTAATATTTTTTAAGAAACGTCCAAAAAAAAAAACCATTCTAACAGATCCTAAGTTTCTTAATAATAATACTTTCTGTATGACTAAATAACTTGGCCATTATTGACGACATAATGACCAAAATTTTATACTTTAAATCAATCCTTGGACGTTAGAAAATTGATAGTAAAACATAATATAAATTAAATGAAATGAGGTTATAATTTTCCCTTGATTCCACCTTTAGCCACCATAGAAACACTTTTTATCCTTGCAATTTTTCTTTCTATTCTTTCTCACTTGTGAGATCACGAAGTACCATGCTTTTTGGAAAATGAGAGAGATAAGATGAATAGTTGCTTAGGATTGTTTCGGTTGGATTCATTGTTGCCTTGAACATTCATGGGAAAATCTTATTCCATTTTACTTTGAGGATCCATGAGTGGTTTGGAGATTTGAGAATGTGGCCAGAAATAAAGACTTATGGATCAACAAAAAAAAAAATCTTGACTCAGAACAAATTGCCAAAAAAAAAAGGATGATTGCTCCAAAAAAATGAAATAATCTCGAGTTAAATGAATTACAACTAAAGGATTGAAGCTTAACTTCAGAAAAATGAACAAATATGGAGTCAAATTAGTAAATGATGTACAGATTTTGAATGTTACAAAAAAAAAAATAATAATAGAGGAATGTCCAGAGCTAGTTTAAATTGGAGGAAAATGCTATTCAGTCTCACTTATTTTCCTGGCTGACTGTCCCTCCAAAATACACAGTTTTAACTTTGAATCTCTCTAGCCTCTCATCCTCCTCGTATTCCTGAAGCCCACGCGTTGATGTATGATAACCATTCTTTCCCTTTTCCATTTTAGGACGCGCAGAAGGAATATTGTCACAAAGCTCAGAGATAGCATTGACTTTGGAATGCTTAAGCCTATTTAAAATGAAATCTTCTAAATTCATCTCCTTTTCCATTTGGGAAAAGAATTTCAGTAATAATGATCCTCGGCTGTGCGCATCAACTTTCTTCAAACACTCAACAAGAATTATAGTTAGCTCCTCTGTTACTTCTTCAGACGGTCCATTATTCTTGGGACGAGTTTTAAAATCTTGAGGTCCAGAGAATGTGATGGGATCATAGTCGCTGACCAGGGGTGTGGGGTAGGAAAATTGCTGAGCTGCTGGATCACACATGATTTTGATTAGCTTTTTGGCCAAAGGAACGCAATCAAATAAAGAAATCTTGAAGATCAATGCAAATCTTCTATCCTTTTTTTCTATATTTTTTTTCCTATAACTGGGATGAAAGAATTTCTTGGATAAGAGTGCTGTGAACGACTGCAAGCAATGGCTGTTTGCTTTGAAGTTTTGAAGTGAGATTAATTAAGAATGAAAAGCACACAGGCGGACGTCCTATATATACACAACATTCCTTCAACTAGCTGCGATGTAATGCCGACGAAAGTTGCTCGTCATTTCATAATTTAACCAGTTGTGTTTTTTAATTTTCGCCGGCCGCATGGGAGGGATTCATTGAAATTTTGAATATTTCCAATCATGACTGGAATTTGACCGAAAAGGTCTTTTATCAAGAATCAGAAGACTGCTATAACTGTGCTGTTTCTTTTTCGTCACGACTGTGTTATATTTTTCAGTATGACACAGCTGTTGCTGCGACTATGTTATTTGATCTTTCTCAATGAAACTTCACTACCCTTCTTGGTTATTTAAAAAAATAAAAGCAAAGACTTTGTAGCATGAATAAGGTGGAAAGTCTAAAGAGAAAAGAAATGAGGCCTTTAATGGATTTCCACACGAAATTGGTCGAGTCCATAATACACCAACTCAAACCTTTCCTTTTTTACACCTGAACCAAGGGAAATGCACAAGTTGAACTATGACTGACTATTAATTAAATGCTATAGTTTTTTTTTTTTTAGTAAAATTAAATGCTCTAGTTGAACTATAATTGTTGCGAACCTCACCAAAATTATTCCTTTTGACCATAGACTGCTCAAAATTTTATAATCTCAACTAGCTTTCAACCCGCGCCACACATGGAATACCATTGCACACATGAAGCGATTAGAAATAACTAAGATTGTCATTAAAAGATAGTTTAGAACTAAGCAAATAATGAAATTTGAAAATTAATGTATATGGCAACCTATGTTTGAAATAAAAAAATAAAAAAATTATAATGTAATTTAAAAGATAAATAAAAACTCAACAATGATTTCAGGTGATTAAGATTGGTTTTAAGAGTGGATGTCTGTATTACTTGATAAAGGATAAAGCTATAGAAAATAATAGTTACAATTGAAATAGTTACACAGTAAGGAATATTTAATTAGTCGTTTGAAAAATATGGAAGGTTTTAATTTAAAAATATAAAATTTAATCAATTGATAGAAAATGTGCTTTTAGAGGCCTACTTAGAAAGTGTTGGAAAATATAAAAATAAAGCTAATAAAATAGAATTATAAAAAAAATAATTATATGGAGGGGCTATCCAAATCAATATACCCCATTACTAATGCAAATTAAGCATCACTACGGGCCCTACCCCTACGACGCTCCATTGCAGTGTATTTTGGGCCTCTTTCAAGGCAAAAAATTGGGTAGCTTCACCGATTGGTTCGGCGGTGTCCATTCAAAAATGCCGACTGAGTAGCCATTATCGAAATTGAAGCCTATTAAGAGTTTACCAAGTAAGAGAGAGCGTGTCAAGGTTTCCAGCCATGTACATTAGTCTCAGCGCACTTCTCCCAATTCCCCACCTTTTTATACAATGAGAGAGAGAGAGAGAGATATATATATATACATATATATATATATATATATATATATATATATATACTATAAATGGGGCACGTGCTTCGCACGTTTAATAATTGTTTAACAAATGATATTATAAAAGGCCAAAAAATAGTAATTTTGGTTTTTGTATTTTTCAAAGCCATGTCTAAAAACTATCTGAGATTCAAGTTAATTACGTCATTAAAAACTAATTAAAGGATAACCACTATTATTAAAAACCTACATTTGAAGTATTACAATACTACTAACTTTACTTTAAAAGTTTCACATTTATCTTTTCTTAACTTCACATATTATTTCCTTTTCTAAAAGAATTTGAATAGAACATATGAATATCTCTAATAGCATTTGGCATAATGTTAGTTTCTTTAAAATATCCTTGTGAAAGAAATTATGAAAATTTTTAAAAAATTTTAAATTGCTATCATATAAAAGGTAACATATTATTTTATAAAAAGATGTAATTATGCTTGAAATCCCTAAACTTTTGATAAGTTGACTAATAAATTTGCATGTCTCTATTATATCTATAAAATATCAAATAAAATTTTAATATAATTGTACCACAATTAATATTTCTAAATGACTTATTTTTAAAAAAATTTATACTTTTACTAATTTTAAAATTTTCTATTATGATTTATATTTTTAACAAATCTAAGACGTGTATAAGAATTATGATAATTTTGTCCTTTGAGCAGATCAAATAAGTACAATTTACAAAGACACATGTAAGTCTAGTGATTCTAACTTTTAAATAATGAATTATTTCAAAGGTAGCACTTCTTGCATACAAAGATAATGCTACTATTGTGTAAAATTAAGTTATATCATCTATTTTGATTGATTATGCAATAAAATTGTACAATTATTTGTTGAGCATATCATTTGCAATCTTGTGATGACCTATCTTATTTAGTTAGGCATTTTTTTTTACTATTTTATTTCTATTTTTATCATAATTTTTATCTTGTTTACGCATAATTGGTAATATTCTTCTTCTTCCTCTATACTTTATCCATAAAAAAATTGCAAACCTAAACATTCTAATATATATATATATATATATATATATTATGTTTTATTTTCTTTACCCAAAATAAACATAATTATATACTAAAACTCTCTAATGTATACCATACACTTGAAAATTAATATGATTTTGTTTTGTACATTTTACATATATATTAAAAAGATAATAGTCCAATTCTTTCTTTCATATATATATTTTTAATGATAGAGCTTAGATATGTATGTCATAAATAATAAAATTTATGTGGTATGATATCTCTGAATGATACACTTCCAACATATTTATAATAAAGTCCTCTTAAGTATATGTTCCTTAAATTTGTCTCACTGTAATGATCTTAAGTAATTGATATATAGATTTTATGGAATTCTAATTTTATAAATTAATATTATTGAATATTTGGCCTTTTCATGGACATTGACCTAACTAATCACTCAATAAAATCAATTAATATTACTCATCAAACTCAAAAAATTATGTAATATATATATATATATATATATATTTTAGTTTCAATTAAAATATCATATATTATGAGAATAATGAATTTTGAAATTTGTTAATGACTATAGCCTCAAAGGACTTGCAAAATCTTATATTTTATATCTAGTGTAAAAATTATGCATTTTAAGGCATTGAACTTCTCACCTCCATTTTCTATCAGTTTGGTTTTTCCTTTTTCCTGTCCCTACTATAAGAGTTCAAAAAATAAGATATGGCTTGATTTTGTGTTATATGAAATTTTAAAACTGCAAAAATTTTGTAATGCATAAACTCATATTTATGGCACTCTTATATTTAGAAACTTTTTTAAATTAACTTTACTTTTTGAATAAGTAACGCTCGAGAGCTTATTTAACCAGCTTATTGGTCAAATCATTTTGTGATGAATTAATTACTTTGTATATTATCAAAATATAAGTATTTTAATATTAATAAGAGTTTGAACACTAATTAAATTTCACATTAAAAAGTGATAAATATTTGTTCAACTATCATGATTGAGTTGTTAAGAACGTTGATTTGATTCAAAATAGCACATTCAAAATCTCATGTTATATTAAAGAAAATAATCATATATTTTATATAAACAAGTTTTAATGATTAAAGATGTCATGCAACCTTATTATGCATTGTGACATTTTCACAAGAATGAGGTTTACATTTTTTAAATTTCAATTCACGTTGACTCTTTATAATGGAAGTAGATTCTTAGAATTTAGTCCTAAGTCTTTGAAACCTTGGCTTAGTTAATTTTTCACAATACTTTTAGGTTTTAAAGTAATTTTTTAGGGCACTTTGTGTTTAGGTTTCTAAGATTATTTTTTGTTTTAATGCAATAATGTGATTACAAAATAGAAAAATAAGGAAATTTCTCAAATAGTAAATATTGTATTCAAATAATTCACCTCAATTCTAAATCTAACCATTTTGGGCATGTCTTCTGTAGTCAACTTAGGTATTGTCCAAGTTTCTTTAATCAAAATTAATTTTAAAAAAACTTTCTTGTCTGTCAATCCATGGTATATGGTATTTTACTATTTTTGTAAGATAGTGTAATAGTAGTTAGTTTTTGTTTTGAATTTAATATGTTAAAGTTGTTATTTTTTAATTCTATAAATGAAATCATGGTAAAAAAGGCAACAAAATAATAGTGTTAAATGAATTCAAGGTACAATAGTGTAATTTTTTATATTTTCAATTTAAGTTAGGATCTAGAAAAACGAGATTGGCATTTTATATTTTTTTGAAAATAAATCTTTTTTTTTTATAAACTCATGTTGCTTAATGCATGATAGAGTGATTTTATTTTAATTTTATGATTTTAAATTTAATTTACTAACTACTACATCTTTTAAATTTAAATTTTAATGATATTCAAAAGTTTAGAATTTTGATTAACTAATTTTGCATTATGATTTTCAAGTTGGTGTAGTGAATTAAACATAATGTTTTTCATTTTCCCTCCTATTATGCTATATACTTTTGTGACATTTTAAAGTAAGGTAACACAATATTCATTTTTAATAATATGCAGCTAATTAGTTCAAGCTGATAATGGAATTGAATTTACTATATAATGTCTAAGAATAATTTTTGAATAAAAATTAAAATTAAGATATTATTTTTATTTTAATATGAAAAATAAATTAAAGAAATGGTCTTGCCTAATCAAGAAATTATCCATTAAATTAAAAAGAAAAGGTTTGATAGAAAATATTTAAATGTTCCTTTCTTGTAATTTTTTTTTAGTTTTGATTTAATAAGGTGTGGTTTTCTCTATCTAATTTTGTAATTGCAATGTGTAATTTGTATTCTTTTTAATTTATGAACAAAAATTTGGATTTTTTGTGTGAATTTAAAGCCAAAGATGTGTCCAGTTTAGTCATTTATATATAAATAATAACTACGATAAACATAAAAATAATTTCACAAAAAAACAAAAACAAAAAGAAGAAAAGTTTCCACGTTCTTACCCATTGCATACCTGGTTGGCTTCTACTTTTCTAACTTTTAAAAATTCTGAATCAGCCATAGTATATTATTACTAAATATAATATTCTTTTAGGCAATGCAAAGTTTTTTATTACAATAATGATTTTTAAATTGATGCAAAATAGGTAGTTTTCCAAATTTGCATTAAATTCCTTTCTAATTTTATTTGTGAGGAGGACTTTTATTTCTTTTCTACATATTTTGTGCATTTTTTTATTAATTTAAAACGAAATTAAACTTACTGTGAAAGACTCAAAAAATTATTGAAGGAATGTTGAGTTTCATTAGAACCTTATTAATCTAAGTGTTTCTATTTCCATAAATGTCCATTCTTAATATGATTAGACTAAAAAATAAAGCCTTTTTGAAAAATACATTAAATACTAAAAAACCAATAACAATTATAATTAAATAAATATTTGCAATTAAAATTAAATTTAAGAATATAAACTTATTTAAAAATATAAAATTATAAATATTTAAATATTGATTTCTCTTTCTATGTTTTGGTTATTTATTTATTTTTGCTACATGACTTTTTTTGCTTTAATTTTGTTGTAGATTTTGAAATTTAAATTTATATACAAATTCATTAAAAGTATTAAAGAAGAAAATATAAATTTTAATACTAACAGATAATTATATATTTTTGTAGGATCTAATTTAAATTTGTACTTATAAAAGGTTTGAAAGACTTTTCAAGAGGTTGAGGTTGATTAGGATTTAATTAATCCTTTTTGCTAAATTACTTTTTTGGTTTTAATTTTGTTGTAGATTTTGAAATTTAAATTTATATACAAATTAATTAAAAGTATTAAAGAAGAAAATATAAATTTTTATACTAACAGATAAATATAAATTTTGTTAGGATTTAATTTAAATTTGTACTTATAAAATGTTTGAAAGACTTTTAAAGAGGTTTAGTTTGATTAGGATTTAATTAATCCTTTTTGCTAAATTACTTTTTTCGTTTTAATTTTGTTGTAGATTTTGAAATTTAAACTTATATACAAATTAATTAAAAGTATAAAGAAGAAAATATAAACTTTTATACTAACAGATAAGCATATATTTTTGTAGGATCTAATTTAAATTAGTACTTTTAAAAAGTTTGAAAGACTTTTAAAGAGGTTGAGTTTGATTAGGATTTAATTAATCCACTTTTTGTAGTTCCATTAATATCCTCTTTTGTAATATTAATACAACTTAAAAAATAAGGGTATTTTAGGAAATACATTAATTTTTAAATCACTTAAGGTCCTACATGCTTTTATATATATATAGATATATATATATATATATTTTTTTTTTTTTTGAGAATTCTACGATAAGAATAATATTGTCCAAATTTGCAACTTCTGTCTCTCTTTTTTTTTTTTTTTTTTGGTAATACAACTTCTGTCTTATTTGCACAAGCGAAGGACATTATTTTATATATTCGACTCTCGAAAATTTTCTTGAATTTGTGTGCAAAATGTAGGATGACATATTATTTTGTAGGAGAAAATGAAGTAATAGCTATCCATACAAATAACTTTCTCTTTGTTCCTGCTACATTGTCTTGCGAAACTTAATCATGCATGTAGATCGAAAATCGAGTCTTGAGTTACATTTATTACTACTTATTTTCACAACTATAAATGGAGTCTAGGAAGTACCATACAAAATAAATCCCTATATAAAGGGAAAAAAAGAGATAAAAAGAAAAAGAAAGAGATACGAGGACCAAAATAGTGCGTCTGTTCTCTATTGATTCTGCAGGCAATTAGCATCTGAAAATGTGACTGTGCCACTCTCCTTTTTATGACAATCAAAATGGCAAAAACTTTAAATTACACCCAATGTTTTGTGAAAGAAATAATTTATTAAAAAAATGAACTTTATTTCAATCCCAGACTGCAATTTACGTGAGAATGAAAGATGGAAAAAAAAAAAAAAAGTGCAGACTAAAACATGTACAATACTTTTCTGAGTTTATTCCTCAACGGTTACATCCTGATCTCTGTTCCAAAGACTACTAAAAAAGATTTCTTCATGCTTGGTTAAATTCTACGTGACACCGACAAGGCTATCAGTAATATGTTCACTTGTTTTCTTCCTCCTTCACAATTTCCCCGAAGTATACGGTTTTCACCCTGAACCTCTCAAGCTTATGCCTTGGTCGTTCCAGTTTTGTTGCTGATTCACAATTCTGTAACTCTCTGATTGATTTCTGTCGAACTGCCGGATGCTTTGTTGATGCTTGAATATGTGCCGCAAATGGTCTTGTGTATTTCATCAAGTTAATTACTGAAGCATTTAGTAGGAGAAGGATAGTTATAATGTTGGGAGAGGATAATGCAGGCAACTTGGGTACATATAAATACTAGTAATTTGGAGGTTGTATTCTCCGGTAATTACGCAAGAAAACGCAGATGCACTTCAGTTTTTGACAAGAAATCAAGAAAGAAACTCGCGAAAACCGCCTGGGAACAAGTCTCGGTCCCCTTAGCCGTTGTGCTTTTGCGAGTAATTGAATAGTACCGCGAACACAGTCGTCGGTCAAGTGTCAATCATTCCAGACCGACGCATGTATTTGATGTATCTCAGACCATTCAAAAGTAATCGCGTCAAGCAACTTACAGCTCAGCAAACGATGAGGTGATTTAATCAATGCGTAAATTTTCTTTAGTAGTATGTCTAGAGACTTTCACTTCTACGAAGGCAAACAAATCCTTCAAAAAATCAAATTATCTTAGTCTAAGCCAGCAGATATTCTGGAAGACATTTTTGAATTTTGAATACCAAATTTTCTTATTGGAAGGAGTATTGAATCATCTTAAGCGTGTTATCATCATATTTCAAATTTGCGGTGGAACTATTTGGAATTAGGTCAAGATACCATGGCACTCTAGGTGACATTTCCAAATTTTGGTTATTTGAACTCATCACATTTGCCAATAAGAGTTTTGACCCCAAAAAAAGAAAATGACAATAAGAGTCCCTTCTTATTGGATAAGTGACCGAAATTTGAAGTTCTAAGTTCCAATTAATTCCACTTGACATTTCTCATTGTAGGCTAAGAATCAAAAAATTCTAGATCAGGTTCTAACTTTAAACTTGTGCAAGGGGATTTTGACTCCAAGATCAGGAATTTCCCGATAACGATTGACCAACCAATTAGATATCCAATTCATTCTGGGTTCAATTCACATCTATACAGATATATAAGAAATTGAATACGTGTTACATATACCTAAATTTTAGTATGTATATCATATGATCAAGTAAAGGACTTGAATTGAAATAATGACAATATCTGATGTAGATTACAAGCTTAAAAATGTCATTATGCGTCTCTCGGTTTTTAACAGGAAGTTGCGCAAAACTCGAAACTAAAACAAATAATTTCGCAGAACAGGTCGAGAAAAGAATCTATCAAAAACTGGAACTCAAGCCAAAAGGTCAATTTCCATCACAAAGGAATGAATTTGAATAAAAGAATGGGTGTTGCAAAAAATGTAGAAATAATAAAATAATTTCACAGTTTCAAGGCTATACGTTTCTTAGATACTAATATTCATTTCTTTTCCTTCTCCTCCAAAATTCCCCCGACACGTACGGTTTTCACTTTAAACCGCTCAAGCTTATGCTTTTGTTGCTGCGGTTCTGATGCTGATTCACAAGTCACACCTGCTTGTATGATTATACTATTGAACATTCTGGGCACTGCACCAGGAGGAATTAATTGATTCTTGTATAAGATCCTTCCAATCAAATCTGAAATGCTACTCCTGAGTCCTGACTCTTTAAGTTCTTGTAATGCCAAATAGAATATCCTTTCGACCCCGGGAAATGATTTCTTTAAAATTTCATCAATTTTTTATCGTAAAATTCCTGTAGAAACTCTTTCAAGATCTAACGCTGACCTCCTTCAGCTTCTTGTTTGTTTGGTTTCGAAGGTGTGTTGTTTTGGATGTTTTGACTGTAGTTCAAATCAGGTGCTACTAAGACGATGATCAGTGAATAAATGAACGAGTTACAACTGCTAACCTGGGATATTTATAACCACCATCTATGGCCATGGTACAGAAATTATCCACCATGAAATAAGGAAAACTTTCTGATTTCTGTCAGAAAGGAACGAGTCTAAATCTGTATTTTTTGGACTACAAGAATTTATGAACTAAGGTCTTTGAATACTGTGGTCAACGGTCCAATGCTTCACATTATAAACTCAATTTTCTTTGTATTGTATCAGAGCTGAGATGTATTAGAAATTGAAGGAATCTTTAATTGTGTATTAGTAATTGCGAATTATGGTGATTTAATGCATGAATGGTGGCTGGTGAGGTTCTGAATGGATCACATATTAGGCCTCCCATTCTGGGCCTTGACAATATCCTAGCACGGAAACCCAGTGTAGTGATGTTCCTTTTTTTGACTGTCAAATTATAGTGATCTTAAAATTATGTATGGTAACCTGGGTATGAAAAAGATAATCCGTGATCATTTCGGAATTTAACCTTATAATTTTGAAAAAAAAAAGCTAACATATTAGATAAAATGAAAAAATTACTTGTTTATTTAAATTGTTGTATGTTAAATTGTATTTTTTTTATATATATCAGGGAAAGGATGAGAAGCCAAGAAATGCAATAATATTCTTTCTTGCTCCATTTTCACCTAGTGCAAAAACTGTTGTAAAGACAGGATCAGTGTATGCTAAAATAATTAATATATTCCAATGCCAAAAGGCTTTGTTATGAGGATTTATTCTTACTGCTCCAATTATCCATTAATCTTACAAAAATTGATTATTTTAAAAATATCAATTTGCTAGTAATTAAATTTAGGGATAATTACAGAAACCTCCCCTGAGGTTTCTGACAATTTCACTTGGCACCCCTCAATTTTCAAAAATTACACAAACCTCCCTTGCATTTACTATTTTGGTAACAAGACCTCCCCTTTTAATAAAAATTTTAATTAAAAACCCCATAATGCCCTTCTCAATCTACAAAAGAAAAAATAAAACAATATCATTTTCTTTACCACTTAAACCACTGTACCACCGTCATTGCCACTAACTTAATGAACACCGCCATTAATAACCAAAAAACAATCATATCAATGCCAGTACAACACTATCAACTAATTAGGAAAATAAAAAATAAAAAATCTATTGGGTTTTGACCATTTGAATTACTATCATATCATGCCAGCTCCATTTTCATTAGTTACCACCACCAAAAGAAACCGGATTATAAAGCCAAAATTTATAGAGATATTCCTTAGCCAGATATTGAAATCTAACCCAACTACATAAATCCTAAACAAACTCAAATAATTTGTCAAACCAAATGAGTTTTTCTATTTTTATGAACCTTTTTTGGTAAAAGATTGATTTCAAAGGGTATTATTGGAACTTTAGTTAACCAAGGGAGGTTTGTGTAATTTTTGAAAATTGAGGGGTGCCAGGTGAAATTGTCAGAACCCTCAGGGGAGGTTTCTGTAATTATCCCTTAAATTTACGTCATTTGATTACTGTGTGTGTGTGAAGTCTAATTCTTGATTCCTTTATATTTATATGTAATAATTATTGAGCCTAACAATTTTGGAGTTGATTTTAGAGTATTTTAATTATGCACTTGAAACAGACCTATGGTTTAACCGCTTGTAATAATAATTTTTTTGTTTTGGGCTTCGCAGGTTTCCGACAAAGAACTTTCACTATCTAATTCATCTAATCAATTGAAGACACCGAAGAAGTTTTAGTTAGACTGGTATAAGATTTTGAGCACACCATAGATTATGAGAGAGTCATCTCCTTTTCCAAATTGGCTGATTGTTATTCAAAGTTTTTTTTTCCTCAAAAAAAAAAAACTATAACTGATGTGATAAAAGATTTTTCAAACCAGATTTGGTTGATTAATGGTATTGACAAGGCGACAAAATTTGACAATTCAATGGCAAGACACGTATGCACAGCAAGGTAGCAAGATTGAAAAATCGGGAGTGACAATTCAATGGCACGACAAAATGCCATGAAAATTGCACATCCAGGTAGTAAGATAGCAATATCCGGAGTTGCCCATATCTAAAAAATGGATTAAGCCGCAATTGAAAATGAAGAAATGAAAGCAATTGGTCTTCTACGAAAAGGAAAAGCCAAGAGAATAATGAAATTGATTGATCATAACATAAAGATTAACTTTCTGCGAAAGGTCCTCCTGCCACGTTGATCAGTTCTGGAATTCTTTCTTCCCCAAGTTGTCCGTATCCGAAAGACATTAAAAATGCGGCAACGTTCGATTGGACGCAAAATCAGTAACAAAATTTGAAAAAAAAAATAAAAAAAAATTTGACTACAAATTAGAAAATTTTGTCAAGCAAAAAAATAAATGTTATGTAATGTTCTCACGATGCACATCATTCTTCACAAAATTTCACTACTGTATTCAATCCCGTGCAAGGGTAGAAACTGGGATCAACACAAAAGTCACAAAAATGGCTTTAGCTAGCTCTTCAAGTAATCATTCAAATAACAGTATGATATACAGCAATCAAACAATCATATTAATGATAGCACATCTGTTTCCCTTCGTACGGTGGCTGGTCTCTTTTAGTGCGGATGAACATAGCTAAGGATTGTGTAGAGGGTCTGAAGCACGGTAAGAATCAAAAGAACAAATGCAGCCAAAGCTGATATAAAGGACCAAGGAGTGTTGAAATATGTGTACTTAAAGCTCGCCCATTGAACGTGCCGATTATTGTGGTAGTATTCATTCACTTCATTGAACAATCCGGTCAGGTAGCACGTATCAATGTCAAATGACACATCTTTTCCCAGATTGTTAATAAATTTGGTAATCTCTGCATCTGTGCCAAAATAATTCTCAATGATATTACGATCGGACAGAAACTGCACGTCCCTCGGCGTATTTATTAGGCAATCTAATAATGTAGCATAAGTTGTCATGTGCTTGGAACTACCTCCGTGACACTGCTCGTACGCAACACAGTTCAACATAAAAGAGCTCATAAAATCATCCAAAGCAATAGTAGGCATTTCAATTACCCCGTGCCTGAATTTTATAGCCAAGAAACTGTCTTCGTCGCTGGGTTTAAGGTCGATTCCAGCACGACGAAGGTATGAAATGCACTGTATTACATGAGTCTTTGGAAACCCATCAGGCTTAGGCTCATGATGTCCTGGTGGGATGAAGCTCAATCGAAGAAAGTCTAAAATATGCTTACCTTCAAGGCTGCTATACTTGGCTATAACTGCATCAGACCTTTGCACTGCATTGTTGAAGAAATTCAGAGTCAATGTTCCTAAAGTCGGCCCTGATTCCTCATTTGGCATAAGGGTCAGCTCAAATAAGCACTGCAGGACAAAAAATGGGATTTGATTTTCGAGTCGGATGAGATCCCTCATGAAAAACGTATACACCCAAGATATGGACATCAGTGGATCATCTTGCTCAAATGGAACAACCAATCCAAACTTTCGAAACAGTTCAATTAAGAAACAACCATCAAGAACCAACATCTCTACGAATTCATCCGTGCTAAATCCAATACCTTCGGAGTAACACTCTCTAGCCTTGGCTTCCAAGGGATGAACGGCCCTCAAACAATCCTCCAAATCCACGCCTTTGTTTTGTGTTCGTTTCAATAAGGTACCCAAGAACCTCCATTTGTGCTCTTCAATCATCGCCAGCTCCGGCTTGCCATGATGGTAAGGACCAATAGAGACTATGTTAGGTTGGTAGTGATGGCCGTTGATATCAATAAGACTTTTTGGTACTCTAAAGATGCAACATGAGCTCCGACCGGCCGATTTACTTAATATTCCTGGAGCTGCTGAGATCTTTTGTTGCATCCGCGCTAATCGATCTTTGTTAACTTCCCAAATCCTAATGGAGTGATGATAATGGTCTTCATCTCCAGCCAAATTGCTACCCATCACTTTAGTTGAATCAATTAGGGGATTACGCGCTGGGAGTATCAATATGAAGGGGAAGGGCGGGATGGGGCGTTTTGGTGCCGGCTAGTCGGTCGGGGTTGATGTGTATTCTTCTTCTTCACGCATGGCAATTCGAAGTTAAACAATTGGGCAGTTGCGATCTGCCAGTCAATTATTTTTGCTTGTCCAATTGTGTGTGTTATTGCATAACAAGGGTTCTGGAAGTACCGGCGACCACCTGGACTATTTCTCTAGATATTTGTAATGAGTTTTGTTATCAATAATACCTCTTTTTTAACTTCAAAAAAAAAAAAAACCTCTTTTTGCTTTTTGTCATGTGAAGAGATCATTATTTTTTTTTGGTACCCGTAAATTTAACATTTTATAATTTAGTAATTTTTGAGGTAAAATACAAACTTAAGGGCTTATAACTTTCAACTAATAGAAAATAAAGATACGGTTTTTGGCATAAAATAAATGGAATGCATAAAACAATTACAATATCTTATTGTTGCTATGATTGAGTAATAGTTTTGGTAATCATATGAGATTCAAAGTATTGACTAATCTGGGAGTTGTCATTCTAACTCAAAATATTCTAACTCTTTTTTTTTTTTTCAAAACACGGAAAAAGAAATTAAGAGAATTTACAAATTGCCGCCACCAAATAGACAAATATCCAATTCCACATTCCCTCGACGAGGATCTCCTGAATGGTTAAGTGAGCCCAACAAAGTCCACTAAATAAATGGAGGATAGTCATACTTGGACTGCTTTTCAATATGGGCCTTTTCCAAAATAGTGAGCCCAATAAGATTGTCGCCCTGTCTTAAATACATTCAGACCAGCTTTTGTCTTTGACATTCCAGAAAGGCATTGGGCTTCTCTAGTGAATGCATTAATGCTCGTACTTGAGGATGTCTTACAGTCTGCCACCTTACTGGGCCATTTGCCATTTGTATTCAGGATCGAAGCATGATTTAAACCGGTACATTTCAAACTTAGCACAGAGCCCATTTTAAAAGTACCTTCCATTTCTTTTTCTTTTTTTTATAATAAATCTATCTCTTGCATTGGGAGGAGAATGATGTTGATTGAATTCGAATCCCGATCTTGAAGTGGAATTATAGGACGCTAATCGCTCGACTTGTATTCGTAACTGGGAAATGCTTAATAGCTTCTAAAGATTACACTAATGCGTTGTCCAGTTTATAAAGTTAGCCTTGCAACAAAATCAGCCAGGACAGCGTCTTCATGTTGTCATTCAGGTTTCAGCCAGGACAGATTACACTGATGATGTTTGGCCAACCAATTAGAGATCGAATTCATTCTTGGTTGAATTCACATCTATAGAGATATATATAAAATTGAATACATGTTACATGTACTTAAATTTTAATATGTATACCATATGATCAAGTAAAGAACTTGAATTGAAACAATGATAATATCCGATGTAGCTTACAAGCTTAAACATGTCATTATGCGTCTCTCGGTTTTTAACAAGAAGTTGCGTAAAACTGAAAACTAAAACAAATAATTTCACAGAACAGGTCGAGAAAAGAATCTATCAAAAACTTGAACTCAAGTCAAAAGCGCAATTTACATCACAAAGGAATGAATTTGAATAAAAGAGTGGGTGTTGCAAAAATGTAGAAATAATAAAATAATTTCACAGTTTCAAGGCTATACGTTTCTTAGATACTAATGTTCATTTCTTTTCCTTCTCCTCCAAAATTCCCCCGAAATGTACAGTTTTCACTTTAAACCGATCAAGCTTATGCTTTTGTTGCTGCGGTTCTGATGCTGATTCACAAGTCGCACCTACTTGCATGATTATACTACTGAACATTCTGGACACTGCACCAGGAGGAATTAATTGATTTTTGTATAAGATCCTTCCAATCAAGTCTGAAATGCTACTCCTGAGTCCTGATTTTTAAGTTCTTGTAATGCCAAATAGAATATCCTTTTCGACCCTGGGAAATGATTTCTTTAAAAAATCATCTACTTTTTATCGTAAAATTCCTGTAGAAACTCTTTCAAGATCTGACGCGGATCTCCTTCAACTTATTGTTTTTTTGGTTCCGAAGGTATGTTGTTTTGTTGGATGTTTTGAATGTAGTTCAAATCAGGTGCAACTAAGACTATGATCAGTGAATAAATGAACAGGTTACAACTGCTAACCTGGGATATTTATAACCACCATTAATATGGCCATGATACAGAACTATTAATAAAACTTAAAATTGTCCACCATCAAATAAAGAAAACTTTCTGATTTCTGTCAGAAAGGAACAAGTCTTAATCTGTCTTTTTTGGACTACAAGAATTTATGAACTAAGGTCTTTGAATACTGTGGTCAACAGTCCAATGCTTCACATTGCAAACTCAAATTACTATGTATTATATCAGAGCTGAGATGTATTAGAAATTGAAGGAATCTTTAATTGTGTATTAATAATTGCGAATTATGGTGATTTAATGCATAAATGGTGGCTGGTGAGGTTCTGAATGGATCACATATTAGGCCTCACATTCTGGGCCTTGACAATATGCTAGCACGGAAACCCAGTCTAGTGATGTTCGTTTTTTCGACCGTCAATGATATTGATCTTCAAATTAAGTGTGGTATGCATCATTTACGTGTATGTTTTTAAATTCTATAAAGTCCACTTCTTGATTATATTTATATGGAACAATTATTGAGCCTACCAATTTTGGAGTTGATTAGTACTATAATTATGCACTTCAAATAGACCTATAGTTTAATCTCTTGTAATAATAATTTTTTTGGGGTAAATTACTATTAACTCCTGTGGTATTGCCTTCGACCACATAACCCTACTGTTGTTTTATGAAATGTGAAAAATAGACGAAATCAATGCACCGTCACAGAATATTCTTGAAATATTTCACATTTTCTTCTGCTGATACGGAATATTCCGTAACGGTAAGTAGATTAAACATACCTAATGTAGAATATTCCGTCCATTTTTCACATTTCATGAAATCACGTGAAGTTATGTAGTTATATTGAAATCATAAAGGGGTTATGTGTTCAAAAGTGATGCTACAAGAGATTAATAGTAATTTACCTTTTTTTGGGCTCCGCGAGTTTCCGACAAAGTACTTTCACTATCTAATTCATCTAAAATTTTGATAGGTACAACCAACTGAAGACCCCGAAGAAGTTTCAGGCTGGTATAAGATTTTGAACACTCCGCAGATTATGAGAGAGTCGTCTCCTTTTCCAAGTTGGCTGATTATTATTCAAAGTAAACTATAATTGACATGATAAAAGATTTTTCAAACCATATTTGGTTGATTAATAGTATTGGCAGCAAGGAGACAAAATTTGACAATTCAATGACAAGAACGTATGTGCATTGCACATCGACGTTGCGAGATATGTGCATTGCACATCGACGTCCCCGTGTCTAAAAAATGGAGTAAGCCGCAATTGAAATTGAAGAAATAAAAGCAATAGGTCTTCTACGAAAAGCAAAAGCAAAGAGAATAATGATAGGATATCTCTACGATATAAAAAAAAAAAACCAAGCCACCTGTTGTAAAGGCAACTAGCCAATAAAAATTTGCCAACGCATAGGCACAAAATACAAAGTGGTATTAGTAAAGCAAGTTGGAACCGGATGAGCAGGCAACCAAAGAGCTAATTAAGAAGTTTAACATGAAAAGTAATGCCGCGCGATTGGAGCTTCAGCTTTTGGCGCATCATCTCACACTTAGCTTTTGGCCACTGACTATTTAACATCAACCCCGCTCATTTTCCTACTAGTTCGTTCGGTTCTTTTGGTTTTTTATTTGTTTATGATTCGTCGTATTTGTTTATGATTTGTTCGTTTCCCGCTAATAATTGTTTATGATTCCTCCTATTTTTGCAAAACTTTCTTAATCTATGACCGAGTCATAAATAATCTCACGCATTATTAATTTAGTCCAAACTTAATAATTAGATAACAAATAATTTCATAACTCCTTAGGTAATTAATAATTTAATAAGCTATTAATTTAATATTCCCTTTAATTTTTTCTAAATTGTCATTTGTAATTATCTAGGATATATGTATTTTGTAACATGTTAATATTGATACCCATTTAAAATATATTATAGATAACATGTGTAATTGTATCAATGTGTTATTCGTCATACTAATTATGTACGTCTAACATATTCATTAAGCTTTCGATTAAATGATCTTCTAATTTTTTTTCTTATCTTATATAACTATACACATATTCACTTTCTTGTTGAAAAAAGTCAAACCTTCAGAAAGAAAGACTTTAAGTTTACATTTCATCTTAAATAATGCTAAATTATACAACCTTAATTTTATATTAAAAAAATTTTATTTTAGTATCTCCGCGTAATAAAAAACAAAGAAATGTGTGGTTCAATAATGAATTTCAATATGTGTAGTATTTAGTTTTATATAAAAATTGTAATTAGACATGCTTTATAATAATAAATTTCAATATGTGTTATATTTTTTCTAATCATTAACCTCTCAATTGAGTTTGTCGCGTCCCAAAAATCGTGGGTAAAGGGTGCTAGTGGGGTCGCTACCTGTCGCGTCTCGAAAAGACGGTCCGGTCCGAGACTCTTTTTAACAAAGCAAATTTTGAGAAAAACTGTGCGTGTGTGTGAAAAATCAAATTTTAGTAAATAAGTGTATTTTAAGAAAAAATGGTATTTTTAAAAGAAAATAAGGCTGGGACTAAAAAGTGCGACAGGTTTGGCCAAATAATTTTTGAAAAAGGGTTTTATTTTAGAAAATAGAGTCGCCACTTGGTACTGAGTTAGGGTGTACCAAGTCACTCGAAAAAATTGTTTAAACAAAACAAAAATTTTAGAAAAATCATTTAAAAACCCTTTTTCGACTCCGGTCTACGAAAAATGAGAGAAAAAGGTTCGGGAGTCACATTTGAAGAAAGGGAAGGCAAAGGCTTGCGCCTAAGGCACCCTTTCAACCTAGCCGAGGCTAGTTGCAAGGTTTAATCAAAATTTCCTAAATTAACCCTAAATTCTATCGTGTTCGGATGTATCTAAATGAATGCAAATCCTAAATTTAAATGTGAGTATCGGGAGGGTCGACATGTTCCATCGAGGCTTGGTCGGATTTATCGCATTAATTGCGAAACCCGAGTCGAAACCTCGAGGGAGTCACGAGTTTTTATGCAACATGTGATGCAAAAAGAAAAGAAGATAATAATATATAATAAGTGATTGAAGAAAGTGGGGATGCAACATGACGAGTACGGGGAGTAATAACTCGTGACTGAATGTTTCTACTCACGGAGGGGGGGACGGCATGTACGCCACCGCTTCCCGTGTGAATAGACGATTTTTTCTAGTCAAAACACACAAATGTTCTAATTTCTAAGTGAAATGCAACCTAGATGTCATATATTTTAAAAATATGTCAAAATAATAATAATAATAATAATAATAATAATAATAAAATCATGCCAAATGAAAAGAAAACTAAAAATGTGTGAAATGAAATGTGAAATGCATGCGAGTACATCTATCACTAAAATGTCCTAAGGGTCTAGCGTTGGACTAACCCATTCTAAAAATTCCACTAGCGTTGGACTAGCGGGAAAAGAATGAGGCCACAACTAGCGTTGGACTAGTGTGGTGACGGAATATCATAAATCATAAATGTAAACATTAAAACATGAATTAAAAGCAATTTAAACATATAAAAACATATAAGATCACATAGGAGCACATAACACATAAGCATAATATCCTAAATGTAAAAATCCTAAAAAAAGCGGTAAAATAAATAAACACATAAGCACACAAAAGCAAATAAATCCTAACTATTACACCAGAGGGTTTGACTTACAATTTAAGGGAGAAATTAAAAAATGCCCTATCTATTACACTTTCTATCTAATTACACAATTTTTACTAAAATATGAGAAAAAAAATCTAACTATTACATTGACTACCTCAATACAAAAATATTACATTTTTATCAAAATAATAATAAAGAAATAATAAGACTTAAAATGAAATCGCGTGAAAGAAATAAATATGCAAAGAGCATGCCAAATAGGAAATATGTGAATAAAATGCATAAAAATAACGTAAGGCACATTGGAGCACATAAAAGAGAAATTAATAAAAAATAGAAATACCTCTCGAAGATCCGGTACTAAATGCTAACAAGATGAACAAACAAGTCAAGGTACCACGATATAAATGACTAAAATATAAAAATATGTAAGCATTGTCAAATTCGGATAAAAATATAAAGTCTAAGAACTAAGGGGACTAGAATTTTTATAAAATTTAAGGGGTAAAATTAAAACTCCACATAAGTCTAAGGGTATGAATGTAATATCAAAATAAATTGGGGGACAAACAATAAATTTTGACAAAAATGGGGCGAGAACATAAATTCCAACAATTGGGGAAGTTTAAAAGCAACAGGACCTAATTGAAAGAAACAAAACTTTAGGAGATCAATCTGTAAATGGGAGGGACTTAATAATTGCATAAAAACGAAAGAACTTCAAAGCACACGGATAATATTGAAAATCTTAAGGGGGCAAAAGAACATGATTTTTATTATTTTTATATTCGGGTAACCATAAAACAAATAAAATGATGAAACTGAATTATTAAGGACTCACAATGTGGCAAATTAAAAATTGTGGGGGCCTAGTTGTAACAGTACAAACTGATTCATATTTTATAACAGAATAACTAACAAAATAAATTCAAATTCTAAATTAAATGAGACCAAAGTTATAAAATAAATTCAATAAAATTAACTTAATGATAAAATTAAACTAGACTAAAGATTTAACTGCAACCTATACCAAATTAAACCAAAATCATGAACTAAACAAAATTATCAACTTAATAAAAAACCTTATAACTGAAAAGGTTAAAAAAGAAGAGAAAAGAAAATTAAAAAAAATACTAATAATAATAATGAAATAAAATCAAACCCGCCCAAATGCCCGACCGGTTTCCCAAATTGCCAAATGAGCTTCTTCTTCCTCCTACTTCTCTTTTTCAATTTCTATTTCTCTGTTTCCGTTTCCATCTTGCTTCTTATCAATTTCTGGTCTCTCTCTCTCTCTCTCTCTCCGAAATTTCCTTCTTTGTTCTTGCTCTCGCTCTCTTTGTTTTCCATTTCTTTCTTCCTACTTCCCCAACTTTCCTCACCGTTCATTTTTCTATCTTTATTCTCTTCTTCTGTCTTTTCTCTCCTTCTCTTCCTTCTCGCGTCTTCTAATTTATTTCTAATTTTCTCCAGCTCCACCCTTTCTGTCGAATTTCTCTCTCAATCTCTGTTCACTCTGGTTGTTCTCTCTATGTCTCACTTCCTCTCTAGCTCTCTAATTTTTCCATCCAATTGGGTTTAACAAGACCCGAATGAAACTGCTAAACCTCAATTCTTTCAAACCACAGCACATCACTCACAAATTGAGCAACAATCCATACTAAATCACATCCCATACGCGATATGTAACTGAAATCAGTTAAAGGGAAGGTTTTGAATTTCACCTCTTTGGCCGAGTCAGCAGTGCGGCTTGGAGGAGAGTTGAGATGACCCTGGTGAGCTGATTGGAGGTCCAGTAGAGAGTACGCGATTGAGAGGAGATGGTCGAGCCAGGTGGGCTTGAGGCTGAGTTTTTGTGTATTGTTTGGGGTGATTTTAACTGCAGGTAGCAGGGGAAATTCACAGTGATGATGACCGGTGGTGGAACTAGGGGGTAATTGGTGGTGATTACTGTAGTTGTGATGACTGAGCTCATGGCGGTGAAGGAGCTGGGGTGAAGTTGTTTGTTGGTCGTTTGTAACTGCCTGTGGTGGAGTGTGTTAGTGGAGGCTCTGATGCTTGGTGGTGGTGTTGGTTTGATTGGTTGGATTGAATATTGGGGCGGGGTGGTAATTGGTAACTGTGTGATGTATTTATGCAGCGGTGGCGTTTTACATCTTGAAATTGTGAATTTGGATGGTGAATTGGGGTGATGGCAGTGTAGTAGAGGGTTGGAAGGTGTTTCGATGGAATGAGGAAGGAAGTTTGTTGATGGTTTTGAGTGGCTGTGTGACTAGCGGTGGCTTAGAACCCCAGCAAAGATAGGATTGTGGGTATGTTTGGTTGCTCTGGTAATGAGTATTTGTTGTTGGAGCAGTGATTGTTAGGTGATGAGATGGAGATTGTGCAGGTTTGGATTGGGGTTGCAGATAGATTCTGGTGATTGTGCTAGTTTGAAGTGGTGAATGGGAGATAGATGTGGCTAAATAGCTACTATTAAGACTGCATGATTGGGATTTCCACAGGTGAAATTGGAAGCAGGTGGGCTGTATTTAGTGAATTAGTGGATACTTTGGGATTGTAGGTGGGATTTGAACGTAATTGGAGAGGTTCACTGGAATTGGAAAGCTAACTGATTATTGAACAATGATAGTGATCAGATGATGATTGAAAGCTGGACAGGGTGGGATTGAGTGTGGTTGGGAAGGTTCACTAGGCTTTGATATGATTTATTGTGTTTTTACAGGTTGTTGTTGGTTATGGTTGTGGCGATGGAAAAGGTTTGCAGCAAAGATGATGGTTCTAGATAATGAAGATGGAAATGGAAGGTTGATTTTGGTTTCTGATGGTTGGTGGGGGGCTAAAATTATTGCTGACTGATTGTTTTTTTTTTTTTGATGACGTTGATTCTCTATATGTGTGTGCAGATGATTGTGTGTTCCAGTGTCTGTGTTCGTATGTGTAAATATATGGACTAGTGTGCAAGTGTTGTGCGTTTGTGAATCTGTATGTTGTGTGTGAATGTGTGAACGTGTATGAATGTGTGTGTTTATGTATGCGAGAAGTGTGTGTGAGAGAGTGAGTAGTGTGTAGTGTGTGAGAGAGAATGTGAGTATGTGTAGTGTGTGAGAGAGAGTGTGACTGGTATGTGTAATGTGTGAGAGAGAATGTGAGTAGTTGTGTGAATTATGTGTGAGAGGTGAATCTACTGTGTGTTTAGTGTGTGAGAGAGAGTGTGAGTAGTGTGTATAGTGTGTGTGAGAGAGAGTAAATGTGTGTTCTTGGTGTTCTAGGTGTGTGGTTGAAGATGCACTAGTGTGTGTTCTAGGTGTTCTAGATGAGAACTTGAAGATATATTAGTGTGCGTTCTAGATATTCTAGGTGAGAATTTGAAAATATGTGTAGAAAAAAGTGTGTGTTCTTGGTGTGGTGTGTGAAAACTTGAAGATGTGTGTAGAAAAAAAAATGTGTGTTATTGGTGAAATGAAAAAAATTAAAAAAAAACTAAAAAAACGAAAAACTCTCCTTAGATTTTTATTTTTTCTCTCCCTTTTTCTAAAATCTCCAGGTGGGGTATTTATAGTGCACAAGTCTTAACCTCCAAGAAATGGTTAAAAGACCAAAACGCCCTTAACTACAAAAATTATAACCTTGCTCTTAAAAAATATCAAAATTTATATTCTCTCACAAAAAATAAAAAAATTAAGAAAAATGTAAATAATAAATTTGTTAATAGAAATTCACTCCGAAAAAAGTTAGAAAAACTTAGAAACATGCTTAAAAACTTAAAAATAAATTTGGTACACAAAAATGGGCGAAAGTGGTATTCGCAATGCGAAATTACGATTTTGCCCCTGCGCTAGCGAAAATAAATAAAAATATCGACTGAACCCGAAAAAATCACAAAATTTAAAAATGTGTATAAAAGTACAAAAAAATGAATTTAAACCCTCCAAAATTAATGAAAAATATTTACAATTAAAAAAATTACTATTTTGCCTTCCAAAATTGCCGACTTCTTCATTTTACCAAAAAATCAGGATTTGACTCCAAATAGTAAAAAAAAGGTCCCCCAATATTTGAAAATAAATAGTATGTCAAAATTTGGTGTTTATAGAGTTCGATCTAAATAACTGTCAATTAGTAAATGTATGTTTTAAAGTAAATAACTGTGAAATTTATAGAAAATTATTAGTACAAATCAATGGTTATTTGAGACATTTGACCCGTAACTAATTTAGTATCATTAATGAACAAATCCTTAATTAACTAGTTCATTGATTTAAAGTCATAGTTAACTTATTTGATAAAATTTACGTTTAGACGTACATTGTAATAATGAATTTCAATATGTATTATATTTTGTCCAATTGCTAACTTTTTAATAAAATTCGATTGTCGCGCCCCATTTTTCGAAAAAGGAAATAACAAATGATAGAAGTGTGGTAAAGTGTGATAAAGTGTGTGAGGTTAGAAAAAGGAAAATGAAGAATTAAATGTGATTGTGTTTATTGGAAAAAAAACGTGTAAATTTTTTGTAAAAAATCAATTTTTAGAAAATACTTTGTAAAAGATGATTCGATAAAAATGTGATAAACAAATACTTTATTTTAAAAATAAAAAAAATGCCTAAAATGAGACTTTTAAAATGCGACGATTTTTGGGCCTAAAAATAGAGTCTGAAAAGGGTTTTTAGTAAAAAACGGAGTCGCCACTTGGTATTGAGTTTTGGTGTACCAAGTCACCAAAAAATATTTTGTAAAATATGAGAAAATCAAGAATGATTTATTTAGAAGATGATTTTTGAGAAAAAATGTAAGAAAATAAAAAACCTTTTAGACAACTCCAAGTCTTTGAAAATAAGAGAAAAAGGTTCGGGAGTCACAGTTGAAGAAAGGGAAGGTAAAGGCTCGCGCCTAAGGCACCATTTCAATCCTAGCCGAAACTAGTTGCGAGGTTTAGTCTAAATTTTTCCTAATATAACCCTAAGATTTTATCGCATTTGGATGCAACTATATGAATGCAAATCTAAGTCCTAAAAATGAATATCGTTAAGGGACAAAATATTCCATTGAGATTTAGTCGGAATTATCGCATTAATTACGAAACCCGAATGTAGATCTCGACTGGAGTCACGAGTATAGATGCAAAATGGAATGCAAAAGAAAAGAAAAATAGTAATATAGATAGTAAGTGAACAAAGAAAGTAGGGATGCAACATAACAGGGTACGGGGAACTAATGGACTCGTGACTAACTGTTTCCTACTCACGGAGGGGGGAACGACATGTACGCCATCGCTTCCCACGTGAGTAGATGACTATTTCTAGTCAAATCACACAAATGACCTAAAATTCTATGTGTAGTGGAATCTAAATGTCATGCACCAAACATAGTGTTTAAAAATAGATAATAAATGATAGAGTATATATATATATAAATTCATACAAAATGGAAAAAGGCCTAAAACAAAAATGTGTGTGAAATAGCATGGAATGAACACGCGAAAAATGATCCTAATACTAAACTGACCTAAAGGCCTAGCATTGGACTAGCCTATTTTCTAAAAATTCTCCGCTAGCGTTGGACTAGCGAAGAAACCGAAATTAATCACAACTAGCGTTGGACTAGTGTGGCGACGATACACATATAGAATAATAAAGCAAGTAAGTAATTAAAGCACCTATTAAAGCAATAAATCACATAAAAATAAATAATAGCACATAGGAGCACATAACACATAATCATAATATTCTAGATGTAAAATCCTAAGAAAAGCGAATAAAACACATAAACACATAGCATACATAGCACGCAAAAACCCTAATTATTACACCGAAAAAACCTAATTACAATCTAAAATGAAAAAGATAATCAAAATAGCCTATCTAACATACCTATTACATTTTCTAACTAAAATACAAAAATTTTTGTTAACTAGATATAAACTATCTAAATACAGAAATTTTTGCTAAATAGAATATTGCCTATGTATTACATTTTTTGAATAATCAAGAATTAATTTCAAATAAACAGCATGACATAAATAAATAAACACTCGCATATGGATAAAAATTATAAGCATAAAATATATAAAAATAAAGAAAAACACATTGGAGCACGTAAGAGTACAAAAAAAGAAATAAAAAGGGTAATCGATGTACCTCACATTCGTAGACTCGGTACAAATCGCTACTAACATGAACAAACATGTCAAATATATCACTATTTAATAAATAAACCACTAATTAAATAATTTCTTACCAATCACTAGGAACATACTACGATAATTCAAACAACAAAATAAGAGAAAGAAAATAATGATAATAATAATTAATTATTTAGGAAGAAAAATGAAAATTATTTAAGTAAAAATAAATAAGTAAATAAATAAACAAAGCAAAACAACAAAAATAAAGAAATAATAATAATAGAAGATAAAATACAATAATACATACTTAAACTTTTAACACCCCAAATAGGAATTATTAAAATGACTAAAAGGAAAATAAAGAAACTAATTTGAACATTAATTAGACTAACAAGACCCAATTTTAGAATATTAATTATAAATTTGATAAATAAATAAATAAATAAATAAAGTGTGAAAAGAAATAATTTAAAGCTTTGAGGACTCAACTAATTTTAATTAATATTTTTTTTTGCAAAAATAAAATATTATAAGATTTGGATTAAAAGAGAAATTTGGGCAATATTCTAGAGTAAAAAAAATGTAATTTATAACAAACTAAAGGGTAAAATTATAATCTCAAACCATAGTTAAGATAATAATATAATTTACAACAAGTTTAAAGGCTAAAACATAATTTTCAGCAAGTATAATGCCCAAAAGTAAAATTTTCCAGCAAATACTTAAGGCCAAGAATGTAATTTCAGCAAGGTCATTAAATGATACATAATTTACAGCAATGTATAGGGTCAAATTGTAATTTTCAGCTATATAAAAGAGTTGAAATAAAAATTTCAGCAACTATAAGTATAAAAATACAAATTCCAGCAACAAATAAAATACTAAAATACAATTTCCAACAATTAATGGAGGTAACAAAACAAATTCCAGCAACATAAAAGACCAAAATATAAATTCCAGCAACATAAAAGACCAAAATATAAATTCCAGCAACAATAGGGGGCCAAAAATAAAATTCCAGCAAGTATAATGACTCAAATAAAATTCCAGCAAGGTTGGGAGGGATAAAAATGAAATTCCAGCAAGTATTCTAAGGCAAAAGTAGAATTTCCAGCAATGTATAAGGTACAAAATAAAATTCCAGCAAGTTAAAGTATGCAAAATACAATTTCTAACAAATTTTAAAACCAAATTGCAATTTTAAGCAACATTCAAGGTTCAATTTGTAAATTATAGCCACATTAAACACCAATTTGCAATATCCAACAATACAAGGGGGCCAAATGAAATTTTCAGAAATATTTAGGGGTAGAAAATGTAATTTCAGAAAAGTATAGGGGTCACAATACAATTTTATGAAAATATAGGGGTCAAAATGAAAATTAAAAAATGTAGGGACCAAAATTATAATTATCTAAAAGTTGGGGGACCTAAATGCAATTAATCGGGACCTAATCGAAAAGAAAATAAAATTATGGAGGTAAATTTACAATAAACAGAAACTTAAATGCACAAATTATAAATACCCAGGGCCATAGTGGCATTAATGAAAGTATAAGGACTATAAAATAAATATATATTATTAATTAAAAATAAATTAAAAAACTAATTAATCAAAACGACGTAGTTTTGAGTGAAACTACGTCAAAACGATGTAGTTTCACTAAATTTTTTTTTATTTTTACCGGTTTTCTCTTTTTTTCTTTTTTTTTCTTTCCTGCTTTCCAGATTTCTTTTTTTTTTTCTCTCTTTTCTTTCTTTTTCTCTCTTTCTTTTTCTTTCTTCTCTTTCTTTTTCTCTCTTTCTTTTTCCTTCTTTCTTCCTTCTTCTCTCTTTCTTTTTCCTTCTTTCTTCCTTCCCCCCTGGTTCTTCTTCCCGATCTGTTCTTTCCTTTTTTTTTCGGGTTCTCTCTCTCTCGGATTCTCTCTTTTTCTGGCCCTTTCTCACACAGGTCTCTCTCTCTCTTTCTCTGCCGGATTTCTTTTTGATTTTTTTTTATGATTTACACAAAACAAAACAAAAAAAATTTGAAAGCAAGAGTAGGAAATTTACCTGGAATAGGGGCGGTGGTGGTGTTATTGCTGTTGCTGTTGTTGTTGTTTGTTGTTGTTGTGCCCTTTTTTTTTATGTTTTTGCAGGTGTATGTAGTGGATTGTGCGTGTATTGTTTGTATGTAATTGGCTGTGTATTTGATGCCTGTTTGTAATGCTTGTGCAGATGCGTGTAGTGTGTGTGTTTGTGCGTATGTGTGTTTTGTTCACAGGGTGCGTGTGTGTAATGCAGGTTTGTTGTGTGTGTGTGTTCAGGTGTCTATGCAAGCGGTGTATAATGTGTGTGGTGTGTGTGGTGTGTTGTCAATTGCAAGGGTGAAGGTGGAGGTGTGTATAGCATGTGATGTATTGTGTGTGTTTTATTGTGAATTGCAGGGGTGAAGGTGGAGGTGTGTGTAGCGTGTGGTGTGTTGTGAATGTGTTTTTTAGTGTGTGCCGTGTGTGTGTTTTGTGTGTTTTGCAGGCGGTGTATAATGTGTGTGGTGTGTGTTTTGTGCTTGTGTGTTGTGAATTGCAGGGTGTGCGCCGTGAGTATGAATGTGTGTCTGTGCAGATGTGAAAATATGCTGGTGTGAGTGTGAGTGTGTGTGTGTATGGTGAGCTTGTTTGTAATGTAGAGGTGTTTAGTGTGTGTAATGTGTATGCAGATCTGAGGGAAGGCAGAGAGAGTGAGAGGTGTGTTTGATCTGTGAATGTGTTGCACGGGGAAAAATGAACCTAGAGGGAAAGACAGAGGGAGTAAGGGAGAGGCTGAGAGAGAGTTTGGGAATTGGGAGGGTGTCTATGGTGCTTGTGCAGGGGAAGGGGGCAGAGGGAGTGAGGGAAGTGAATTGCCTGTGTGCAGATGAGTGTCTGTGTGTGCTATGTGTGTGTTGCTGGTGTTGTTTTTTTTTGTAGATGGAGTTGTCAAGAGAGGAAAAAAAAAAGTCAGTGTGATGATGGTGAAGTGGGTAGGGAAGAAAGAAAATCCACCCAAAATTCCTGCAAATCTGCTGAAATTTGGTCATGAGGCTGTTCTGATGGCTACAGTAGCAGGCTGCAGAACGCAGCCTGCTCTACTGTTTTTTTTTTAAAGGAAAATAAAGGAAAACAAAAATGAAATAGAATAAAAATAAAAGATATTGGAATGTCTAAAATCACTAATAAAATTTACCGCAAAAATTCAAAAATTAACATAACATTAAAAATGTGCGATTAATAGAAAAATAATAATAACAAATAATAATAATAAAGTATTAAAATAAATATAAAAAATTTCTAGAAAATTCATAAATATATGAGATATGCATAAAAAAATTTCACTTGAAAATTCTCATAAAAAGAATGCATTGAGAAACGTGCTATTAAGTTTAAAAATACTAAAATTTTAAATAACTAATAAATGACTCTAAAAAATCATTAAAATTATAAATAATGATAAAAATAGTAAAATTATGTATTTAGGAAATAAAATAAAATAAAATAATATTTACGTGGTGAAATTACCATTTTGTCCCTTAATGTGACGAATTAGACATAATATGCGAAAATTGTACTCGACTCCCAAAAAATAAGAAAATACCCCCTAAAATAAAAGTGACACACATATTTTTACAAAAGGTGTGTCAAAATTTGGTGTCTACATCGATATAAATAATTGTCGATTAGAATGTAGGTTCTAATGTAAACAAATGTGGAATCCATAGAAATTTATTTGATTGCATATATTGTTAATGTTTCTACATATTATTAATTAAATAATGAATGTGTGTACTTAGTTTTTTGATAAAATTTACGTTTGCTTTATAATAACAAATTTCAATATGTGTTGTACTTTGTCTAATTATTAATTTCTCAATTAAGGTCAATCTAAATAATTGTCGATTAGTAAATGTATGTTCTAAGATAAACAGATGCAGAATCCATAGAAAATTATTAGATTGCATATATTGTCAATGTTTTTACAAATTCTTAATTAAATAGTGAATGTGTGAATTTTATTCATCGATGTCTAGTTATTTAATAAAATTGCATTAAAAAAGCGCTTTATAAAAATGAATTTCAAATTGTCTTACATTTTTTTATTATTATTAACCTCTCAGTGATTTAACGTGTTATGCTTTCGACAAATAAAGAATTGGACTTTCCATCGTAGTACAAATCTTTTATTTTACATTATCTTTTAGTACAATATAATCGTTTAAAGTTCAAATAATTGGCAAATTAAGGACTAATTGAAGAATTTAATTCAATTAACTAGTAAATTAAGTATTTGTTCAAATCATTGGCAAGTTAAGGAATAATTGAAGAATGGTTTTGACTTAATTAACTAGTTAATTAAGTATTTGTACAAATCATTGGCTTAAATAATAATTGAAGAATTTAGAATCAATTAACTAGTAAATTAAGTATTTGTTAAATCAGTTACAAGTTAATGAATAATTGAATAATGGCTTTGAATTAATTAGCTAGATAATTAATTATTTGTACAAATCTTTGGCGAGTTGAGGCCTAATTGAAGAATTTCAATTCAATTAAATAGTAAATTAAGTATTTATTTAAATCATTGGCAAGTTATGGAATAACTGAATAATGGCAAATTAGGGATGATTCAATTAACTAGTAAATTAAGCAAATCATTGGTTATTTGGACTACTTGAATAATGACTTTGAATCAATTAACTATAAAATTAAGTATTATAAAAAATCATTGGCTATTGAGGGTAAAATTGAAGAATCTTGATTAGATTAACTAGTAACTCAAGTAAGTCATTAGCTATTTTAAGGACTAATTGAATAATTTTGATTCAATTAACTACTAATTAAAAAAATCATTGGCTATTTAAGGACTATTTGAATAATTTCGATTCAATTAAGAAGTGAACTAAGAAATCACTGGGTATTCAATGACTAATTAAGTATATTCAATAAATAATTGAAGAATGGTATTGACTCAATTAACTAGTTTATTAAGTATCTGTACACATCATTGGCAAGTTAGGATTAATCAAAGAATGACTGTGACTCAATTAAATAGTTAATTAAGTATACTTAACAAATAATTAAAGAATTTTCATGACTCAATTAACTAGTTAGTTAAGTATTCAATCCAATTAACCAGTAAATCATTGGCTTTTCGGGACAAATTGAATAATTTTGATTCAATTAAATAGTAAGCAAATTTTCCTTCGTTTTTATGGTCAAAAGTAATGGGAAAATAGACTTTTCAAACTTACGAGACGTTTGCTTCAAATTTCTCAATTACTATTAGTATGAATATCATTAAATCCAACTATAAGTACGGCTTTTGATGATTTCCCAAACATGTTTGGTTTAGCAACAGAATGGTTTTTTAGAAAGAATCATAGAGATCCCAATTAATTACTTTCATCCAAATTGAGTGATAATGATAGTCATTATCCAAACATCAACAGTGAGTGTCACTATTACTCACACCTATTCCTCTCATTGATTCTCTTAAACTAAACACCCTCTTATTTTCTCATGCTTGATTAATATCTCAACCCATCCAATTATACTATAAAAGTCGAAAGCGATGCAAATATTTCTTAAAAAACTTGTTGAATTTTAAAAATAACCATTATAGGCTGGTTTTATTTTTTCTCATATATTTAATATAAAAGTGTGTTTGCATGGGTTGAAATTTATATTCGTGATATGGGTTATTGATTTTATTTTTTATTTATAGCACCTCCAACTATAAAATCATCTATCCAAATAGTTTTTTAAACTAATTATGCAAAAAAATTGCAATCCAAATGATTCTTCATCACTGTTGACAAAATTCAATAAATAAATACTCAAATAGCAATCTAAATAAACATAAAAAAGTAATTCAAATAAAGTTACTGTTTGTATCATTTGTTTCATTTGAATCACATAACTTTTTTTTTACAAACTTAAAGCAAATCAAACCATCGTTCTAGATTTGATGTGATGTAACATTTCTTCTTTGGACTCTCTCATGCAATCGGCTTGACATTTCTCATTCAAAAGCGACGAGAAGTTTACCTGCTTTCCTGGTCACCGGTCATATCATACTTTTACCTAGTTTTGACTTTCAATAAACCACTAACAACACCTATGCATACTACACTATAGACACGTCCAATAATGAAATTGATTGGTCATAATAACATAAAGGCTGACTTTCTGCGAAAGTTCCTCCCGCCACTTGTTCAATTTAGGAATTCTTTTTCCACAAGTTGTCCGTATTCGAAAGACATTTGAACAGAATACACAAGAAAATGAAAGGGGGAGCGTTCGATTGGACGCAAAATTAGTAGTAAAATTTGTAAAAAAAAAAAAGTAAATTTTGTCTAGCCAAAAATAAATTTTATGTAATGTTCTCACGATCACAAAATTTCACTACCGTATTCAATCCCATGCAAGGGTGGAAACTGGAAACAACACACAAGTCACAAAAATCACTTTAGCTAGCTCTTCAAGTAATCAGATAACAGTATAATATACAATAATCAAACGATCATATTAACTATAGCACATCTGTTTCCCTTAGCACGGTGGCTGGTCTCTTCAAGTGCGGATGAACATAGCTACGGATGAACATAGCTAAGGATTGTGTAGAGGGTCTGAAGCACGGTAAGAATCAAAAGAACAAATGCAGCCAAAGCTGATATAAAGGACCAAGGAGTGTTGAAATATCTGTACTTAAAGCTGGCCCATTCAACGTGCCGTTTATTGTGGTAGTATTCATTCACTTCATTGAACAATCCGGACAAGTAGCATGCTTCAATGTCAAATGACACATCTTTTCCCAGATTGTTAATAAATTTGGTAATCTCTGCATCTGTGCCAAGATAATTCTCAATGATATTCCGTTCGGACAGAAACTGCACGTCCCTCGGCGTGTTTATTAGGCAATCTAATAATGCAGCATAAGTTGTCATGTGCTTGGAACTACCTCCGTGACACTGCTCATACGCAACACAGTTCAACAGAAAAGAGCTCATAAAATCATCCAAAGCAATAGTAGGCATTTCAATTACCCCGTGCCTGAATTTTATAACCAAGAAACTGTCTTCGTCGCTGGGTTTAAGGTCGATTCCAGCACGACGAAGGTATGAAATGCCCTGATTTATATGAGTCTTTGGAACCCCATCAACCTTAGGCTCACGATGTCCTGGTGGGATGAAGCTCAATCGAAGAAAGTCTAAAATATGCTTACCTTCAAGGCTGCTATACTTGGCTATAACTGTATCAGACCTTTTCACTTCATTGTTGAAGAAATTCAGAGTCAATGTTCCTAAAGTCGGCCCTGATTCCTCATTTGGCATAAGGGTCAGCTCAAATAAGCACTGCAGGACGAAAAATGGGATTTGATTTTCGAGTCGGATGAGATCCCTCAAGAAAAACGTATACACCCAAGACATGGACATCAGTGGATCATCTTGCTCAAATGGAACAACCATTCCAAACTTTCGAAACAATTCAATTAAGAAACAACCATCAAGAACCAACATCTCTACGAATTCATCCGTGCTAAATCCAATACCTTCGGAGTAACACTCTCTAGCCTTGGCTTCCAAGGGATGAACGGCCCTCAAACAATCCTCCAAACCCACGCCTTTGTTTTGTGTTCGTTTCAATAAGGTACCCAAGAACCTCCATTTGTGCTCTTCAATCATCGCCAGCTCCGGCTTGCCATGATGGTAAGGACCAACAGAGACTATGTTAGGTTGGTAGTGATGGCCGTTGATATCAATAAGACCTTTTGGTGCTCTAAAGATGCAACATGAGCTCCGACCAGCCGATTTGCTTAATATTCCTGGAGCTGCCGAGATCTTTTGTTGCATCCGCGCTAATCGATCTTTGTTAACTTCCCAAATCCTAATGGAGTGATGATGATGGTCTTCATCTCCAGCCAAATTGCTACCCATCACTTCAGTTGAATCAATTAGGGGATTACGCGCCGGGAGTATCAAGATGATGGGGAAGGGCGGGATGGGGCGTTTTGGTGCCGGCTAGTCTCGGTCGGGGTTGATGTATATTCTTCTTCTTCACACATGCTAATTGGAAGTCAAACATTTGGTCAGTTGCGATCTGCCACTCAATTATTTCTACTTGTCCACTTGTGTTATTCCATAACAAGTGTTCTGGAAGTACCGGCGACCACTTGGATAATTTCTCTAGATATTTGTAATGAGTTTTGTTATCAATAATACCTCTTTTTTAACTTCAAAAAAAAAAAAAAAATCTCTTTTTGCTTTTTGTCATGTGAAGAGATCATTATTTTTTTTTGGTACTCGTAAATTTAACATTTTATAATTTAGTAGTATTTGAGGTAAAATACAAACTTAAGGTCTTATAACTTTCAACTAATAGAAAATAAAAATAAGATTTTTGGCATAAAATAAATGGAATGCATAAAACAATTACAATATCTTGTTGTTGCTATGATTGAGTAATTGTTTGGTAATCATATTAGATTCAAAGTATTGACTAATCTGGGAATTGTCATTCTAACTCAAAATATTCTAACTTGGACTGCTTTTAAATTTGGGCCTTTCCAAATCATAAAGCCCAATAACTTAATGGCCCAGATTGAAAAGAAGCCCAATGATATTCAGGATCGAAGCATATTAAACCGGTACATTTCAAACTTAACACGGAGCCCATTTTAAAAGTTCTTTCCCTTTCAATTTTTTTTGAGCAAATCTAATACGAGAGAACAATGTTAGTAGGATTTGAATTCCGACCTTTGGAATGAAATTGTAGAGTGCTAACCACTCGATTCTCTATTCGTAATTGGGAAAAGCTTAGGACGCGTTTGGTTCAAATTCCTCAATCACTATCACTATGGGTATCATTAACCCTATTATGAGTATGGGTTTTGATGATTCCCCCCAACATGTTTGGTTTAATAATGGAATGGGTATCATTATAAGAATATTTGTTTGGTATATTGAAATGACTTTCAAGTAAATTTTAAAATTTTAAAATTTTATTTATGATATACATATTTTTTAGATTTCTTATTTTGTATATTTAAAAAAAATTTAAAAAGATTTCTTCAATTTTAAATATAGTCATGCTCTAATTTGAGTTTTATGGAAATGATAATCTTAAAAAAAAAGTTATTTTTATTATATTAACAGAGAGTATTATATATCTTTGATTTTCAATACAATTTTTTATAAAATTATTGAATGTAAAAAAAATTATTAAAAAGAATTTTTATAAAAAAATTATTAAAAAGAATTTTTATAAAAAAATTATTAAAAAGAATTTTTGTAAAAAAATTTATAAAGTACTAATAAAAAAAATTCAAAATCAAAAGAAGAGAGAGAGAGAGAGAGAGAGAGAGAGAGAGAGAGAGAGAGAGAGAGAGAGAGAGAGTAGGTAACTCAAAAGATATATATTTTTTAATGGGTGTGTTTTTGCCCTTAATAATAAGGGTTAATGGGTTTGATAGACTAGTATTTTGGAGGGAATCATTAACACCCAAATTAATCACTATCATTCCCATTGAATGATAGTGATAGTTGTTTAACAAACATTAACAATGGGTATCATTACTTGTGATACCCATTCCCCTTCTTGATTCCCCTAAACCAAACACCCCCTTAGTTGTTCTAAAGAAAGCTTAATTGTTCTAAAGATTACACTGATGAGTTATCCTGTTTAAGAAGAAAATAATACGCTATATCTCTTATTTCTTCCTTTCCACTAAAGTATTTAGTGAAAGCCACATTCTTTTTGCCACGTAGCAACCTGCAATAATGGACATGAGATTATTTGAACTGGCTGCTAGCTAGAACCACCAACCAAACACGGGTTACAATTGGAAATTAATTCTCTCCATAATATTTGTTTGCACTTTTGTGCTGGTAAAGGGAATAAACTTTAATCGAAGCATATATGCCCATGATTGATTTAAGATTACCTTATACCTTAATCTTTTCGGCCGCTATTAAGACACGGATTAATTATGTGTGACAATTAGTTGGCCCATCAAATCCACACTCTTAAGCCACAATGAAACCACTGTTTGCCTAATTGTCTAAAAAGGCCAAGTCATCCACCCACTACACAATAAAAAGTCTAAATCACCTCTACATACAAAGTACAAACTCCGCTTACAAAATTAATGATCCCAATTATCATAGCAATTGGAAGTAGTGGCTAAAGATGTTAGTTAGGGAAATGAAATTCTCATAGAAGCTATTACAAATACGCTCCATTTAATAATCATAATCGGTTAATAATTCCAAAAGGAAAGAACGATTGTTGAGCTCTCTAATCTTGGTTGTTGGGGCGTTATAATCAAGTATTATGCTGCGGCATTATGCAATGGGTTATAATAAGCTCAAGTAATTCTAGTTGATAGACTCTTTTGGTACTTTGGGAAATGACGATGAATTATCCTCCGAGGATTGAGACTCCCAAAAAAAAAAAAAAAAAAAAAAAGAAAAACCTTGTTTTCTGATAATTGTTGTGCCAAACCTCACCCTAAAAGGCTTTCCAGCAAACAACTTGAGCATTTTAATATTGTAAAATTCTTTGGGCCAATAATGAAGGTGGCTTCAACATCAAAATTCCAATGCTACTCCAACACGTCACCCTTAATTAATAATCTACACCGCTTAGATTCTAAAGTCAGCAATAGTGTATTAAATCACCTTAAAGATCTGTCAAGCATTCATAAAAACAATATTAATTGATATTCTTACGCAATGGAACAAGTATAACAAAACTTTTAAGCGGTCCCATCCCTTATAGCAATTAATTTTGAAGGGGCATTGCTGTCTCCCTTTTTTGTTTTTTGGTCTTTTTGGTTTTCCATAATTTAGTAGTAGTAGCAGTCGCAAGCAAAAAGTAGCAACTTCATCCATTGATGATTTCTTTGGTTGGTTGCGGTTGCTAAAACTAAAAGTCACAACTCATATTGCCCTTTGGTGTGAAGACACGAGAAAAGGAAAATAAAAGGTGCATCTTATCCAAATGGAGAGAAGGCTGATGATTTTTAAGGACGTGCTCTTGTCCCAAGGAAGCTTTGCATCATATTCTTTGCTGAAATTTGGAGCAAAGAATTAGCTCTGGTTCTCTGTTATCGGCAGGAAAATCTTGATTTTGCTTTGTAATTTTATGCTTATTATGCTTATATTGGACAGTGGCTTCGAATTCCTGACCTTACTTACGCGCAAGTAATATCCTGAGCGATCGCTAATTACATAAAACGTTGAGGTTTTTCGGTGAGCAAAGCAAATTGCGACCGACACCAACAAACAAAGGATTAATTATTGCACCAGCAAAATTTTATTTGCTTAATTTCATCTTTTTCTGGGGGAAAGATGCTTATATATATATATATATATATATATATATATATATATATATATATATCCATTAAGAGCATGGATAAAGCATACATTAACACCTTCACTCTTGAGTCGATTACATGTACATAATACTAGCCATTATCATCTTAATCCAGATGAGATATTCCACGAGGGGTTAATCTTACTAATTAGTCCATCCCCCCATGGTACAAGTTAGATTATAGTCCTCCAAGTTAAACTAAATAATTCGAATTAAAATAAAATTCACTTAGGCTAAACCAAAACCACATTTGAGGTTTTGACAAAGACCAGATGATAATAGGCTTAAAGTAGCTCTTGCGATAATTCGTCCACCAATAGCTGAAAGATGGCAAGCTCAATTTCAATTGTAGTTTCTTCCCTTTGCTCTTGAAATCTCTTCCACTGATCAGACTCACCTTTAAAATCCAATTCGACCATCATGTCAATCGTGTTAGATTCCACTTCTTTCCATGAATCCAACTTGTTGCAAACTCTTCCCACTACTATTTCTTTCTTGTCCGAGCCCTTGACTTCCCTCTTTTCCTCCCAGATCAAGTCCGAAACTAGCCTCTTCATGTCAGCTGGAACTTTCCTTCGATTATCGAGGCTTGATTTGCTACACACTTCGCTAACAAATGAGTCAAGATTACAGCCTCTGTATAATGGCAATAGGTCATTATGCAGGCATTTGTCTTCTTCGATTTGGTCTTCATTCTCATCATCATCATCAGCATCATCATCTAGTTGTTCCATCATTCTTTTCTCAAGCTCAATAGGGTCAAGCTCTGCAAGTTTTTCGAATCTTTGAAGCTTGTACAAAAGCTGCTCCTTTGCCCCTGTAAATTCAGCAAAATTGGAAAAAGAAAAAAGAAAATGTTAAACTCAAAATCAGTTTCTCTTGTTGACATTTTCCAACGTGTCCAAAGATGCCAAACTGGCCAATGATTGGATAGATAAATGACTTAAAACTTGGTTCATTGAATAAATCCCAACCTTATTCATAATCAAAAATTAAATTTGAGTAAACAAACAAGAGTTGAACTAACGGAAAATTCTATTATGTTTATTGATATGGATCTTCCATATTATAAATTGAGAATATGAAACAAACTTGAAAACTACCAGCCAAGAATTATTATACCAAAAAATTCAACGATCCTAATATTTAAAATAGTACTTAATAGATGTCTATCATGTCCGATTATAATTACAAATCCATCAAATTGAAGAGACCGTGACAATTAAGTGATAAGCCTTTCTTTGTTTGTTTAGCCAACTACCTAATTGTGGGTCAGAGAGGAATTAATGAGCATGTTAGCTTTACTTGTTATTTGTACCAAATGAGGTCAAAACAGTAACAGTATCAGATGTACAACAACAGCTAAGGGATGTACTTCGGTACCTACATCATCAGTGTGTGATCAATTATCAAATTGGTTTGATGGATCTTTTAAACCAGAATTTATGATCAAAATCAGCAAAATCTTACTGATTACGACCTTACAACAATATAATTGTATCAACCTAGAGGCTCGAACAAATATGCATACCAGAAAGTGGAAAATGACTCCTCGAAAACTTACTAGGAGTCACGAAATTGAACGGTTAACATGCCTAGGCGAAAAGAGAAGTAGGTTACGTACTTTGTACAATGGCAATACTGTATTCCAGGTCGTAATCTTCCTCGTTTTCTTCATGTCCATCATCTTCATCTTCATCTTGGAATGCAGGGTCTAATACAGAAACTGGACTGCACTGTTCCTTCTCCTCCTCCTCTTCTTCCAATTTACCATTTTCGAAGCCATTTCCTTCATAGCCCTTATTGTCCTATAAGAAATTAGTACGCTTATATTTATTTGTTTAATGCAGATTAGATAAATCAAAAGGTTATCAGAATTACTGTAAGGCGATGAATAATGAAAAGTTGGCTGCTGACTTATCCCATAATGTCATCATTTTTCGCATAATAAGACAATGACAATTATTGCTACTTAAATTAAAGGTCCTACTCTCGGGACTATTACCATTTGGGTCCAAGCATAATAAAACAAAATCTTGATTTGTTTTTTGTGGTAAATAATTTTCCAGACAACGTCAATTAGAAAAAGATTTTGGTGGCAGAAAGTGATCATAACATAATACTGCAGTAACCAACAAAATGGCGTGCGACTGGCCAGGGCAAAATGACATGCATTACCCCTTCAAACTCGTAGCATTTATTTTTCAGTTTAACAATAACATTTTGGTGCAAATATTTTACGGTATGTTGGTCATTGATTGTCGACATTCCGGCCACCAAATCAGACCATCGATATTGTTTTGCCGACAGCTTAATTACATCAAAACTTCTTCATCTAAGTCACTAGTTGACTCAATTTACCCAGTTGACTCGAAAACAGACAAACAATGTCTATCACTTCTATAATTATTTTTCTTTTTCTGAAGTCAGTGTTAGTTACTGAGAATTTAATTACCAATCTTCAGGAAATGGTAACGAATTGGCTTAAAAATTATAAAACGTGAAATATGTTCTCATTACAATTCTGTTTATCGTACGGGTCCAAGTATGAATGATTAACTCGTTGATTTCATGAACAATTAAATGTTACCACTTCATAACTAGATAAAACAGAGACAAACCTCGTCCTTGTGGCGGACAGGAGATGCTGCCGGCGTGGAGAAATCCGGTGTCCGGCGACCAAAAGATGGGCTTCTCTGCAGGGAAAATCTAAAAGGGCTTAAAGGGCTCGAGCAAAAAAGATTTTCGCAAGAACCACAAACACCAATTACACTTTGTTGAGCAGCAAAATCGATATCATCCAATTCCTCAGACCTACAACCACTAGTCGATGTTTCCAAGTCCAAAGACTTTTCTTCATTGCTCTCTGACCATTCCGCGCTGCTAAGCCTACTATTGTTGCAAGAACAGGAAAATCCCACCTCATTAGTACTCGCAACTGCAGCCGCATTTTCTTCCATTCTCACATCAACTTTTCTTGCAAATTTGAATTCAGTATCTCGAATTTCGCACTTTTTGTTCCTGTTACGATCTTTAAGCTTCTTAAAGATGGAGGAAAATAACCCAAAACGCATGTTTTTAATCTGCGATTTGGGTTTTGCAAGAGAAGGAGAAGACTGTTGTTTCTGAATCCTCATTGCAGCTTCGAGGAGTAAAGCTGCGGTCTTAGCGGGGACGTGGAGGAAAACCTTGCCGTTCGGATTTCTACAAGGACTCTTTGCCGGGGAAGGGAAATCAAGAAAAGGAGATTTTTTAACATCCGGAGAATCATGGAAGGAGAAGAAGCAAGCATGCTTGCATAGACTGCGTTTTGTGACCGTGGCAGTGGTGGGCTTACGTTTCTTGACTTGTATTGATGCCGTTTTCGGTGGGACAGACCTTTTGAGCTGACAACGCCTATCGGCTATGTAGCTTTTCAAGTGAAATGGCTCTTGATCCTCTTTCAGAAGCTCATGCAGGTGTTTTTGAGCAGCAGCAGCTACAGCCATGGGAATTGCAGATATGGAAAATCTAGAGATGGTGTTCAAATTGATTAAAATGTCAGGTTTTGAATTGGGCTCGAATCACGAAGTTTGAAGTCCTGCATGAGAAATGAGACGGAATAGTTGAGGAGTTTCAGCTTAAAAAAAAAAAGAGAAAAGAAAAAGGGGTTGTGGGGTGGGAATGGGGTTTGAGAAGAAAGTGGAGAGGGTTGCAAGTGGGAGAGTTGGATACAAATACTAGTAGTTGTTGGGGATTATGAAAATATTGGGTTGAGGGGAGAGAGAGAGAAGGAATGAGGAGACTTCCGGATTCAAAACCAGGCGGTTTACAAGATCCAGGCAAGGTGGCGATAAAGAAATTGTTGAATAGTTGTATGAATGTTTTAGTTATCTGATTAATACAACACCATCAAAGTAGATGGAAAAAATGTTGTTGTTACGTCCACATAAATAATAATAAAATTTTTCCAAAAAATTGATAAATACTCTGGCAATTTATCACCTTTTCACAAAGATTTACTAAGGTTTAAAAAAAAAAAGATTTACTTAATTTCTTTTAATGAATTAGATAATGTGACGCAACAAAACACTTGTCCAAATAATAGTAATAGCATTAGTATATTTTTTGAACAGGTGCTCTGGTAGTGCAACTGTGGCTAATGAACAACATGTACCGCCAATGGCAAGCAGTCTTGTTCACAGAGAGGAAAGGGCTAAAGGTGCTGCTCGCTCTGCAGAAAAGTCGAGAACTAGAATTTGGTTTGTACGTGTTTACTTGGGAATGGCTAGGGGGGACGCTATCTGGTTGGCTGTGGGATGTTGAGGAAATTCTTGTATGTATCAAATTTATTTGTGGATTAAGTAATCAAAATTAAAATTCTATGAGTATATGCAAAGGTATACTACACGTAGGTGTATAACATTAGTGGGGTTTGTGCTTTGCTGTAAAACAGTGATAAAAAGTGCATAGGGGCATAAAATGCACGAGAATTGCCCGCTGGCTTTACTGGACTGGCAAGGACTTTCAACTGTGGCCAAAATTGCTGGCTTTACCGGACTGGCAAGGACTTTCTACTGTGGCAAAAAACAAACAGACACGGAGAATATTTAAGCCTAGCATATTTTGTATGTTTGGGCATCTAAAGTAAATTCCTGAATTTTGTTTTTCTTTCTTGGCTGCTCCTAATTCTAACACTTTACTGTTAACACCAAAAAGATTCTCTTGAAGTCTTATCACCAATCGGTAATATGTGTCCTCAACGAAAGGTTAATTGAAATCTCTCCAGAACACGTAAATGTGCTGGTCAAGTTTCTAATTAAAACTTTCAATTCGAGCTTCGAACCTCATAGTATGTCATGTATATTTCATTCTTTCAATTACATTCTTCAACATTGAAGCATGTTCCATTTATTAACTTGCTATCTTTTCAACAAATTATAAGGCTTTTCCAATGAATTATATGTAAGAAATAGTTTTGGAGGTTTAAGGAAGCAATTTTTCCTTCTTGAAGATCAACGGGAAATTTTCCTAAGAAAAAAAAAAGTTATTTGAGGATTAGAGCTTTATTAGAATCAATTGCCATTTTAATACTAGAATAGTCCACAATCAGTTTAGATTCCAATGAATACGTTGGTACCTAGAAAACGAAACTAAAACAAGTACAAAGTTCCAAAGCTAAAGCTTAAACTTCAACGGTTAATGATTGGTGAAGTGACCAAACGGGATCACCAATTCATTGAATGCGTTTAACCACCATCCAATCAAATTGACTAAACGGGATCATTGATTCATTGAATGCGCTTAACCACCATCCCAATCACATTTCCTAAATAGTAACAACATTGTACTCAGACGACTGAGACAGAAATATTGTTGCCGTACAATCTACACTCTCTCCGGTGTTCCGCGTCTATAGTCTAGTCTTTTTTATCCGACGTACAGGAAAAGGGCAGTAGTTTCCGACATTCATTCTCCACGATTACCGATTTCGCCGGTGGTGTTAAGTCGTTAAATGTTAACACAACCTCGACTGGCGGCAAGTCCATCTATATTTCCTCAATCAGTAGTCGCCATCCGCGCTGCATAAAGAGCCGAAACACGTTGGAAAACGACAAAAACCGAGATTTGGCGCGATCCTCGACGGTCAACCAGCCGTGAATAATATTAAACTATTGCACTTTGTTGTTCGACCAATTTTAAAGGAAATGAAAATTAAAATGGAATGTTGTCAAGGAGAAAAGTTTCTCGTTCCAAAAGAAAATTTTTAGAAAGGAATTTGTTGTAATCAGAGTGTATTAAACAATTTGTGTAAAATTTTTTTTGTTAACTCATTATAAATATCACTAATACATATATTTATTGATGGGATGCGGTTTCTCTGTATCACACGCTTCGTGTTTTCCACTCAATTGTTTCAGACAGTAAATGATTCACTGAATCGAAACAGATATTAATGACTTTTAAATTGGACCCACAGGCCACAAACAAAAATACTAGGACGGAGAATTTGATAATCTAGTGGGACGAATAATGAAACAATCTACTGCTTCAAAAACCAAAAAACTATGTTTAAGGAAAAGAACCGAGTAGTAGAGTAGTAATTGTTTTTCATATTTTTCATTTAATTTTTTTTGAGGGAATTGTTTTTCGCTTTTTCTAGTCCTAGTCTTTCCCTTTTCTTCTGAAGTATTTCCCTGTCACGTTTAGGTTGAATTCAAAAATCAAAAACATTTTTTTACTAATTCCACATAAGTTTCGAAACAGTAGAGGGTGTTTTTTTAAGACAGGAGTCAAAGGGGACACTGGACCTCAAAAGCTGCTTTCAGCAAACGATAGCGCAGCATCATTACTTCAGGTACGTACTTTGCTTCTTTTATGCACGAGATAAAGACGAAAGGGTAGCAGAGAACATGGCATATTAGCTACACCACCAAAGTCCACAGGCAGGAGCGCTACCATTATCGTCACTATCCCTCAGCCAAGGGGAAGCGATCAATACAGCCGTACGTCCTCTTTTATGTCCAGTCCGCTTCGGTTTCTTACAGAGTTGATCCGCTTTAATTCAAACAAACAAAAAATAAAAAAATTACTATTTATTTATTTCATTTTCAAATAAGCTTTTATGATTTAAACATACTTCTACATAGTGCTAGTAAAGTACTAGTATAATAAATTGATACAGATCTTTATTATACGACTTGAAAAATGTGACGCGTGACCCACCATTTTCTATTTAAAATGTTAGTAGTAGGAGAATTTGATTTTAGCAGAAAATTGAATAACTTGCTTTGAGAATGTTTGCAAGAGCCACTGGAATTGGTGGGTCCTTTTCTAACGTGCTTCGTAGATCGACCAATCCATTATCGTTAATTATCCCAATCACTTTGGAAACCACTACTACTTTTAGAAAACAAACACCCAGACAGTATTATATGCTGAGATAAAATGGCATTCTAAGAAAAATTCCCTTTTTAAAAAAATAAAAAATAAAAAACCACTACTGTGTCTTTTCTATTTTGACAGTCGCTGTTTTCTATTCAGGGTCCGTCCCTTTTACAGCGGTACATGAATTTTGATGTAGCTTTTTTTTACAGCTTTAGATTGTCCTGAAAGACGTCTCGTTATTTGACAATCAAATTCTCTTTGTACTTATAGTAGTGCGTAAACTATAAGAGTAATGGTCCAAGTCATCATAAAGGAATTCAAGTTTTGTAGAAGATCATTCCACGAGAATTTAGAAACTTTTTGGCAATTAAATTGTCTAAGTAGATTTATTTAGAAAACAGTGTATTCATGTTAACAAATCCAATATCTCTTTTTCCAAGGTGGGGGAAAGGCTTCTATAATAGGATGATAGGGGAGACAATGAAGATTAGTTTTGATATAGTTTATCAAGGTACCTTGACAAGTGCCATGCTATATTAAAGCAATGTAGCTAATGTAATGATGTTCCCAAAAGTAAATATCAACTTTCAGTAAAGTATTTACTCACCAAAAAAAAAAAATCCCAGTAAAGTAAACAATTCTTGAATGCTTATAAAAGTTCGTAAAGAAGCATAACTTTAGTTAGAAGAAGCAAATGAAATTAATTAATCTTAAATTTTGAGACAAGTCAAATACAAAACAGAGTGCTCTGTAAATCCAAGTCTTTTACTCTCTTCCTTTCCTTTTTAAAAAGTAAGTCTCTCGTGGGAAGAATCCTACTGTAATTCTTACAAAACAGAGTGCTGTCTCGTTTTACGTCCTACTGTAATTCTTACAAAACAGAGTGCTGTCTTGTTTTACGCTGATGAAGCTTCTTGACAGCTCATTAGCGATATCTATTAAGAGTTGCAGCAAAAGTTACGGATGTGTTTCTTCCAATCAAAGAAGATTCGCGTAACTATACAATTAAACTAGGAAGCAGGAGACAGCAAAGAATATGTCAAACGTACTAATAATCTTTTTAAGGTTCAAGATTCCAGAAATTAATCCAAGCAGATTCGCGTAACTATACAATTAAAGTAGGAACTAGGAAGTAGGAGACAGCAAAGTCTATGTCAAAACTTACTAATAATCTTTTGGAGGTTCAAGATTCCAGAAATTAGTGGCCAACTAGGAAGGAGCGTCTAAAAAATTAGGATCCTATAATATGTAGTGGTTTGTCGTGAAAAGTAAAAATCTTTTTTATGCATTTCATTATTGAGATTTGAATATATAGAAAAAGTTGACGTACGGTTAAAGACCTGTCTATGGGGTACAAATTATTATAATTCACTTTACAGTTTGCAGTGGGTAAATGACTGAATGTAAAACATAGTTCCAAGTACAACCAAAAGAAAAGAAACAGCAATTGCAGCGTGAGTCATAAACTTCCAAACTTTGGTTAAAAAGTAAAAGCAGCCAGTTAACCTTCAAAATTGGTCAAACTGGAATAACGCTACTGCTTGACCTACTCGCCGAATCCCAAACGCGGTACGTGCATGAAAATGCAAGAGGTGCAGAGCAGTGTTAGTTTTTCTATGGACTTACTGATCAGGTGAGAAAACTGTTGGTAGGGTTCCAGGGATGCCATAATTTTAGATCTCTCTCGTGAGATAGAACAGGATCCAATGCTTGCTGCATAGCTTATTTTATATTCGGAATTTAGCGAGTGGAAAGTGAAACTGTGAAAGTCTACATGTGCATCCAAGTTAGAGCCACATAATTTCATTTACATAACCAAAAAATAAATAAATAAATTGGGAGAGATAGACTTTAAAGAGGAACAAACAAATGGAACTGCAAAACATAATGATTTGTATACATATATTTGATTAGCTTTTGCAGCAGAAATTATGTTTATATACGCCAGAACTCTATATGTAGTTCGAAATTAAAGACCAAAAAAGGAGTGTTGCTTTGCTGCAACTTTTAGTTGCATCTGGCCGAAAGTTGCAGGATGAGTTTTTACACCTATTGAACGGGACAGAAAGATGTAAAACAAAAAGACAAAATAATCTTCAAAAAAAGAGAACCGTGCCTGTCTCCGTACTTAAGTTATTGGAGTAATTTATTTGCAAGCTCAGGAGAGAGTTGAGGTGGAGAAGGCAACAAAAACTCCATCTCTGACGTACCAACAACTCCTAAGTCCAACTATTATTGTTTATGTCGTTAATAGTATTATTATTTGTAACGACGTTCGTGTTGTTTGTCCTTTTAGTCGTTTATTTACCCAATTATCCATTTACTTAGCATATGATTGCAGCTAATTACAACCTAAATCTACCTAGCTCCGGGAGATTAATTGAGTATTGTATTTTGCATCAGATTCTTTGACTCTGCGGCATGTTTGGGTCATTAATTATTTCACTTGATCTGCCACTAACAAAATCTGTAGAAGCCATGAGATACCTATATGAGTCATCAGTTTGTGCCATTAATTGGAGTTTGCCTCCGGTTATCAAATGAACAAATAATTTATCATTACTTTTGTTCAATTGTCTTGCTCGATGTCAGCAGTTTTTCCGGCTAACTTGCGGCAATTTCCTAACACCTAAATACTTCTCGTATTTTTAAATTAATTTAGGAACTTTATCTGTGTTAAGCTGATCCCAACTTATGCCCTGTTGGTCTAAAGATCCAACAGAAAAAACAAAAGATAAAGAACAGCTTTTGTTCTTTGCAATGTTTGGAAAATTTTGATTTATGTTCTTAGCAGTCATCATTCTCATTTGAAGATTTAAAACAGTATACTGCCTAGCATGCATACAAATTTTCCTCAGTCAAATACCATCATCAGCACAGGCATAATCAATTTAGATTTTTATCAGATGCTATTATTCAATTAATGTCGTATTATTTATATTTTCCTTTATGCAGAAATTTTATCACTAAATTGTGACTCTATTTTTGTATTTATTTGTTGATATTTGACCTTTCTCATGATTCTAAAAACATCAAGATATAGAACTTGAAAATTTTAATTTAAAATTCACGTGGTTGTCTACTAGTCATACTATCTCTTCAAGCATCTAAACATATTAAAACTGTTGACTCAACAAGAACAATCGTTTCTTTTGTAAATGGTGGACTTGTAAAATACATTTCTAGGGAAATGTAAATGTAGTTTTAACCCCATAAATCTTGTTGAAAAGTTTGATTTTTTGTCAAACAGATTGTGTTTTGTTAAACATGTTTGGGCCTCATCAACTCGCATCCCTTTCCCTATTGTCCCATTCATGAATCTGTTGAAACAATAGAAAGAAATTATTACAATGGTAAATGCTTATGAGCGAAATACTCATAACAAATTACGACATTTAGTAGATATGGCATAGCAATATTAACGTTATAATTCTCACGGTGTGAATATTCCATACTAATATGTGACAGATACTAGCACTTAAAATAAAACAAATTTTCGGCGAGAACAAATTAATATGAAAGAGTTTCGGCTGCAGGGTCCATACTCCACGATATTTCCCTTGTGGGCACTACCAAAATTACAAAGCTTAACACTAGTATCTTTTTAGACAAACCTAACCGGAAAAAAAAAAAAAATTTGTCCCGCGGCATAAATTCACCGTCAGTCAGTGCATTCACACCTACACCATTCCGGTGGTCGACTCCCCACGTGTACGTGGATCCTTTCCGTCCACGTTCCAGAAGATGTCGGGAATTTGCTCGGGCCTCCACCGTGATCTGTATGGTCCCCACCAAATAGGCTAATAGCATCCTTAATAGGTCAAAGCACAGCAGCAGCTTCATTGGATTCTTTGGCTTATTTTGTCTTTTAGTACCACTTTGCTTCTACTTAACTTTCATGTATTTTTGTATTTCACTTTGAAATTGCAATTTTAATGATTCACACAAGGTATGTCAAAACAAAAAATTTGTTGCTTTTATATTGCAATTCTCTAGTCCACAACGTTCACATCATATATATGCAATTTATAATTAATGCTCTCAATAACCGGGAAAGCAATAATGTTCTGAATTAAAGGTGAAAATTTTCAGAATCTTGAAACATAATTAAAATAATAAGTAGATTACGATGATAAACAGCTTAAATCTAATTCCTTTAATTAATTCCCAGACTGATGAATAAGTTAATTACAATTCACGACAAGATTTGGATTAAAATGGTGTATTTAGGATACCACTTGCAATTCACTTTAATTTTTAAACCAAACTCAAGAGTTTATCAACCTGAACTGTAAGAAGTTTCGCAGTTCTTTTTTTTTTTTTTTTATCCATTTATGACGCATTTTTCTCACCCTGCTGCTATCTAACCCTCAGAAGTCAGAAGGGACGAGAGTCCCAAAAAAAGAAAAAAAATGAAAAAACTTTATTTGCACAAATTCAGATGCAAGATTTTTCTAATTTTCTATTGAACCAGGTCTCTCTCGTAGGAGACATGCAAATCCTCTCTAGAATAGCAAAACGACAACACACTCTTTCCTTGCATGCTCTCTCGTAAACGGACACGTTTAATTTAATGTACAGAGATCGATCATTGAATGGGTTCACCTCACGTAGGCATAAGGTGCCTTCTTTGTGTGGATGCAGATTTATATTCAGATAGGCAACGAAAGGAAGAACAAAAATCCAAGATCCAAGAGTCCTTTCTTTCTAGTATATGACCAGATTCTCTCCTCTCTTTTTGTCACTTTCTGGAGGAAAAACTAAGACCTCCTCCATCACGTACCCATCCACATTAGTGATCGCTACGTGTTTGGTAAGAAACATTTTGCAAAATAAATGAAATTTAGATATATTCATGTTATGAGGCAACGACGTTTTTGTTTGTCTCAATAATGGAACATCTGACTTCAATTTCGGGAATGTCTGCCCATACCGCATCATTCAGCCTCGTACGTCTTTACCAACAAGAGCACCTAGGTGCCGTGAGTTATGCATTAATCACCCAACCAAAATGAATATTTTAGCTTCCTATGTTCCTTTTGATTACCGCAAGTAATGCTTGGTTATGCTTCACTTACCCAGACGTCCAGTGGGAAACAAATCTAGACCCATTCGTAAAGATTTTTTGGGCTATGACAATTGACCGATATTTTCTATATAATAAGAATTGATCGATACGTTCACATTTCTATGTTCAAACCAACTTCTTTTTTATTCTTTTTCTGTGGCGTAGAACGGTAAAAGTTGAGCCTTCCTTAATTGAACAAAAAGTCAAAACAGCTTTAATTACAACTTCATGTCATTCGACTGTTTTAACGGTCAATTTCTTCAACTAAAAACCCAAAGGATTTCAGACGAAACGTCATACATTTGAGTATCAGAATAGTTCCCTTCCGTCACACAAACTTGACGCTGGTCTCCCTGCATTCAGTTGGGACTTGTCGTTGTATGTTTTTTTGTAAAACGTTAAGGGGAAGAGGAAAGGGGACTTGTCGTTGTATGTTAATATAAAGAAAATCGAGAATTAGAAGTTGATGAGAGTGAAGTACAAATCTTGCTCAAATTTAGCAAAGAAAATATAACGTTGTGGCTCAAATCAACAATTTTTTATCAGAATGATCAACTTTACGAAGATCCCATCATAACTTGTAGCATTGTCAAACCCTTGCTCATTTTTTTTTGGGGTCAAAAAACTCGCAGCATTGGTCAAAAAGGTTATTAGAGACAAATTCACTTAATTTAAACCTGTTTCACTTCATCTTGGGTCTGATCCATTTGACAAGGATTGAAAGTTTCCTTCAAAAAAAAAAAAAAAGAATAAAAAAACAAGGATTGAAAAAAGTCAAAATTAGATAGAAAGTTTATCCTAGCAGTGTTTTGAGCATCGGAAGTACGGGTCTTATAAGTTTTAGGATGATTAAAAGCCCAAACTAATGTAGGTTCAACTACAATATATCTTGGATTTGTGATTCCTGCCCATATATTTAGAGCTTGATGCCACTTCCTCATCTATCGGCGTGGTTGGCCCATTAAAGCCATTTATTTACCAAACTCAACAGCGGACCCAAGATTGAAGTTCCCAGCTTGGTGTTAAAAGAAAATTTAATAATAATAATAATGAAGAAGAAGAAGAAGAAGAAGCATACAACTGAGTGAAAGAATTTTAAAAGCTGTTATTTCAAAAGGGTTGGTGAATTTGGACTTTGATTAAAGTTAAATTCTCAATTATTTTAAATTAGCTTTTATTTACATTATTAAGAATTAATTTTTATTTATTGTTAGTGTAAAATGACCTTTTCTACCATCTCAGCTATTACTAGGTACTACAAAGATGTTGGACAACGTTCAAAATTTTCTTTGTTAACTTTATGTCAAAAATTAAATAAAAAAAAAATCTTATTAATGACAACACCCAGCATATAACGTGCCAACCACAGTTTGGACATCTTGATCCAGAAGCCCCCCCACATGGGCCTTTAGTGATACCGTACCACAAGGTGCATTATAGCTCTTTATAAGTGGGCCCATGAATCTTTTGGGCAGTTCTTCGTTTTATGTTTTTCTCATTGGAAAAGTTTAAGGTCAAGGATTTATTTAAAAAAAAAAAAAAAACATTCACTCAAGCACCGATATTCATTTTCTTAGATTGTTGGTTATAAAAAGGTTAGATTTCATCCGATGTTCATGAAAACTACAAAGTTTTTACAGTTGTTTTTGAATAGCATAAAAATTATAAATTGAGTTGACAGAAACCATTGTAGGATTTCATACGATGTTCATGACAACTACAAAGTTTTTACAGTTGTTTCGAATAGCACAAGAACAACAAATTGAGTTTTTTTTTTTTTTAAACAACAAATTGAGTTGATAAAGGCCACTGTAAATTTACTTTAGGTACTTTAGGCAAAAGTTGCTCAAAAGTAACAAGAAATTGCTAGGAAAACAAGAAATGTTTTAAAAGAAACCCTCATAATGATGACAAGATGTGTCATAAAAACAACTAGACAAGGTAAACGAAAATTACGAGATACAAAACAAACCATGATTGGTTGGTACTACTCAGCAGCCGTATGGAATCTCTTTCTTCTAGCCGTTATAATGTGTCACGAATATATATAAAATACAGGGCTTTGATTTGGAACCCAATGTTTCACGGTCCTCTTCTTTTGTTTCTTCTCACGCTTTTAGAAAGAAATAAACTTAGCTCATACATGGACTTGAAATATTAGTCAGCTATGTAGCGATCCCAATGGGTTTTTTAGAATTTGGAACAAGTGGACCATCAAATTATAGTCTTTTTGGACGACGATCAACTTTGCTCAATTCCTTTATCAAGAGGTTTAATTCAATTTTGTTTATAAATTTCACATGTTATTTCCTTTTTTTTTTTTTTTTTGAAACGTTGTTTGCTTCTTCTGGACAATGTGACAATCCTACGTTTTGGAAACTGCAAGAGGTAGGTTTTCCTTCGTGACCAAGGCTGTCAATTTCTCAAGGATTGGGATTTTGAAACTCGCCACCGCTGTGTGTTTTCCCCTAGTGTTTTATCTCCATACCTTGGGGTTGTAACAAACGCTAAGAGACACAATTAATAATGGTGGTCAATGCAGAATGTTTCAGCTTGTCCTATCCTCCCCTGGCTCACAGGTGAACCGGTAAAAGCTTTGGTTGTAGAGTGTAAATTTAAAATTAAAGAAGAAAACATATCACTTTTGGGGTAGGTAGTCGAAACAGTTGACGAATTATTCCCCACACTCCAAATTATTTTCGTTAACGTTGGTAATGCATCCGTTACTTGACAAAAGTATTTCATCTGCTAAACGCATTGTTCGATAATAGACCTTTGGGAGGAAAAAAGAAAAACAAAAACAGAAGGAAATGATGTTTGCTAAGATGTCAGTATCGGAAGGATATAGGTATTCTATCATAAATTGTCTGCAACGAAATGAAAACAAATATAATAATAAGCACTTAAGGAGTCCCTTAATCGCCATGATTATTATTAAGCCATGGCAAAAGATCTGGAGGGATCACAAGGAAAAAACACTCCTATTTCAGTGATCATATTTTTTATATTGGGTTATTGTTACCACTAGGGCCGGGCTTCTTTTCATGCCATAAATCACGTATTTTTCTACTTTCTGTTTCTCTCTTTTTTTCCTTTTTTCAATGCAAGGTTATATTGCCTAATTTGTTCTTTTGTATATCTCGACAGACATCGGAGTTGCTAACAGCAATGATTCACATTGAGTGCAGCCGTGCAAGATGCCAGCAAAGGACTTGGCACGTCCCGTGTTCTACTTGCGACTATTTAGCCCTCCATTACCATTTACACTGCACTATACACACCAAGCTCGTTAGCAATTGCCACCTTAATCTTACCTGCCTGAGACCTAATTGTCATGGTCCTTGTGGATTTTGATTCCTTAACCCACCATCACTGCTCCAAAACCAAAACCCACTACGAAACCCCCCCCCCACCCCCCCCCCCCCCCCTTCCTCTTCTCTCTCGCCAAAACACAAAACAGGAAAAAAAATGTTATGTATCTCTCCCATTGGGTGCTGAAACAAGAGGGTAACTCTCTCTATCTATCATATGCAGTTTATTTTATAATAATGAGCGGAGCTGCCTTCAGGTTTTAAGATACTTCCGGGCGAGCGACTGCTGTCACAAACCACGGTGTTATTATATACGGCATATATCAAATATCAACTTCCAGCTTCAAAAGCAGATAAGCAACAAAATTCTCGCATTCCGGTTCAACGACCACAGCACCTCCTGTCCTGCGACAGACTATGTACACTACGAAATTTTTAGCTTCAGATTACACCTGTCATTGGGCTAATAAAAAATTGGGCAAGCTCAAGAACCATGATGAAGAACAACTGGATGATATTGTTTTATACAAGCATCAAATGGGAGCATACGCAATTGTCAATTAACTTTAAAGAGATGTTGAAACAAACGTGCAAGCTATAATAATTGTCTCCGGTTCACCATCTTCCTGGCATAGGTATGACAATTAGGAGGTGAAAGACAGGCATTCACACTTTAAACAAGACTGATAAGAGTACATAAAAAGAAAAGGAGACCATAAATCTCTTCCTGCAAAACCACATTTTATAACACTTGAGCCGAGAACAAACCCAAGTTGAAAATCCACCCAAAAAGAGGAAGAAGAAAACAGAGAACAATGCAAAGAGGAGACCTGTTTTACAAATTTAGTTACAAACCTGTTCACGGGGGCATATTTCCCTGTCCTACGATCAGACAATTGTTTTCGAGAGGTACAATCCATGGCTCAAAAGCATGTCATAAATTTCTTGATTCATGATTTACAATTCTAAACTAAACATCCTATCATGTCTAACAACAAAAAGCACCCATACATAAATAGAAATGTCTTCCTTAAATACATGACACAAACCTACATTAGTTATTGATCATAGGCTAACTTAGTGCGTTGTTTCTATGCTCTTGCTCAATTCTTCCAACTTCTTCATCCTCAACTTCTCACTTTCACCCACCAGCTGCAATCAGAAAAGGCCAATTGGAGATAACAAATCATTAAGTTTACTATATCAGCAGAAAATAAACAATACCAGAATAATTACTTAGCAGCAATAAACAGAGCATTACATTGCTCACCTCCATCAATCGCGTAATCAGCTGCACTTTTTCCTTGTTCTTTTCATTGAAAGCCTCGAGAGCTTCTTTGTATTCCCTCTCCTGTTACAACAAATACAAAAAATTTAAGTTAAGATTGTTTCCATTTCTATGCAACCTAAAGACTCCGAGTATCATCATATAATAGCCCAAATCAAATACTGAACTAGTAGCATGTTTCACCTTCTTCTGGCAAGTTTGTCCCAGTGGTTTTAACTCCTTGTTGACAGCATCAATCTTCTTTCGGACAGTGGAAACTTCCTTCTTCATTGGATCTGCTAGAGCTTCTAGCTCCTGAATATTAATTCATGTCCAATATGAGTTAATTGTTGAGACCAACCCAGAAGTAATGGAATTCAGATATACTATAAAAATAGGCTGATAATAGTAATACATTCATGACAAGTGACAAGTATTAATTTAATTTCAGATACCTTTTGAAAAAAACACCCTGAAACTTTTTCCAGATCCCAATAATTAAATCACCAGAAACATGTCATACTTTCAAATCCCATAAATAAAACGTACGATTTGTCCATGTAATTGATGAATTAATTGCAGTACGACCAATTTTAGACAAGAATATGATGATAGCAGACATGGAAGCCAGAACAAATTATTTATAAGAACAAAAAAGAAACGTTAATGAAAGAGATTGAATTCACAGGATTTTACACTTTCTAAGCTGATATTTACATTCCTTCCTCCTTTCAAAAGACAGATGATAATCAATTTGTTGTTCTTGTTCAACGAATATACCGCAGTTACTCTAGCCATTTGAAACCCATGCCGAAAACAATTTTTCCCATATTCTTTTAGCAAAATTTAAGGTCCTTTTTTTTTTTTTTTTTTTTTTTTGCATAAGAAACATGGACGTTTTTTTATTAACATATAATTTTACAAAAATAAGAAAAAATCTTGAAAACAAAAGGGAATTACCTCACGGATATTGGCCAAACGCTTGGTCTCTTCTTCAATACGACCAAGCTGGAGTTGAACTCTCTCCCTGACCTCAAGCTTCTTCTTTTCAATCTCCTCCTCCTTAGCCCTGAAAGTGGAGAGAGCAGACTTGGACATCTCTTCATCATCTGCGCTTAATGTCCCATTAAAGCTCAAGCTTCCAGAAATTTGTCCAGACTGCATCAGTGTTTGCAGCTGCTCAGATCTCTGAGTTTGACTCATTTTTGGTCTACGGCCACAGAGACACAAACAAACCCTTCTTCTTCCTTCAATTTTTCCTTTTTTTTTTTCTTCTCTGCTTTTATTTTTTCCCCACCTTTGGCTTTTGCTTTTTCTGTGATGGGATGTGTTATATTTGTCTGTGTGTGTGTGTGTATGTGTGGGTGAGGAGTGGTTGTATCTTTTCTTTCTTTCTCTACTGTTTGCAGGTGCTTATCAACAAGGCAGGCTGGCTGGCTGCCTGGCCTTAGGGTTGAAAGTTGTGAAGCCAGCTTAGATTAGATTTCTTTATTTACGACTTACTAAAATATTACACAACAAATAAAATAATTGTCTGATAATTATTATTCTGAGGCTCATATTTACTTTTTCTTTTACTTTCTCTACTGATTAAAAAAAGATAATAATATTTATTATTAATTTTTATTTTAATTATGGCTTCATAAACAAGTCCTTCAAAAAAACTTTGTAAACAAGAGATATTGTTTTAAATGCGATGAAATGTTAACTATTTTTGGCCCAATACACATAAAAATCAAGCAGTGTACCGTTAAAAAAAGGGCGTCCACAGTTCCCAAATTGTTTAATTAAAAAAGCATACTGCTGTATAAGAGTTTTACTAAAGCACAAGAATGAAATGACCCAGCTACCAACCACAAAAAAAAAAATGTGCCTATGCAGCTCAGCTTTTGTGAATGAATGAATATCATGCCATCTCTGAAAATTCTCCTTGGTAAGCTCATGTGTTTGGGATTTGGGTTACAATTTTTCTTTTTCTGGGTTCTACAAGTTCTGTTTTTATTGAAAAAACTTCAATTTTCAGAATTTAGGCTTTATTAAAGAAGTGCTGTTTCTACTCACTGTCTTGTGTATCTTAGTATAAGAGAAATTTAAAGACCCGAGGAAAGAAAGGGAAACGGGGAAAGGAGGGGAGAGGGGGTGGGGTAGAGGGGGTTGCTTCTAATTCAATTATTATCATGGGCCATCAATGTGCATATAAGATATGCAATAGTATTAAACATGTGTATGTATGATAGAAAAATTATTTCATTTTTACAAAAGTGACGATGTATTCATTTTGTAGATAGAAAATATATTTAGGAAATAAAGTTCTTGGCCCCAAGAATTTGCAAAATCTTAATCTTGTGGAACAACATCATGAACTCTCTACCTCATATTGTACTGCTAAACTAGAACAACTCTTCAAGATTAGAGAAAAATCTAAAACCCGTAAGCTATACGTGATTAGAAAATTTTGTCTTTATCGAATTTCAACAAATAATGTTCGGCCCACAAGAAAAGCTTGACAAAGAATGCACAAGGAGAACGATTGATGAATCTGTATGAGCAAAGCAGTTAATCTATTGAGTTGGTACCATGGCAACTTCAACTAACTAATATTTTATCCTCTCTCCACATGGCGTGACCGACGGACAAAAAGCCCTTGATTTATGCTGATTATACTTCATATTAAGGCCACAAAATATAGATGAATTATGCTGTATGTATATGTGCGTCCGTATCCACTCCAAAGTTAAAGGGCAAACCATGTTGTAACGTCATCTTTTTGCCTGCCCAAAAGGTAGACAGCTTGACGTGTGCACTTAATCATCGTCCTGCTTCTATCTCTGCGAAAGCTTGATTGCCTCTGAAATTCTTGCTTCATTTCCGTGCTAATCAGAGATAACCCTACTCTGATATGGTAATTACTATTACACTTCACACTCCCCTTTTTTCAAGAATATCACCTCCCATGCGTAATGCATGAACTAACATAGTATTGAAGATGAATCAAATATATGTTTTGATGTTATATTACAAGTAGAAAGTTGGTAATTTACTAACAAAAATCTAAGCTATTAACGTAGTCCATAAACAAATTAATGGGGTGGTCCCTAAGAGCTCAAAATCCTCTTTATTCAAAGGTAAATAATAACTGCAGTCCTGTTGTATTGCTTGCTTTAAATTACTTTCACGAGGTTTTATTCTATAGTATGTTAGGAGGCTGCTTAGGCCAAAAGTTTGGTGGGGAAGTAGACAGAAAGGGTCTTCTGACTCCACCTACACTAATACAGAGTGGAAAGCCGTAAGAACCAAGTTAAGGGAGGGAGCGGTGACTTTAGCTAACCTTTTGACAAATCTGAGTGCCTTTCCAATTTGGATTTCTAAAGAAGAATCAATCTTTCTAATATAATATGTAAATAATACTCTAGTGTTGTGCATAATTTTGCCTCTGTTAGTGAATTTTTCTACTAGGCTTTGTTTTTTTTTTTTTTCTTCAGCTTTATTTTATTTATAGTTAATTGGTATGATTGAGGCAAGCCGTTTACTTTAGGTATTCTTCTGTTTTGATGGGCCGCCGCCCGCCGCCCAAGGGCGATTCCAATCTTGCACTTGACCTTTCAAGTGTGTTTCGTAGATGACCTACCGAAGGATTGAACGGTCAGGATTGCTCGGTCTAAATCCGTTCATGGGCCTTGGAATCTTTATCTTTGGATCATCGTATGGAGTGGGTGGTCAACAGCTGTATTTATGTCAATTGGGGGTGGCTGCCTATAGGTCTGCTTGCTCCTGTACTACTACTGAATTCAATTTGATTAATTGATGAAGTACAGAATTAGGAACTTTGCATTAGGGAAAGGATATCTAATTCATTAGACTTAATCACTCAAGCCCAACTCAAAGTAAAATCAAAGAGAAATTTGCACAAAAACTTTGACATTAAAGTGTGAAAGAATTCGTGCAATATTGAGGTTAATCATTTACCAAAACTGTCTCGGAATCCTATGCTTGGAAGAGGTTTATCAGCTGTGTCATAGATTTGCGGCCTTGCCCTCATGATTGCTTCAAATATAACAAAAGATTCTCTATTATAGTACGATAAAGATTGAAATTTAACCGAGATAAGCTTTGGAATCTGAACTAGGATAGGCGTCTTTCAACAATGTCACAAAAACACATAATATTGGATTAAATTGAACATCTTTATTTTTCCCCCGTTTAGGATGGTTTTTGCAAAAATGAAATTAAAAAATACGTGTTTAGGATTTTGGGCCGTGTGGCGGGGTTAGAAAGCTGGTTGTTTTGTGGGGGCAAGTTCCTGATAAGAAGAGATTCTTTACACGCAAGATGAGGGAACCACGATTTTTCACATTTACTAGTAAATATTAAATAGCAAACATAGTTGAGCAAATAAGTTAACAAAGCCTTAAATTCTGGGAGGTCAAAAACCATTACTGGACTAATAAATGTACTAGCAGCATTCGTTTACTCAACCGAGAGATGTCATTGAAAATGGATTTGCACCTCATAATTTGAAATTTTTTTATTTGGACAATTTTATAATTGAGATTAAAAGTGCGGAGATGGACGATTCAGATGAAATATATTTTTACTTTGTTAATTCAATCTGCATCATTCATTATTAAATTACTAAAAATGGCACTCGTGAGAGTGTCTCCTATTGAAAATGATGTGCATATTGACATTGAGTGTGTTCCTGCATCCAAATGAACTTATCCATCAGATTGCGAATTTATTCTTTTTTTTTTATACGTTTAATAACGACAATGAATTAACAGATTCCGAATTCAGTGGCCTGCAATTGCCACCACATTCACCCGACAATTTCGATTCTATGGCTAACCAAATGAGATACAAACCCTGAATATCATTTTTGTCCTATTAATGAGAAAAACAAAACTCACACATGCATTTGCCTTTTGCCAAGAGAAAAAAATATCACAGCTCTTATATCTGTCTAAGAGCCTATGCGCAACGCCCATTGGTTACATATAAATCACTTTTATTTCCAAAAATATACCTTGTTGAAAAAAAATAACTGCTTATAAATTTCTATATCCGCTAGTTTCAACGCACAACCATTCCTTTTTAACTTTTTTCACATATGATTTACATTATATATACACACGATTTCTCTCTTTATTTTTAATTCACGCAATCTACGTGGTTTTCACTGATATATTACCTGCTTACAACATTAAATAATTAAACCTCGATTTTGTAATTTTGTTGCTCAACTGTCGTCAATGCTGAATTGCTCATGTATCGGTGGCCTAGGCCCGGCGCCCCAACCAAATCATCAAAGTAGGAAAGAGAGGGCCAAGTAACGAATAAAAAAATCATCTTAATCCAATAGGCCCATGGTAATTGGGCCTGTTGACCCGTTTGCACATGATGACCTGGCCTACCATTTTGTGACAAGGCCATGTTTAGGGTGATGTTAAGTGTGAAATGTGCAAAACTGGAGTTCATCAACCCAATTAAAGGCAAAAAGCTTTTCACTCTTCATATTTGTCCAAAATTGCAATCAAACAACAAAAATTACCAAAGGATAATAACGATTCCCGAATTATTTTTACCCAAGGTTGTAACACTAAACACACAAAATATAACTAAACTTTCAAACACTGACACATGTTGGACCAAACCTTCAATTAAATAACGAGAAGTGAACGATTCAATAAAATCTATTTTTGCTGAAACTTTACACGATCTCTTGTCGTTGAAAGAAATTAATACAGGCAAATAGTCAAAAAAACACCATCACATTTATCTACGGTGTTTAGTATTAAGCCCTTTGATTTCCTTATTAAAAAAACTAACCCACGATAACGGACATGGATATTAAAATAAGTTAGGTAGAGATTAATAGATATACATATTATAAAGGTAAGAATGGGCTTTGGTACCGGAGAGAAGAGGATCATAGTGGGATTGCAATACTTAAATAATGAAAATTAAATCTCACTCTCTAATCAAATAATCAAAGAAATTTTAGGGGGTGTTTGGTTTAGGAGAATCAAGGAAGGGGAATGGGTATCACAAGTAATGATACCCATTGTTGATGTTTGTTAAACAACTATCACTATCATTCAATGGGAATGATAGTGATTAATTGGGGTGTTAATGATTCCCCCCAAAATACTAGTCTATCAAATCCATTAACCCTTATTATTAAGGGCAAAAACACACCCATTAAAAAATATATATCTTTTGAGTTACCCACTCTCAATACTCTCTCTCTCTCTCTCTCTCTCTCTCTCTCTCTCTCTCTCTCTCTCTCTCTCTCTCTCTCTTTGATTTTGAATATTTTTTATTAGTACTTTATAAATTTTTTTACAAAAATTCTTTTTAATAATTTTTTATAAAAATTCTTTTTAATAATTTTTTTTACATTCAATAATTTTATAAAAAATTGTATTGAAAATCAAAGATATATAATACTCTCTGTTAATATAATAAAAATGACTTTTTTTTAAGATTATCATTTCCATAAAACTCAAATTAGAGCATGACTATATTTAAAATTGAAGAAATCTTTTTAAATTTTTTTCAAATATACAAAATAAGAAATCTAAAAAATATGTATATCATAAATAAAATTTTAAAATTTTAAAATTTACTTGAAAGTCATTTCAGTATACCAAACAAATATTCTTATAATGATACCCCTTCAATATACCAAACAAATATTCTTATAATGATACTCATTCCATTATTAAACCAAACATGTTGGGGGGAATCATCAAAACCCATACTCATAGTAGGGTTAATGATACCCATAGTGATAGTGATTGAGGAATTTGAACCAAACGCCTCCTTAATCATGCATGATGCCCCTAACGTACACAATGACAAAACAACCCTCTTAGTTAGCTCATCTATTTTACGAAAAATACATAATTTTAGCACATATTTCAAAATCCATGGACCACGGCCACTGGTTGCTCTTGCTCACTAAGGAGATGAGATTTAGAATTGAGCAGCACTTAAAATAATTGGAAAGGCCTCGAACAGATGGGTCACGTGAACGCACGTGAGTTATCCACGGAGCAGTAGGTCGCGTGCCGGCGTGCTTTTGCTTTTATCTTGTCAAATTAAAAAAGCAAATTGAGAAATAAGCCCAAAAACACAAAAGAAGCTACACGAGGGACCCACGTGAACAGCCGCTCTCTCTCTCTCTCTCTGCCTGACAATTTCTCTGAGATCTCTGACAAAAAGAAAACATTTTTCCCTGACATAACCAAACACAGTGTCAGTCTCCCTTCACCCTCTCAGGCCACAGACATGTGACCCTGCTTTCTCCTTCGAATTATAAATATCTTCAATTAGTGTATTTTTTGACTAAGGACAAAGTAGGTGACGTGGATGGCTGGGATATGAAAAGATCCCACCCAAATGTAAAAATGGGACGTACTACCAACAACACCTGATCCAAGGGATCCCACTTGACTGGATGTGGCATGAATGATAAACCCACTTTTTTCCTTACCCACGTGGCACTTTTGATGCTTCAAACAGTACCTTGTTTGGACTTTTCTTGTTTATTGGATTAGTTTTTTTTTTCATTTAGTTTCTTGACAACCCGCTTTTTTTTTTTTCTTTTCAAATCTTATTTTGACGAGAAAATAGATGAATTTATTATTTTTTACGAGAATTCCTATTCATGGTTCTAAGGAACAATTTATAACTCTAAAACCTTTAATCCAAACAATATTTTTTAATTAAACCACTCAATTCTAGAATTTCATTAAAGCCCTAAAATACAAATTTTAAACATTTTTTCTTGATAATTAGTGGCACTATTTAAGACGTGAAAGAGTTAGGAGACAGATAAGCGTGTTTGTTTGGACAGCCATTTTTTAAAAAGTAATATTTTAAAATATTTTTCATGCACATTGCTTTATTTTATTTTTTATTTCACGTAAATTATATTTCAAAAAATAATACAGTATAAAAAATAATTAAAAATAGAAATCCAAATATAGACATTGTACGGTAAAGTTACAGCCCATGGGAGGAGTTGTATAGAACAACAGTAAAGGGCAGGAGTATAGAAGGGTACAGAAAGAGAAAGGGGGTAAAGAATAGTCACGTCAATTGGAAACGGTAGTTGATCGCATCGATCCCACAAACCACGACACCACTGCCGCTGCTACTCTCTCTCTCTTAATCTTCTTAATTTATCTCATTGACTTCTTTCTTCATTTACCTGTTTGCCCTCGTTGTAATTTTACTGGCACCTTATTTTCTAAATTAGACAATAGTTTTTATAAAGCATTCGGAGAGAGAGAGAGAGAGAGAGAGAGAGAGAGAGAGAGAGAGAGAGAGAGAGAATTTTATTAAGTGATGATAATCCTACCCTTTTTTCTTTCCCTACAATCCAATATGAGATTATGATTAAAATGACATACTATTGCAGAAATAAGTTCTCTGAAATCCCACAGTTTGAACTTTAATCCTTGCTATTTAAAATGAATAAATGTAGGCCCTTAACATTTAAAACTTATTATACTAAGATAATCCTTGATCATATAACCTGTTAGCAATAGTGATTTAGAAGAACATATATAACAATGCTTACGAGCATACAAAGCCGAAAGTTGAACTTATATTCTTGAAATAGGAAAATCATATATAAAGCGACACTAAGCATCCTTGACACACAAGACAAGCAAGTGAAATGTAAGGTGCAACCCCATCTTAGTATTTTGCTAATGAAAGAGGAAAGAAACTTGAAGTTATTAGGCTACATTAAAGCGTATTTGACCAGTGTAATAATAAAATGGGCAGACATTGCTGCAATCATAACAATGACATACATGTGCCTAGGGGTGGAAATTCTAGTTTATGAGACCCCAGGAAAGGGCACATCATATAATCTCGTTCTGATAATAAGACCTAGAGAAACCATATTCAACCATTCTACATCACTATATTACGAGGGCTCGAATATCTTGGTTTCTGTAAAGTATTACTACTGCTATATGCCAAGTTACTTTACTACTATTATTTTAATAAGTGATGCTAAGTACAATGAAGAACAGCTAACCCTATATTAGTTTTAAGTACTAATGCTATATACACTATTGAAAAAGAAACAGAAGAATACCAATTCAATTGCATCCACACCACAGATTCACCAGTCCTCGGACGTTAGTCTTTGTTGGCATAGCACCAAAAGGAAGGGTCTTTGTTCGTTTAACCTCTCCTAGTGATGAAAAGTTGAAAATATAGAAGCATGCATGTTTTAGCAAGAGATATATATGTTTTTATCTCCCACCATTAACAAAAAATAAAATAGAACTTTCATTTGGTAAATTTTTTTTGCAGAAAATTTTCTAGTAGAAATATTTGTAAATTTTTGCTGTTGTTTCTAAACCTCAATATTGCAATATTAGATCTTCATGGTTTTGAATAGCACGTGCATATAGATGTCATAATCTCATGCTATTTTTTTCAAGATACATAATTCTTTAAGCAATTACACGCTCCTTCTTTTGTTTCCTTTTCTAGCCCAAAAACCTGTGTTTTAATCAGTAACAAAGAACCACCTGAATAGCAGCCCTGTCGATAAAAAAAATATCATAGACAAAAACTGGCTTTGGCTGAAACGGAACTTTGCGTTGTCAGCCACCTCACGTTCTTGACTGTCGTGACTCGCAACAGCAAAATTGGAAAAAAAATAACTCAGCATTCAGCCATCCAAAGTCCAGTACTCGAAAACTCCAAATTGGATTGGCATTTAAGCTGTTTCCTGTTTTTCCCACCCTGTCCCTCGTAAGTAACCCTATTACACGCAAAAATAACTACTGCTTTCTTTTTGTTGTTCCGTTTCCAAAGTCATTACCTTGCTACAGAAAGACCAGTCTCTGTGCAGGTTCCTATTTCCCTTTGAGTTATTTTATGATATTTTCTGCTCACTTTTTCTCTCAACTGTCTTGTCTGACTGTCTTTTTCTCAAGTGCCCTGCCCTTTACCTTTCTGGTCCACTGTCCACAAACAATTCTAAAGGGGTCCACCTAAGTCATTTTAGAAGCTTTTATGGTTACCACTGCTGCTAAAAACTCTCTTAAAAATCCCAAAACACGCCAAACAAATCTATTTATTCAACAAAACCTAAACAAACCAAAGCTCACAAACAGATCCACTCTGATTCCTTCTCTCTCCATGGACTTCAATATGAAGCAATGGAGAGAACAGCAGCAGCATGAGTCAGACCAGGAACAAACACCTTCTGCAAAGCTACCCAGACTTCTCCTTCACTCTAACCCACAACAGCAGCCACCCTCCGGAGTGTCATCTGCACTTCCATTGTTTGTTACTGAAACCACCAGCAAGCTCAGCAGCAATCTGTCAGCATACACACCCCCACACCCTTCTGATTCAACCCCCACTGCCACCAAGTATCCCACTTCTAGTCCCAGTAATAACTCGTCTCTCGCTTTTCTTTACCTCTTTTGCTTCTCTTTTATCTTATGATGACAGTTAGGAGAAAGTTTACTTCCTGCTCTATAAAGTTTCTTGATTTGTTCTTTCTTTGGCTTCCAATACGAATTTATTTACATGCATTTATTTTCTCTCGTCTTACTTTGGTTATACTTTTGGAATACTTTGCTTAGGAGGGATGACGGGAAATAGTTACTTCAGCTTGGCCCAGTGGCAGGAGCTTGAACTGCAGGCATTGATCTTCAGACACATGCTAGCTGGTGCTGCTGTTCCCCCTGAACTACTCCATCTAGTCAAGAAAAGCCTCATCAACTCTTCTCATCACCCATATTACCTCCCTCACCCTCTGCATCACTATCCTCCTCATTTGCAACCAGCTTGTAAGTTTCTTATTATTTTTCTCTTCTCATCTCTCTTCTCCGTAAGGTTACATATCTGCCTGCAATCCATTAGTTCTGTAATAATAGTTTCAAATCAAGCTGCTTTACTCTGTTTCATCCTGAAGATTGATCTCACATTAATCTTATTTATTTGTTATTCTATACTAGAAAGTTTACATACTTAATCATCCCCATTCAGTTACGTAGCATTTTTTTTTTTAAATCGCTTAAAAATCTTAAATCCTTTAGGTTTAATAATCCACTTTGATAGGAAGAGCTGTTTCGCTGATCATTAGCGTTTATGGTTGATTATACACATGACATGGGTTTTTGATTCAGTGCTGCAATCAGGGTACTGGGGAAGAGTTTCCATGGATCCCGAACCAGGGAGATGCAGGAGGACTGATGGCAAGAAATGGAGGTGCTCAAGGGATGTGGTTGCTGGGCAGAAGTACTGCGAACGCCACATGCACCGTGGCCGAAACCGTTCAAGAAAGCCTGTGGAAATCCCTCCCTCCCATGACACCCACAGTGGTGGTAATGTGTGCGGTGGAGCTGGAATCCTCAAAACCAGCAACAACTCCATTGCGGCTCACTCTTTGGGAGCATTGGCTGGTGGTGGCAATGACGATGGCGCACCTCATTTTGCTTTTTCTGGTCCTTCACCATCCATTGATCTTCTGCACCTTAGTCACAGGTATGCCTGATCATACCGCTGCAATGAAAATGGCTTGATTTCGAACCAAATAAGATTATTTTTCTTTTTTGAATAAATATCAATATTGTTGCTAATCTCACGTTGTTCACTTTTTTATCACACTCGTATATAGAGAGCACTTCTTGGCGTTTGAGTTGGTCACAAACAATAATTAGTACTTCGCTATTTTTTGTGCGTGTTCTGTAGTTCACTGATTTAAAAGTTTTTGTTCATCTTATATCAGGGTTCGATTCTTCACTCTGATCCCTCCCTCCTCAGAAAAATTAAATTAAGCAGGTTTACAGAATATTAGTAGATCTGTTCAATGGTAGATCTGTTTTCTTGTGCATAGCAAAACAAATTAATGGGTTCTATTTGATAGATAATAAAAGTGAAGATATTTCCTTCATGTTAATATTGGGAATACCGGTCTCCCGCAAGGAGGAAAGTGAAATAAACGTCGCGGAATGGTTGAGAGCTATTTAATCAAAATAGCTTTAGCCTGTAGCCGTTATGTCTTGAAATCAAGTTACTTTTTAGTTCCCCTGTGAGAGGCTAGGGTCCTCTAAATGAATCCACTTCCTTGTTCGTGGCCTATAGTATCTTTATGGTAGGTCCAGTATCGATTTTTTGAGTGCACTAGCGGTAGCCGGCCGAGGGCTTTTGAGACTGATAGTGACAAACTCGTCCCCAGCCACTCGTAAAATAATGCGCCAAACTCTCGGATATTAAAAGGCTCCTCTCGTTGTCGATTCTTTCTATAGCTTTTTCTTCGATCTCTGTTCCGTTCATTTTTCTTTTTTATACTTTCGCTTTTTACTCCATTTGTATATTTTTTATGTAGATCATCAGATTCCACAGTCGAAACCCAGAATGATGTGCATGAAGATGATAAATCAAGTGGGCAGATACTTCGGCATTTCTTTGATGATTGGCCTCGATCACTTCCAGAATCCGAGAATGCAGAAAACGATAATGCTAGGTCGGTGACTTCAACAACCAACCTTTCAATCTCAATTTCAGGCAATTCCACATCCGACTTCTCTTTGAAGCTCTCTACTGGCGATGGAGATGACACTTCTGGTGCTCAATCTGGAATCATAGAGCGGGAAAGAAGCCAATCTAATTGGGTTGTCAATGGTGCATGGGGAGCAAACCAAGTGGCTTCAGTTGGGGGACCACTTGCAGAGGCATTGAGATCATCAACGTCTAATTCCTCACCAACCAGCGTTCTCCATCAGTTGCAGAGGGGTTCTGCGTCTGAGACCAGCTACGTCAGCACTTGATACAAAAGATATTCATGGTGCTGATAATTATCTGTTCAACGTTTTAAGGGTGCTCTTTTCGTTTACTAATTTTCTTCTCTTGTAAAAAATGCGTTTGTGTTTTGGTGTTTTGTTCATTGTTGACTGATAATTATTTGCATTGTTGCAACTTGCTCGAACCGTGTTGAATTTCATCGACTTTGGTTTTTTATTGGTATTTTGCTTTAAAGACTGCACCAACGTAATTAACATATAGTTTCTTTTTCTGATTGTCGCGAGATGTAATTAAAGTGTGCGTATATATTAGGATGTACATTGGTCAATACAATTACGCGTGACATTTAGTTGAGGCCTTAGTCCCATACGCAAAGAGGTGTAGCCGGCAAAAATATTGGAAACTTTTTTTTTCTGGAGATATTCACATTCATTAAAACTAAGACAATTTTAAAGCACAGAGAATGGGTCGTTATTTAGTGCCGCAAAAATTTTCAGCGTCTTAGAACATCTAATTTATAATGATTAATGTCATCTTCTTGGGTTCAGAATGAATGCAGTAGCAGAATCAACGTACCTGCTGGAAAATGCACCTGCAAGCCAAATGACAGAAATACCGGACTCTTAAGACTCGAGCTCTATAAATATGAGACTAATGCTTGTACTTCCGAAGACTCGTAATGAAGTCCAGTGTGCAACTACACGTACAAAGATCAAGCTAACCATCACTGCTCTCTCACAACTAAATCACATGATAATTTACACGATGACTCGTGAGCTTTCCAAGTATGCCTAGAACAGTTTAAGATCCTACAGTTCAGCATTATTTATCAAGTTTTTGATGCTTATCCTGCCTTTGTCTCGTTCACCATCCCCTCCCACAGCAAAAAAGTGCAAAAAGTTGCCAGTCATGGCAACGGCACACCAATGACTATTTCACATACTGTCGCCAAATAGAACTTCAACCACGTTGGATGCAACAAGAATTAGCAAGGCATCCTTCCACCCAGGGCACTGCACATTTATCCTTCAACAGGTGAGTCCACGTCATCCACGTCATCCTTTGCTGGAGCATAGACAACTGCTGTTCGAGCAGGTGCATACACCAAAAATGATCTAGGACGATTGTCATACCATCCTTCCTGCAAAAGGTAAAGAAAGAGTAGGTTTTTATATCAATTTCTATTTTCATTCCATGCAAAATCCACGGAAACACAGGTTAGGAGTAATGAATAAACTTACAAAGGTGAAGAACTCTGCATTGTGATCAATTCGACCGAAACCTTCAAATAGTGGATCATCTGAATCTAAGACTACCTGTAAACAGTATGACTTTGTTAATGGAGAATTGAAGAAGTGGGAGATCAACGCTACTTCCACTTCATTCTCTAATATCATGATAGTCAAGAATTTACTTAGCACTATATTTTAGAACTATGAAAACTAAGCAAAATTTCTGTAAAATTAGCCTCAATCTAATGGCAACAGCCATGGTTGTCCTTTTGATAACTTAATACGTGCCATAATCTTTCCATGTTTTGAGGGAAATAACTCAATACAGCTCAGCAGCTTCAACTCATGTTCAGATGGCCAGTTTTCTATTTAACTGAGGTATTTTGTCAAATCCAAAAATGTTAATTTAGACTATCCTTCTTGATGTAGCTATTAATCAAACAGCCACAGAATTCTGTACGCATTCAAAGCCCTGTGTAACAGGGTAGATTACAAACCAATGCTTGAGAAGGGAAAAAAAAAATGACACGCCAAGTTGCAGTGAGTAGAAAACCTACTAAAATAATCTTACCTTATATTTTCCAGGCTTGAGGCATCCTATCCTGTAGTCTGAATAACTGCTAGTCCAATGAAAATTAAAGACGAAAACTAGATCTCCTCGTTCAAACACAATTATCCTGTCTCCTTCATTCTTCCTTGATATATACTGGTGCCCTGAAGTCATGAACTGCATCCACAAGAAAGAGATACCACATCAATCAATCAATCCATCAGAGGAGAGGTTGAGGGGAACAAAAATGCAAGGCTATTTAAAATTTACTTTTACTGCCAAAATTCATTTTGAGATAGCTAACCTAAAAGAGCGATGTAGTTTGCTCATTTTGAGATAGCTAACCTAAAAGAGCGATGTAGTTTGCTCATTTTGAGATAGCTAACCTAAAAGAGCGATGTTATATCCATAAGTTCTTCAACACCACAAGTTCTTGGCACCATAAATTACAAGAAAAGATTTGTCTAACTTCGATAAAAATATCATACAAGGAAAAATATGATAAAACAAGACTGTAATCAAAATTTCCATGTGAAAAATTGAGAATATCTTCACAGAAATAAAAATGTGATTTTTTCTTGTGGGTTGATCTACCAAGAGTTTATTTGGCCAGATTTTGCCCTGATTGTGTATCCGTCAACATAAAAGAAAAGATGATTAAACCAGTATGCAACACCATATCTCTTGTGACTGGATTATATTGATGATGGGCTAAGTACTCCTGGATTCTAATTTCCTCCCCCAAACAGCAGAAAAAGAGCTGCTCAGAAGTCGTTTTAGATGAGCTGCTCACTGGGAAACAAGTTTAACTGTCAATTATTTAAACCTAAGTACCAAACTCTGGGCTATAAGACAGGGTCTGAAGTTTGGTTGGGGTCTGAAAATGAAGAAGCTGGAATTAGATTCAGATTCTGCCTTCACTTTGCAGCTGATTAAGCAAGAAGATGTTTGAAACCATAGGACTGCAAATAATATTTCCCTGCCTTGGTAGGTCCAATACAAGAGCAGAATTTTGATGTAAAATAATTATAAAGTTCATTGAGGAAAACATGGAGGGAGGGAAATACAGTGGCAGATGCCTTGGCTGGTATAATATTAATTTGTTTTATACAAACATACTTCTTCACACCCCAGCTGCCCCCCCGCTCCCGGGGGGGGGGGGGGATGGGAGCATAAAACACCACCACCATCCCCCTCCTCCAGATGTCAAAAGAAAAGGTGAGTTCCAACCACTAATTGATTAATAACATGAGGGAATCCAATGTAGATGCTGAAGAAGTATAAAGCATTGCCCTGATGCAGAATATGGATGCATGTTTATTGGCTGTCTGCCTGTCTCCAAGCATTGTGGAAATTCATATCGATTTTCAAGACCTTTGAAATTCAATTCAAACTCTTGTATATAAAATTGAGTGCAATATGAGGCAAAGCATAACATACACCATAGGTTTCTTCAAGATGCTGCATTGCCTGGTCAAATTCTTGCATTCCACGATACCTCAAATAATCTGCATCTCCCTGAATATACAGAGTAGAAAAGTCCTTTAGATACATATAAAACCATGCCACCCCAGATTCGTGCCACAATCACAGGAACCACAGGTTTTCTAGCACACGTTTTGGAAATGAATATGGCAAATCCACAATTAATTAAAGGGTAAAAAGAAAAAAAAATCTAAAGTGAGCTCAGTTTATGCATTAAGGTCTCCAATGAATATGAAGGAATTGAGTACTCATCCTAGGGAAAAGAAATAAACCACCTGGTATTTGGACTGATCTTGCTTACCTCAAACTGTGCCTTCCAGCCTACTGAGGAAAACCTTGGGGGACACAGTCTATGAGTTTTTATAGCTGGAAGTAGCATGCAGGCAATACAAGCTAGGCTCCATAAAGTGCTTTGAAAGACTATTCTGAACTTACATGTCCAAACTAACTTGGGGCCTAAAGCATAAAATTTAAGATTCATAGCTAGTTTCTCTTGGTCACTTACAGTAGCCATGCGTTGATAATTCTCAATGAAAACATATCTCATCCAAATTTAGCATGTTCACCAGTAACAGCAGTTGATTACAGCTGAAATTTTAGAGCTTTGAAGTGATAATCCTAGTGCAATTGTGCTAAATCTGATAGCCCTGTAACTTGAGCAGCTTCACTTCCTAAGGCAAAAGCCTAAGAAAAACTTCGATTTCATTTCACCGCTTGCAAGGGAAGAAACATGCACTCCCACCTATGTCTACCTTTTCATAGTTGTACTAAACATCAGTTGATAGCTTGTTTCGTAAGCCAGTTAAGAAATTCAAATAAGATTACTTATGGTTCTAAATTTAACACACAAAAATCATAAGCATTCAAAGAACTACCATCATTGTCATGCTTTTTCAGCAGAAATTACACTTGTGTAACTTCCATGAGGTCATCTCTCCAATCTTTAGAGAGATCTCAACACGGAAACTAATGTAACTACACCTACTTTTTCAGGTTAAAGTATTTAACATTTTTTTTTCGACAAATAAACTTTTGCCAATTCGAAAGTTGCATGGAGTCATTGCCCAGTCCTAAATCTAGTTTAACCTCATTTCGCTTAAAATATAGGTTACCGTATCTATACTTCCATTATAAATTGCATGGACCGACTGTTGGCAAAAGCATACTAGATCAAACCATACACACAATGAAGTACACCCACATGAAAGGGCAAAACAAAGGCACTGACTGTTGCAAAAGCATACCAGATCAAACCTGCGCCTACATTTATCAAAGCTGTAATTATTTCCAGGAATGACACTGCCATCAGGAAGACGCTGATCAGCTCTTGGAAAATCTATCCATTCTGACACAGAAATGCAGAATTTAAAAACCATAGGTCACTAGAAAACACAAAGCCATAAGAACTAAGATTTTTCTCCGGACAAAATTGCATAAATAAAAAAGACAAATCATTCTTACCAGGATGCCCAAATTCATTTCCCATGAAATTTAGGTACCCTTCTCCACCTAATCCCATAGTGATTAGCCTGATCATTTTGTGCAATGCTATTCCACGATCTATAAGAGGAGTCGATGGTCTATCCAATGCCATGAAATCATACATATCCTGCCAAACATGGAATAGAAGGATATGTGAAGAACTAAAAGTACATAGCCAACAGAATTACATCTTTAGGCACACATCCATTCCATGAGGTTCAAAATACCCGCTACAGATAATTAATTTCAGCAATCTTGATGGTAACAAATTCAACAGCATTAAACACATAAAAAGAATGCTTCCCATCAGTCCAATCCCTCCATGTCCCAGGCACGATATTAATAAAACAAAACTCAAAATAAACTTCATCCAACCTGTTGCTCTCTGAACATAAATATCCATTTATCTTACCAATCAAACTTGTTCAGGCATTTCTCCGAGGTAAATAACATTTACAGGAAATTAAGGAGACAATTCTTAATCCTAAGTATGTTTGGCCCCTTTAATCGAATAATGGACTGCTATCTTCTCTTTTTTTCCTTTATCCATCCATTCTGTTATCTTTTTCACCATTTTTTTTTTTTTTTGGGGCAATGGAGAAAGAATGCCATCATGCAGATATATGTCATACTTAAACTACTCAACCTTGTCCATCAACCAGAATGCAATTGTTTTATCACCCACTAGAGCCTGATCATGACTTTCAGCATAAGCAACACACTTCTCCAACCATCTTCTATTTGTTAGAGTATGCACAACCTCTCCCATTCTCCAATCCTCGTCTCTTTTCCTGTGCCATATGAAGCAAGGCCAAAAGCCAAATAAGCTTGCAATCATGACATATTACTTAAGTATAAAAGACAATTCTACATAGCTATAACCAGAGTATCTAAATACACTTAGTGATAAGTGCAAATGCTTTATATTCTTCACATTCGTTAGGAAAGTGAAATTTTGAGACAAGTAAACCAATGTAAATTATCACGAGTGGCTAACATCATCATTTATGCCTGTTGCTAAAGAATGCTGTAAGACAGAATACACTAAAATAATTTGTGGAACCCCGTGTGTTCAAGCCCCAGAAAGGTGAGGATGGCTGTCAAAGTTCTGCAGAAGTCCAATGCTAATGAAAAACTAAACAAGATGAAGAAGGTCACTAAATAGTGTTAGCAAAATTGAAACCACTATAATCATCTCAACAAAAAGTCTGCCTCAAGTGAAGTACTTAGGTAAGCTAGATGAATAGAAAAAGCCTTGTATTCAATGGATTTGCAGCACTGCATTCAAATAGCACGCACTTGAAAGCATCCAGGAATTTCATTCAACATAATAGGAGATTCGACCCAGTATCATTGACAGTTAGCCCAAAATACATAGAGCAATTCCAACAATCAATAACATACTTGAGCAACTCAATCCACTTATCAGCAATGGCCATATGAAGCCGATAATCAAATCCAACCCCACCATCTTCAACAGGAATGCAAAATGTTGGCATGCCACTTACCTGAAGTCAAAAAACAAAGGTCATTGAAAGTCACCAGCAATTAAGTATGATTGTGAAAATCAGAAGACTATCTTATGTAATAAAACATTTTGCATGGTCATCAACACCATGACCAACCAAAAAAGATCACCAAATAAATGAAGTGTTTGATTTGCTGAATAACTGGCATTGAAACACCATGATAAAATTTAGGAGAAGACAACAAAAACTTTCTGATGTGTTGGAATCTAGCAATATTATTCAATTGTAAAATTCATCTCAACTGAGAAAAATTTGGTGTATCCGGATCATACACGAAGTATTAACGTCATGGCTGAACTACGGTTTTGCAATAAGAAATTAGTATCAACTTCAGATTATTCAATAGTTTCTTACTGTGCAATAAGAAACTAGAGGCGTCTGCATGAGTTTCTGCAGGTAATGGCTCATTTGAATACCAGTGGTCAGGACACCTCCCAATCTGAGTCTACAGTGTCATCAACAATCATGATGACATAAATCCCTAAGTTTCTCTCAAACATACTTCTTCTAGAGTACAGACAATTCAAACTGTTGTACTCCACCCCAGAAGAGCACAGCATCTTAGGCCAAAAGGTCCTTGCAATAGTCTACAATGCTCTGGAAAAGTCAACACTAAGATGCCCTTCCAAGAATACTGAAGACAACAGTCATGGTGGACAGTTTATTTAGGAAGGGCTACATACACCACAAGGGGGAAAAATTTGCTGTCAGTCAGGTACAACATAAGGATATCTAGAAAGTTAATATTCTGATTGCAATTTAGAGAAGTCAGCCTTTAATCCTTCTACCAGTCATATGAACTTCTTAATGCCCATGGCTATGTGAATAAGAGAACCAAATCTTGCAGACAGAAATTGGTTTCTCATATCATCTTTCCCTTCTTTTCCCCCTTTTTCCTCTGTTCGCAACAATGCTTACTGTTCCTTTCTTCCTCCGTGCTCAGGTTATAATTTTTTTCGACTTCAATTATTCTCATTATGATGACACAGCGGGCAGTTCCCCCCCCCCCCTGGGGATTGAGAACTTTTTATTTCTCGTTTATACAAAGATCTCAATATCCGTGTACATAACATGCTTAAATCCAGTAAAAACAGAGATATAAATTAACTGAAACCAATATCACATGTAAAGTAACCAGTCAATATACTGACAGATAAACAGATTCACATACATCTTCACCAATGGCAATAGCATCAGGAAACAGCCCATGAATAAGATCATTTGCGAGCATCAAATAAACAACTGCATCAACATCAGTTGCATATCCAAAATACTCATTGTAGTTCCCAGTGAATGTGACCTAATAGAGCAAAATATTGGTCAAAATAGCATCATAATGAGAATCATATCTATAGAGTCCTGCTGCCCAAAGTGGTTGTACATGCCTGCAAGCCATGATGAGTATACATCATTGAGGTGACACCATCAAATCTGAAACCATCGAACTTGTACTCGTCTAACCACCATCTTGCATTTGAGAGAAGATACCTTATTACCTACAACAGAAAATAAATGATTATGGACACCTGATGTCTAATCATACAAAGAGGGAAAAAGTGCACAAAATTCATGTAACATCAATCCAAATTGCAGGATGGCACATACCTCCCAGTGTCCATAGTTAAAGAGACGAGAATCCCACATCCAGTGATGACCCCGTGAACCAGAGTGGAAATAACAGCCATCAGTCCCATCAAACATATTTAGCCCATCCAAAGTATTATTTGATGCATGGCTATACAAAAAAGATTCTAGTTAGATTCTGTCAATTAAAATACTCGCAAAAATATTAATTTACAAATGTTACAGTGAGATGAATGAAAAATTTAGATGTCAAAGTTTACAGCCAAATCTACACTAAATTTACTTCAATTCATAAGCAAACAATGTAAAATGCCAGTGCCCCAAAAAACTCTTTGTTTTCCGAAGGTAAAAAGTGACAAATGCAGATATTGCAAAATGGTAACAATGGATGCTAGGAAGGCCTTAATTTTTGTTCTTCACTTATTTTAACTCCATCGCTTTCAAACTAATAATCTTGAACACAGAATATTAACTTTATAGGTCATTTTCTTAATAAAAGAATGCCATGCACCCTCATCCTATAAGCTAAAGAGTGGAAATTTGAGCACAAATTTTGAAATTAACTTTTTCCTGCAAATTTTCCAGGACACAAAATTAGCAAAGTGCAAGGCAATTATTTATCTTTACCGCAAAAGAAAATTTGCTATCGTTCCATTACTTTCCCACACTTCTTGCAATCAAACACTACATAAGCAATGGAAATCCTTCCATGCTTTGAAATTGCAAGCTAACCTTTTCTTCATATAATTGTGGTCCCTATATCAGTGAGAATATGTGGCCATCATAAAACTATACAATGTATTGTTTTTTACCAATTATACAACATCCAAAACTTATGGATGTTGAAAAGAAGAACATCTTATACTCCAATACAGCATATTGTGATGGAAATGCTACTGCTCATTAAGATTAACTGAACTGCAGAAGCAATGTTATAAAAATTGTCTGTTCAATTTCAGAGATTAGAGAAGAAAGTCTGTGGTCATTGTAATACATTTCCTTAAAGATAATTATTCTTCCATCTAACTTCACCAGGAAATTTACTATTTGGTAACTGGTATCTTCATTATCAAAACCAGAGAGATACATATACATCAGCCAAGATCATTGATTGTAAGGTACGGTACACAGAAAGAATCTGTGTGAGTAAACACAAAATCCTAGAGGGATACTCTGGAAAAGAAAAGGTCTGCTAATTATATAGTAATTTCAAATAAGAAACAAACCTTATTTTAGGCCAAGTGAAAAAGCAAATGAGGTCAAACTCATATTTGACAGTTTTCTTTCAATATGAGATTGCAATTCTCACCTGTGCACAATATCCATGAGAACAAGCAGACCAAGCTCATGAGCTTTATCTATCAAAGATTTAAGATCATCTGGAGTCCCACAACGGCTGCTCGGTGCAAAGAAATTTGTGACATGGTAACTGCAAAATGCAAATGAAAAAAAAATTGCAGTATCTCATTAGAAGCAAAACCTGTACGCATCAAACATCCAAGAGCACCAACTCATCGTGCTGCGAAGGATATAAAGTAAAATTATATGATATTTATACACAAAAATCAACTGAATGAAACAAATAAAACAAAGAGAACTACCCAAAGCTAGCATAATATGAATGCTCTTGTATGGCCATGATCTGAACAGCATTGTAACCAAGCCTCTTAATTCGAGGAAGCACGTCATCTCGGAAGTTGGCATAGGTATTAATCATAGGCTCCTGCATTTGCAAAGTCAAGAAGATTGTTATGACTCGATAAAAAATAAACATGGAAAATAACTCGTCTCCCATTGAATCGCATAACCAGGAGATAAATGATGTAGCCCCACAATTCTCCATTATGCTTGTAAAGTACATAAAGCCTCACAAAGGCCTGGAGCTACCTCAAACAAGGAAAAGCTTAAAAACAAGTGTCCATGCTGGAAATCAACGTTTTAAACAAAAAAAATTAAAAAATGAAAAAGAGTTTCTTATAGTGGACTTCAGCCTTAGAACTGAAACGGAAGAGTTATTGATAAAGATAAATGATGCTAGAGTAGCACATTACTCTTTTTTCCTCATTGACACAGGCATTCTCAGAGGCATGTCCTCTCAAAGTGATGCTAGAAAGAAAGAAAAAACAATTGTATCCTTAAATGTAACGCTCATTTTTTAGCAACAAAACCCAGCTAAAAGTTCACATTGCAAATCGAAAATAATCCCTCTTAACAAAACCAATGAAATTGTTCAGGCATTTTTTATTTGCTTGTAGTCAAGAATCTATCTCAGAGAGAAGCATTGAAAGTGAGTATCATTTGGAGTCGTATCACAAGTTATCCCTAACCTCATTAATATACTATTAAAATTTAAAGAGCTAAAGACAAACAGAGCAGTTCTTATTAAAGTCCAGACTAGAGACCTAGGAATAACTTTTCAAGTTGGTAGCATATTTCACATCCATAGAATGATTCCAGAAAACTTATATGTTTCTCAATACCTGGTATCTCATGTAACACACACTCCCAGAAAGGGTTCTTCAAAAATTAAAACAAAAAAGAGCACAATATATCCAGTGTAATCCTTTCAGATCAGGAAATATCTCATAAAATGTGTACTTCTTTGAAAGTCTACAGTAATATTGGGATGCAATTGAGACTCTGACCCATTTAATATAGATCATCGCATTCTTTTTATTTTCCCCTCTTATTTCAGAAGTCCAAATCTTGGATCTGAGACACTGAAGACAAATGAGTTTATCACATTAGAAACATAATTCCATCACATTGTTTCCTATAAGCTGCTGAACTTTACTTGAGTTACTGAATCATGTGAAAAAGTGAACCTCACATATCCAAAGGAATCTTTGTGCACATAGATTTATATGACTCCATAAAACATTCTGAGACAAAATAATAGCATTAAGAGAGGGGAAAAAAAAAGGTCAAATTTTAGCCATTACATGAGAGAGAAGGAAGGATCTCACACTGTACTACTCATTCCAACATGAGCCTCATATATCCTAAGTGACTTTGGTCTTTTGGGCCGAGGATGTTTAAATACATACTTCTCCTGTTAAAAAAATTAGTCAAAAAGTAATGAGCATGAGAGAATAATAAGTAGGACACAAACAATAATAATTGCTGTTTCTCAATTAAGTATGATACATTAGCATAAGCCAATTGATGGAACAGAATTATCTTTACTGTCAAAGCAATAACGTCCCATTTCTCAAGGAAGTATGACACATTAGCTTAACTTCATATATATTAACATATATTTGCCTGCAATTTAACATATATCATAACAAAGGAAAGCAAAGAGGTGAATAGTAAATGATCCTAAAATAATTTTCCCAGCTCTATGCACAATTTTCTAATGCTTGTCTGTATATTATTCAGCAGAGATTATTTTTCATTTCGACTCCCAGAAACCCCACTTCACTCCAAGACTTTGAATCCACAAGTTTACCTACTTGTGCAGCAAAAAGTTTATAACAGAAAAATACCTCTTCTGGGGGGTCATAGTATATCCCATCATATGGAATTTCACCAGGAGCCTGTACAGCAAATTTGATCCAAGCTGGAATTGAGTCTTTAACGCCAGATGGAGTATCCATACGTATCTACATGTGCAAAATGCAAGATATGTATTATATGGTGTACAGCCCAATAGCTTGCTATACATTCTTAATCCAATTCTGCAAGTTTAAGGAGCTCAACAAGAGAAATAGGCAAGTGAGCATCAAACATAACATCTTGATGACAAAAAACCAGTTGTCATGCCTCAAATGTATCGAGGATTCACCTTGACTCGAGAGCCATGGGGAATCGGAGGCGACCCATCAGCATTGTTTGGCAAGAAGATCTCCCAAACGCCAAATTCATTCTATTCAAACACAAACAGAAAAAATAAGTATCATGCTCCATTAGATCATTCATTGAAACTAAATCATAAAAATGACAGAGAAAACGTCACACGTTATTAGGATAAATTCAAAAAAATTTAAAGTGTGATGCCAATTAACTTGTGTACCCTTCTATCCCAGGAACTATGCAAGTCAATTGCCAGAACTCTGAACATTGAAGGAATCATTTTTTTTGTTCAAACAGTATCATTTTAAACTAACATCTAGTTTTTATTATTATCAACAAAAAAAAAATCTAGTTTTTATCACCTTGTCTATATCATCCAGCAATGAACAATGAAATTAAGCAAGAGTAATCTACTTCACACCACAGACACATCCCCCTTCAGTGAGCCAAAAAACATGTCTTGATTTTCAAAATGCTCCTCAAATTATCAGCAAACTGAGCTGAATGCTGTGCAACTCTGTTCCTTATATTCAAAAACATCTAGTATTTAACACCAACATGAGGTTTACCCAAACGCAACAAATAAGCGACTGAGTCAAACATCACTATAGAAAGCTTCATTTAGGACTCAGGTCAGTTTATTGGCATTTCAAAAAAGAAGGGCCATATTCACTAGAGGTCCTATTATATTTTTACAAGCCACGTGCATGTAAAAATCTCAGACAGTAAACCTATCATCATCTTTATCATCAGCTCATCACAGTAAATATCATCACTGAACCAATGTTTGCTGACGAAATGAGACAACCATTATGATAAGCAAACTAGCATTGCAATTAAAAACAATCACAGGGATCAAAAGCCCAAAACAGGCTGATAAACGTCTAAGGAAAAAAAAAAAAAAGAGAGCATTGAAATATATAAAGAGTGGTTAGCATACCCGAGTCATGACATCAGCATTAGGATTCCAATTGTTGAAATCTCCAATAAGTGTAGCCCACTGCAAGCATCAGTAAATAAGGAAGTGACAATAACATCAATACCAACCAGTTGCTTAACAAAAATTGTTTTTGACATCCGACGATTTATCATCCTTAACATATTATTGCATTAAAGTTCACAGTTTTAACATCAACCTCAATGCATTTCTTTATATTTCTTTGTCTTACAGAATGGGACAAGTTTAACAACTTCCCCGTCTGAATTTTAGTGTACAGACCATTGTTGGATTTTATGACGAATTGGCTTTCAAAAAATGTAAAATAACTGCCAAAAAAAACTTTTTCCCAGTGGGGGAAAAAAAAAGAAGCAAAATGATTGCTGGACATAATCCAAAACGATTTGACAGATAAGCAAACAACTGATAACTTAAAATGGTAATCATTAACAAAAGGAAAACATATGGTTCAAAAGTCTATATTGCACAGTGCCTAGGAAGAAGTCTTAGATATATAGGAAGACAAAAAGTTTAAGCTAGATTAAAACAGTCTTTTCCTGCTACTTCAGTTTCTAGCAAGACAGATAAAATCTTAAACAGCACGCAAAGGGATTGCTTTGTATGCTTTGGCAAGCCTAAGCCAAGTTTCGCTACCAAGTCCATGTATCCACTTACTAGTTAGTTAGGCTAGTACCTAATCTGGCTAATAGAGTCTATGAAACTCAAATGCAGTAGTATTTAACATGTCTTATTCATTGGTGTTAAAGAACCTAGGCATCCATCTCAAAACCAATTGGCAATAAGTGGAGAGCACTATGAACTTTATTAACTAGTTTATTTTGTTTCTAGAAAATCCCTCACACATGTTCTGGATTGACAAGAGCCAATGAAGATGGAATAAACTTAACAGAAGTCCATGACACACATTGAAAGGGGATTAACTGGAGCCCATGAAACAAACTATAATCGGCTTGACAAGAGCCCATGAAACAAAGGACTTCATTGGAGATCATGAACCGAAACGGGCTAAAAAAAACCATAGTCACATGGAACTATAGATCAGGAAGAAAAATAAAACCCAAAACTTGGCTCAAATACCATATTAAAGAATCTCGGCTTCCATCCCAAAGCCAATTAGCAATGAGTGGAGTGGCTTATGAACTTTATTAACTAATTTTGAATTCTTTGGGATCCCGATGGGGATTTTGTTTCTTAACAGTTAGCACAGCCATCAACTAAATGAACCACATCTGTGAACCAAGATGAAGACAATCTGTTCCTCCCCAACCCTACATCCTAAAGAAAAGAATGACTGGAGGCTTGGCAGATGGAGGGTGGGGGGAAAAGAAAAACACGGAACAAAATTTTGTACACTGAGCAAGTTGGTGTCAACTTTTTTAAAGCTCCAGTCCACAAGCATAAGCACATATGCACATGCTTCATGTCATTAAATGGTTACAAAATGGGCTTCAAGACTGCAGAAAACATAAAACTACTAAGAAAACAGCTAAGACTAAAAATTAAAAAATGAAATTCATTTAAACAGGGGACTTCTTCATAGTAACTAAAGAAATTTAAATGAGGAGAAGGCAGAAGAGCAGAGAAAGCTAATAGCTTGTAATAGAGTAACAAGGAAACAAACCTTGGCTCCAGGAGCCCACTCCCTGTAAGTGATACCTGTGGCACTGGAAATACAAACAAAATGAGAACCTCAACCTTTTGAGCTGAATTTATAGAAATTACCGAAATATTAGAAACAACATCAACTTTTGCCTTGGGCCTCATTAGAATAAAGTTAAATCACACAGGAGATTCTCGAGTAAAATAATTACCATGTCCACTAATAGAAAAAACTAACACTATCACTAAACACAATCTAAGAATGCACAGAATCACAAGTCTGGATATCCCTTATGAAAGTTTAAAGTGAAGTCCTGTAATGATTTTCCAGACATATTAAACAAGAAGCTAAAAATAAAATTAAACAAGAATCTAAAATAAAAATAAAAAATAAAAAGTGGTGGGATTGGGTTGAGATATAAATTCGGTTATCCAAATAAAATCAACCTACTACAGGTATAAACCTTCAGTTGCCACAAATCCCAAAGGATTCATGGTAGTTACTTATCACTAAAGATGCAAACAGATGTCCAATACATCAAAGGTGGCATCCTCTCATGACTTTGATCTGATGGTATTCTAAAAGTGCATAATGGACATCCCAGTACTCGAAGATTTGAATTTAAGGCTATAAAGCAAAAGACACCAGGGCAGGATTGTTACGGCCACCTCACAGTCCTCACCCCCTTCAAGGTGTACAAGACCCTTGTGTTAAACAAAAACTAGCAGCCACAGCAATATATTACAAATAATACCTGTGAATGAAGCCAAATTTCTCGTAACCACGAGAAAATGCTTCTAAACCGCCCTCATATTTGTCTATTGCCTCACGCATTTTCTTGTACTGACCAAACCTGCAATCGGACACCATAAATGCTGAAGTGAAGCGATGAGAAGCATTTTCGGGGGTTTAAAGGAAGAGGAAGAATAAGAAGAAGAAGAAGAAAGGGCACATCAGGAGGCAATAACTCAAATATTTCCTATAAGATTGAGATTTTAAAAGAAAACAAATAAAAAACTATTAATTAAAAGAACAAGGGCCATAGTCACATTCCAGAGTGCTTCAAGAAGATCCAGAGGATTAGATGCCAAACAATTGATCTAAAAACTCCTGAGATACTATAACTAGTCATCAGGGCAGAACAACACAAAACATCACAGTACAACAGAATGATGCACTAAGAAGTGAGAGATGAAACTAAAATGTGCCATTTTAGGAAGAAACTATTGCTAAGGATTCTGGAGTAGAGTCAATGTAACATAAAGGTATTCAAGTGTTATCAATAGTTGCTAAAAATAATTAGTAGTTTTAAAGGGGTACAAAGATGTTTAAGTGTTCCTTTGAAGATGACAACCATTTGGTGGACACTCTTTTGGATCTAACCTCTCTTACTTACATTAAGAGAAAGAAATGCCATGAAGCAAATATTTTCCTTGAAAAACATTGACACCATTGCATGTTCAATGGTTGATTGTGTATCAGCTTCACAGATGGAAATAAATAGTTAATAACTGGAGAAATCATCATTAGCAAAAAGATAATGACTGCAGTCTGTCTGAACAAACCATATCCTAGTATCAACTTCCATGATCCACAAAGTAAATGTGAAGCTTAAAATGTTCGAAAAAGTCATAACTTTGAATGCATTGTCCCAATTCTTAAGCCCATAAAACCCAGTGTGCATACACACATACATAACCAGAATGGTATTGCACCATAATAACCAATTGCAGAAAAAGATATCACCTAATAAACAAAATTTTGCTGTTTTGCTGAATAAAACAACTGCAAGAGGATTAACATTTTCCTCATTAATAAAAGATTTCACTGCACCCATGCTTTAGAGTTCTGATAGATATGTATTTAAAGACAAAAGAAACAATTATCTTCCATGCCTGCCAACAATTGTCAGGATCTACTCCAATAAGAAGACAAGACACAGATGAAATCAATCTATATGTTAGAGATCAATATGATACACAGGTTGAAGGATCCACATGCTATAAGTCAAGAAAACAGTGGCAAATAACCACCGTCAGATTGAAGACATCCAGATAACAAACAAGTATCCCTAAATTCTAATTTGTTGATTTATGATCCAAGATTAATTGCTATCCTTTTATATTTGTTCTACTTTAAATGCAGCTTTCTGAGGGCAGAGGGGGAGAGACCTAGCATTCTTACCTATAGTCGAGATGACCACTGAAATTTCTCAAAAGAGGATCTATTTCATATATCCTCTGACCAGATCCAGGTGGACGAATGGTTCTTTTCCGGACATTCTCGGATTCAATACTAATCATTTCCTCAGCATCTAATCCTCCTACCCTTTTCACTTTATTATCTGCATCCAAAGATGATGAAGTTGGACAATCTTGCTCTCCATCACCTTCACCTGCAGGATCAATGTAATTCTGCTCACCTTCAATTTCGCTTCTACTTCCAATCTCTGAAACATCCACATTACCAGATACCTGAAACAAAGTGAAGCAGAGAATTTAGCCCAATTAAATGTCAGAAGATTGGCACATCAAAACTTCTCTTATCATAATAAATGATAGTCTATGGTTCACAACTTATGGATATTGATCTGCTCAGGCGTAAAGCAGAAGTTTGACCTCCCTGTCAGAATATTGGGAGAAATGGTGGAAGCGGAAAGTAGGATTGATGGAAGAACTCTAGGTAGATGACACATACTTTAAATTACATATAGATATGCAGCCAGGAAACAAAATCATAAAGGCTTAATAAGGAAAATTCTCTCAGATTTATTTGACAATTTGAATGATTATTGACAAACTTCGCGGATAATCCAAGGTCACTTGAGGAAACTTTATATTTCATCTCCTCCTTTTTTTTTTTTTTTAAATTTCTGCATACAGAAATCAGACCTTATCTGCCAATTACTTTCACTTCATGCTATTATTCTCATATCATCTTGTTGCAATTTACCAAAACAATTATTCGAACAAAGTTTTCCTCTATATTCTGAATTATACAGAATATTTTGTTATCTTTGAGTCTAAACGTCAAAGCACCTATTTCTCCCTCTGATATTGATCAAGATGGAAAGTGCCATGATTACATACTTGAGTAGGATCTTCTAAAGCCATCTGAACAGTCTCCAACTGCTCTGTTGATGATGAGGAGGCATCACTCTCACTGCCTGGAACAAGAATCTTCTCCGATGCAGCAACCAATGAGGATGGGGATTCAGAGGCATCACTCCCACTGCCTGGAATGAGAATCTTCTCCGATGCAGCTACTGCAGAGGATGGGGATTCAGAATCGTAAGCCGACCTTCCAGCAAGAATCTTCCCTAAAAAGAAAAACATATCAGCTATTTCTTTACCCAATTTTTCAAAAATAAATTTGATGATTCGACATAAATGAATCTTTGGAAGTAAAAAAGTGTTCTTCCATCCAAATACAAAATAAATGACTCAATCCACTGAGGTTGTCAGTTGCTGGGGATGCCTAGAGAATGAGAAGTACGATTGAAATTGTCTAATATATCCCTTGAAGGCCAACCTCAAAGTAACAGAATCCTGCCAGCTTTAAATGTAACAAGTCAATTTGTAGAGTACAAAACGCACGAAGAGAGACTCTGAAATTGCACTCCATAAATCAGGCCACTGATTGAATACTGTCTAAGTTCCCATTTTAACTTCATGAGTCAGACAGCAATGTTTATCTTGTGTATGCCACTTCTACAAATAACCGATCTCGATTGGACTCAAAACCGGACCATACAGCCCTCCACCTTTTCTATCCACATTCTAGTAATGCCTTGGCTGTATCAACTTCCTACATGATCTGATTGGACGTGAAATCCAAATCTTTTAAAAGCTTAAATTCCAACAAAAAAACTAATACTAATAATGATCTAATTCAACAGGATCCTTGTCAATCACTTAAAACAACTAAAACAAAACTTCTTATGCACAGCCACTATTCCTGTCTACTTTAGAGATAATTCAAACCAAAACAAAAAATAAATAAATAGAAAAATACAACTCTCGAACCTTCATTTATCATTCATTCAACCAGAAAAACAAGCATACAAACTGAATAACTCTAAAACATCCACATCATATCCAAAAATTTTAAAAAATAATAAAAAATAAAGACACGACAAGTTATGCAGATATAAGCATAAATGGAAAAAAGAAAGGAGTTTACGTGAGGTAGAGCGGTTTCTGAAGAAGAAAGAGAGACGACTGCTCCTCCGATCGCCATGAAAACTCGATCGAACGGACTTATTATCCACTGATGATGGAATGGTAGGGAAGCGCACACCTGATAACGTGTACACCATTCTCTTAATAATGTATTTTCTGATATAGGGTTTAAGTAAACGATTTTTCTAGCGAGCACAAGAGATCTACAGCTAATGGCAGGAGTCAAAAGTATCCGGTGGTACGTCTGCGTGAGAACCGTGAATAGACTTCTCGGGTTCTCTGATGAAGCTTTGAGTGAAGCAGCAGCGAACGAGAGAGGGGGGAGAGTAATGCCAAGCACAAGTGTTGATACGTGTACAGAGGAGAGTTGCATGGGGATATGGTGGGGTGGGGTCCAGTGAGACTCATATCAGTATCCTGGATCGTCAATCGAATTGAAGGCGACTAAAAACGGAATTCATCGCGGACCGCCCCCTCCACGTGGGTTGGTTATGAATCCCATAGGGATCAGGAATGAAAGGCTATTATTATCGTACCGAACCCTTTTTTTTTTTTTAATAGGTGCGTTTGTTTCTGAGTTAATAATTTCTTGATCTTTTCTTGTGTCTAGTTTTAGAAAGGGCCTTTTGCGCTTGTCGGTAGTACCTACGAGGTACGAACCGGATCCGGACCCGATCAATCACTAAAATTGATTTTGGGATCATTTATTCGATTTTGTTCCGAAAAAATTTGTTCGTTGGGCTTTCCTTAGATTGAGATCAAATAGCTGTTTTGACAATCGTTTAGCATCGGATCGCACAAAAACCATCCATTTGAGATTTCGCATAAATAACTGTATATTCTCTTTAAGGGTAACCTTAAGATTCCCGATTTAATTCCCCGCAAAATGGAAACAAATTGTCCAAATTGATTGCGATATAATTAGAAGGGATTTTAAGGGCAATAATGGATATTTGGTGCTTTGGTCGTGAATTAAATGAACGGATTTTCTTAATTTTAGGTTGGAGGAATTTATCAAATTTTCATAAAAGAAAAACAAAAATATATTTCCTAAAAAAAAAACAAAAATATAAAAAGTAGGTGAAAACAATCAGCCAACCTCATATGATAAACAGACGTTACATTTGATTAATGTTGTCTTTCACTGGAGTGATGAAGTGACCCAAAATGGAGGCGATGATGTAGACGGGCTATTCTTTGACAAACAGGGTCACTTGCAATATATAGAAAGAAGTTAGAAATACATAGGGTTTTTTTTTTTAATATGACTTTGATACTTAACTCAGTAAAGTGAAACATATATAACTTGTGAAGAGTACAAAAGTTAAAAAGAGATAATAGTATCGTACCTTTGAAAAGTAAAATTAGAGATGTTAATACTTGTTGAATGGAAAGAGAATGATAAGATCTATAGGCTTATATTATAGACTAAACAACTTAGATAATATAACTCGACGGTGCCAAGTTAGATGTCTAACTTGTATCAGAATAAACCTATCACATGACAGATATCCAAATCACTTCAGATCCATCGATCAGCAACTATCCATGGGTTCACAAGTGAATGGTTCGACTATAAGTTATGCAGCTTCTCGAGGTGCTTATCCAATCTGATTAGGAGGCACGGTTAGCCTTAGCCTCCACGGTTGGTTGTTCTAAAACCCAAGTACTAAAGAAAAGACATTGTCTTCCCTAAAAAATAACCAAAGATCATTGAATATTAAAGATCAAAACCTTTGTTTTGCTAACGTATTTTTTGGGTCATGATTTATAAATCCTGTATTATAATTCATAATCTCCACTAATGCTAATATAATAGTAAGTCAAAACATTTCAAGATTCATATGAAGGTAGTAAGTTTAAAAAATAAGAGTTTTTTTTTTTTTTTTAACGTGAAGTTTGCAAATTCTGATATATAGGAGTATTAATTCCAGTATTACTTTTTCTTTCTCTCTCTTTTTACCAGGTATAAATATCCCTGATATGTTCTCAAATAGATACGCTCTATGCCTCCCAATCTAAGCATTAAAGCCTCTCAATCTCTTCCATTTGATTATCTACCTCGAATGGATACTAATTTAAGCATCAATAACATTTTGAAAATTATGGATCTCGTGTTTTTCACATTTTCCTTGTTACAGGTGGCCTCTATAACAAAACACAGTCCATCAATCTAGCCCAACCTAGTTTCGGTCACTTCACAAATCATTTCTTTTTTCATAATGCTTCTTTTTTTTTTTTTTTTTTGAAAGGCATAATGCTTTTGATTATCTACTCGAAATACGGCAAAAGAATATGTCACAAGTATATCCAATGTGTGAATGGAAGCTCCAACCCGCTCAACCAACCCAAAACCACCACGATTTGTGCAAAGCTTACCACCGCTATTTTGAGCTTATACAATTGATTGTGAATCTTTTTATTTTGTGAGTAGGTGCGTGGTGTTTTTTTTTTTTTTTTTTGACAAATACATGTGATTGTGAAGTTTGTCTGTTTTTGCTTTCCTATTTGGTGTAATACTTGTTAAAATAAGCACGCAGATGCAAAACTCTTCAACAAATAGTTGAAATGACATAATAATCAAAGTATTTTGTACTTGCTTTATATTATCTACCTCTCTATTTGCAAAATATATAAAAAACTTATTAATATTTTGATATTGTTTATGCTCTGATACAAGTAGTTCAATATTTATTATGAGCGTAGTACATCTCTTATAGTGCATTAGTACCCCATTGGGTGTCCATCCTACGCATAACATGCCTGTTTTACTAGTGTTGCATAAACTCAAATATATCTGAATATATATACTTCGTAGTTGAAAAGAAGAAATAGTAAGAAGTCAAAATATGTGGCAATAATCAATTCAAAAGACATTCATACAGAGATGGTTGGCATACAATAGATAAAATTTGATAAATATTCATAGCCACGTGATTAAGTTGTGTGTCCCGTTTTTATTTATTAAGGGGCGTTTGGTTTAAATTTCTCAATCACTATCACTATGGGTATCACTAACCCTACTATGAGTATGGGTTTTGATGATTCCCCCAAACATGTTTGGTTTAATAATGGAATGGGTATCATTATAAAAATACTTGTTTGGTTTTCTAGAATGACTCAAGTAAATTTTAAAATTTTTAAATCTTTTATTTATGATGTACATATTTTTAGATTTCTTATTTTGTATTTTTTAAATAAAATTTTTAAAAAATTTCTTCAATTTTAAATATAACCATGCTCTAATTTGAGTTTTATGCAAATAATAACCTTCAAAAAAGGTCATTTTTATTGTAGTAACAAAGAGTACTATATATCTTTGATTTTCAGTTCAAATTTTTATAAAAAAAAATTAAATTAAAAAATTTTAAAAAGACTTTTTATAAAAAAAATTATATAAAATACTAATAAAAAATATTTAAAATCAAAAGACAAAACAGAGAGAGAGAGAGAGATGAATAGTATATTAGAAGTGGGTAACTCAAAAAATATGTATTTTTTTAGTAGGTGTGTTTTTGCCCTTAATCATAAGGGTTAATAGGTTTGATAGACTAGTATTTTGGGGGGAATCATTAATACCCTAATTAATCACTATCATTCCCATTGAATGATAATGATAGTTGTTTAACAAACACTAACAATGGGTATCATTACTTATGACACCCATTCCTCTCCATGATTCCCCTTAACCAAACACCCCCTTAATGTTTAACCATTGTATTCAACACATCACAAATCTCATTGACATAGAAATTTCATAACAATGCTAAACGTATCTTCATTCAATCGGCTATAAATAATAAACTATGTGATTATGTTTGTATGTTAGAGGAGTGTGTGATTTCATATTCCTATTTTTTTTAATCTCCAAATGAAGGAATTTTTTTAAAACTTAATTAAGCAATGCTTTTGCATCTATTAAACGTGAGCTGTTATTCCCCGGTAAAATACCATAAAAAGAAGATCGGATGAAGAAAGAAACCTTGTCATAGTTAGTTACTGGGAGTACCATTTTTCGCCCTAAAAAAAAAAAAATACTACCGTGCTTTTACCCAAAAATTTGAAAAAAGAGAGAATAGGATTAAATGTTATTGGTACAACCCAGGCTCATTCGGGTCATCCTATGATATAACCAGGTATTAGCGCTTGTTTTCAATACCTTCTGATTTTTATAAAAACTAATTTTAAAAAAGTAAAAAATCAGTTGCTCCCGATTTAACTTAAAAACTAAAAAAAATAATAGAAAAAGCAATTGATAACATCGTAAAATATATTTTTTAAAAATTAAAAACTAAAATCAAATAAAAAAAAACTATTGAAAACACACTCGTGACAACTTACATTTTTGCAAAGCTACAAAACATTAATGTGGAGTGATTTGACTTGTTTGAGTTTTTATAATTTCGGTTGAAATACCCCAAATATGCTGAAAATATTTATATTAGCAGGGATTGGAATTCATCGCACAATATACTTAACGTTTAAATAAAATGCATGATACAAGGTAAAATGGCTAAAATGAAACATCAATTTCGTTGCATTGGGTGATTGCAATGTTCTTGTCTCGCTTGACTATTTTTGAGAAGGTACCGAATTTAGAAGTTTTCTTGCATTAGCTAAACGAAATATAAAATTATTGCATTTTCGACACAATAAAAAACTAACAACATCCAGGTTTAAGACGCATTAGTTTTCATCCCCTCCCCTCCGAATTTGTTGTAACCCTTCATCCCAGCCACTCTCATTTAGAGCTTTTAATGAACTAAGTTGTTCGCGAACATAAGTTGATTCGGTTCGTGAAAGTTAGAATTTGACTCGTTCGAATAGTTAAATGAGCCGAACTTAAATAAGAATTTAAACTCGTTTATTAAACGAACGAACTCGAATACTGTTCGTGAACATTCGTTTGCGATTGTGAACATAGATAATAATGTCTTTTCATATTATTTTCAAAATAAAAATATTCGAGCTCAATTGAACTTGGTTTGATTGTGTGAAAACCGAGTTCGATCGAGCTCGGTTTGGTTGTGTAAACGAACCGATTCAATCGAGTTCTGCTTATTTGTATTAAATGAGCTGAGCTCGTTTGAGCTTATTCAAGCTCGATTTGTTTGTGTTAAACGAATCGAATTCGAATTCGATATTGAACATAATGTTCTATTTAACGAGCCAAATTCAAATACAAATATTAGCTCGTTTAATAATTGAGTCAATTCGTTTATTAAACGAATAGAATCTGAATAAAGAGTATTCGGCTCGTTAAAAGCTCTCCCATCTACCACTTCTGCCGCACTAACAACCTCTCCCTCACCAGTCACCATGGCTAGCCAAATATTGTCTATAATAACATTGTTATGGAACAAAGAGTCACGTGTGAAAACATTAGTGACAATAATGATTTTCTGGGAAATATATTACATAAATTAATTAATTTTCATTACATTCAGTAATTATAATTAAACCGTTTGATGATTTTTACTACTGATAATTATATCAAATGACAAACCCTCACCTTAAATATACCAAAAATGTTAGGCTAAAGGTATGAAACACAAGTTCTGTGGATATTATCGAACACAAATTCTATGAACATTATCAAACACAATTATGACAATTTAAATAAATTATTTTTTTTCCACAAAATTATCATTTTTCTCCCATTTTATAGTTTTAAATTTCCACAAAATATAATTAGTGTAGTCATTCTTACTAATTTCTTTTTTCTCGAAATGGTTAGTTCACGCATTTTGTGAAAAGTATTAAATGCATCATGTGCATCGCCACGTGACACTATAGAATCAATAATTTTTCATCATAGGAAGATCGTAAAGTACATTTTATATTATTTGACGGTATATAATTGGTTCAAGTGCGTGATATTCTGAATACAAAGATTTTGCAGATCCACGTGGCGGCAAAAGTTTTTCATTTTCATTTTCCTTAGTTAATTTTTATATATCGCATTCATAACTGCGCTACTAACTTGTAGCTTGCGTGTAAGCGGCACGTTGCCCGGATAGGTTTCAAAAGCCGCCTGTTTCCCCAGATCTTTTTTTCCCCAGCATATTTAAGAATTTAGACCATAACTTCACCCGCATTGCTGAAACTTTAGGGCTTATTTGAGGTGAGCTCTCGAGTTCTTTCAACAAGGTTCTGGTGAACTTTTCCGGCAACGTCTCCGGCTCAGGTACTTCCCATTTCCGACGCCACGTTAATTCCACAGCTCAACTGTTTCAATTGACTATAGAATTTCGCCACCGAATGCATTCAATTGAGTTTTCTGCCTCCTGTATATTATATTATATATTTGACTCTTTCATTTTTATTGTGAAGTTGATGTTATTATCTAATTAAACAAATGTTTACTTGCATATGAATTCGCAACCAGAAATATACGCGTGAGTGCGTCCGATCGAACTGATTTCTGATCTATTTGAACTGCTTAGATTTGGCAATCTGTTAATTCAGTTCCGAACGAATTAAGTGATACTAGATACTGAAAAAGATAAGGATGAAAGGAATTTGTAGTGCTTGTCGATCTCTTTCATATTTGCAGGACAGGACATCAAGTTTGAAATTTTGCGTTCTGGATAAGTTCGAAGTTTAAAAACTTAGATTTTGGCAACATATATTTTATTGTTATTCGCGACGCATAAATCACTAATTTGTTGGATTTATATCCAATTCTGGAAGCTGGAGATGCGCAGTCTGTACTATTGCAATTTTGGAAACTACGGTGCGGTTCTGACTGTTTTATTTCTTTTTTTGAAGTTGTTGATGCGGCTTTACTGGAATCACATTTGCTCGAGCATAAACTAGATATCTGTACAAAGTTTGACAAAGAGAATTGAATATGGCGGCATCAGAAGAAAACAATGCTCTCTTCCCAATATTTATATTGACGATAATGGCTTTGCCTTTAGTGCCGTATACAATATTCAATTTATTCCGTGCCTTCTCAAAGAAGGCTAAGAATATCAACTGCCAGTGTTCAGTTTGCTTTCGCTCGGGGAAATATCGGAAATCCATTTTTAAGCGGGTTAAGAATTTTATTTTATTTTTATTTTGACCCACTAGCTTGAGTTTATGAGCATGATTTTGCACTGAACCTCACACTGTTTAACCGATATCAATTCTTTCTCCTTTGATTTCCAGATTTCAAACTTTTCGACGTATAGTAATTTGACACTTGTATTGTTGTGGGTCATCATGGCGGTTTTGGTTTATTACATCAAACACATCAGCAGCGAGGTAATTGATGGTCCCCACTGAGATTTTCATTTAGGAGTACCTTGGTGATGAGGCATACACATGTTTGTTCATTTTTTTCAATTTTTAATCTTGTCATTCGGATAAGCTGATGTAGATGGCCAAATCTTTTAATTGTCGATGCTGTGGGAACTGGATCATATATTTCAAAAGAGTTTTCCGAAAGGAGTTGTAGTGTTTTAAGGAGTATGGTGCTAACTGCTAACTTAGAGACCATGTAAACATGAACTTAACGAACCTGATTCGTACTTATATGTTATGTACATAAACTGACTTTCACTCAATAATCTTATGCAATTACAGCAATGTTAGTTGGTAATGCATAAATGCAGTCCAGATGAAAACATAGTTGTGTCATTTATTTTTTCCCCAACTTCTCAATGGAAAGATTCAAAAAAGGATGATGCTTAAGTTATTCACTTACTCTTTATCTCAGTAGTACAATTGTATTTGTTGTGTTGCATATAAACATTTGGGTGATAACTGTAAAAAACCATCTCGATGGTTTACAGTCAGCATAAAGAGGCTGTTCAGTGCATGATAAAAATTGATCGACATTTTAGATTCGTTTAGGCTGCTTCTTGCAAATGAACATGCTTCCTGATTCCTCAGATCCAAGTGTTTGAACCATTCAGTATATTGGGACTGGAAGCTGGAGCTTCTGATTCAGAAATAAAGAAGGCATATAGGAGACTTTCAATTCAATACCATCCCGATAAAAATCCAGATCCAGGTTGAAGGTGTTTTAACACTTGCACTTTATTTTCTTTTAACCCAAGTTAGTGATAATCATGATGTCTTTCCATAATTCCATATTCTTAGTAAGTTTCTTATAAATATTCTCAGAGGCACATAAATATTTTGTGGATTACATCTCAAAGGCTTATCAAGCTTTAACAGATCCAGTATCTCGTGAAAATTATGAAAAGTACGGACACCCTGATGGTAGGCAGGTAATATACTCTGATGGAGAAGAAACGATGGATTGGCTTCACTTGCACTTGATTTGTCTTTTTTGTTGAAGGGTTAATTGAAATCAATTAATCTGTTTTCAGGGGCTTCAAATGGGCATAGCCCTTCCTAAATTCCTGCTAGACATTGATGGATCATCTGGTGGAATACTCTTACTTGGCATTGTTGGAGTTTGTATTATTTTGCCCTTGATGATTGCTGTCATTTACTTATCGAGATCAGCGAAATATACTGGAAATTATGTGATGCATTCAACAATATATACATATTACATCAATATGAAGCCTTCTTTAGCTCCAAGGTATACTATCCTTAATACTATGGTATTGTGCTTGCATTAAGACCGAGTTTTTGACTGTTGGGTGGTGATTGATGTCATGCATTGGGTTGGACTTGAGAATCTCAGCCAAAGGATTTAGAAGTGGGAGTCCTTTTTCTTCCTCTTATTATCTTTTCCTTTTCCTCTATATTCAAGCTTTACTTTTCAAAATTCTCTGGAAATATTGCTCCAACACTGGAATGGTTTTTGAAATTATGCATCATTATATGATATTAGACAGGTTAGTTAACGTGACACTTGGATTTCTGGTTTTGTTTGCGATGCATCTTCTGGGCAGAAATTTTCTTATCTTCCATGCATGAGTGACTACTGTAAGTGTTCTATAGTATAGAGACTCATGAGCTACTAATATCTGTAATGTTTTTGGATTTTCTGTTGATACAGTAAAGTCTTGGATCTCTTCGTCAAGGCTACTGAGTATAGAGATACCCCAGTTCGTCGGATTGATGAAGAGCCTCTTCAGAAACTTTTTGTCTTAGTCAGAAGTGAGTTAAATTTGGACCTGAAGAACATCCGACAAGAACAAGCCAAGTTTTTTAAGCAGCATCCTGGATATGTCAAGGTCATGTGTCCAATATCTTTAGCTTGACCTTCTTCATTGAAGTTGTTATTTCCTGACAGTATTGCCCATATTTTCCACTTGCAGACCGAATTATTGGTTCAAGCTCAATTAACTCGTGAAACATCAGAATTATCTCCAAACCTGCAACGTGATTTGAAACGGGTGCTTGAACTTGCTCCTCGCCTTCTTGAAGAATTAATGAAGGTACCCTACTTTTCAATTTTATTTGTTCACGACATTGTTAGTAATTATTTTCTTTAATATTGTTGTCAATTTGGGGGAATAAAAAAATGCTCATATTAAGAGTTTTCCTTTAAATTGTAGTTTGACTAACATCTAATATGTTCTTGAAGACTTGAAGTCATTCCTGTCTGATTTAATTTTTTCTAACGACTTGTCATTGTTTACTTATGTTTGAGGTCTGTTGCCATGCATGAAGTTTTCAAAAAGATATGCTTACTATTTTTTTCTTTTCCAGAAACTCATACATCTTCTGATCTTTTGCTTTCTTAATTGAGAATTTGTAGAAATTTATCCATTGTCTGTTGCCATTGGTTGTTTATATTATGAAGTGGTTTAATGTTTTTTAATCTGATTAACTTCTTCATGTGAAAGTAGACTATTATCTATTCATCTGATCTTGTAGTTAATATTCTTTTAGTTAATATTCTTTTTATGCTAGTATCTACGTCTTTCGTACATATCAATAATTCTTTGGTAAGTAACGAAATCAATGTGTTTTGTGCATAGTAGTGATGCCACTGGAACAAAAGTTAATACTGATTTACATTTTAGTTTCCTTATGATGGTGGAGATAAAAGGAGATAGAAAGGATGTAGGAAGAATGAATCTCTGCTACTAAGCTAATCAGAGCCACCTTTTCATGGGATCAAGAGAATTTGTTCATTTCATTTATCTTGAAACCAGTGCTTATATTAAGTTTTTTAAGTAGTATCCCCTATGTAAAATCTTGTTGCAGCAAAGAGATTAAGGTTCTTTTTGGATTGTGGAGCACAGTGGATTTGATATTCATTATTCAAATTATTGCAGGTGTTTACATGATTAAGCTGTTCTGGATTCCCCAGTAAAAGCTATCATGTTTTTAGGCTATTTGATGGATTTGGAATCCATCATAAATTGGAATAATCTGAAATGTAGTGACATTTGTAATTTTAGAATAATGGATTACTATTCCTCTTTCAAATCTTTTTTTATTAGCAAATGTAGTTTAACATGAAGGGATTTCAAAATTAAGGATATGAAATCGATCTGTTTCAAACTTCATTAAAGTGCTGTACATTTGTGTATATGTTAATTTATATTTGTGTGTAAATATATTTATGTGCATATACTATCTCCTTTGACGTCAACCACATTTATTAATTAAACTACCAGTTTGTAAGCTGATTATTTCATACATACATACATACATACATACATACACACATATAAATGTATATATATCTCTCTGTGTGTGTGTGTAAAACTAAATATAGTGTCAGGCATTTAGATTCAAGGAGTGGGAAGGTAGTTGGTACCCTGTTCTTCCACCGATGTACTTTTCTTGAGCTTGCTTTCTTCTTATTTATGCTCTAGTATGCTACTCAATATTCTGGTAATTGTTACATATCCTCTTTTAGATTGTACTAATCATGTGTGTGTGTCTTTATATATATAATTATCTCTGTATGTGTGTGTGTGTAAAACTAAATATAGTGTCAGGCATTTAGATCCAAGGAGTGGGAAGGTAGTTGGTGCCCTGTTCTTCCACTGATGTACTTTTCTTGTGCTTGCTTTCTTCTTATATATGCTCTAGTATGCTACTCGATATTCTGGTAATTGTTACGTATCCTCTTTTGTTTAGATTGTACTAATTATATCTGAACACTTTTTGGTGCAGATGGCACTTGTACCCCGCACTCCGCAGGGGCATGGGTGGCTGAGACCTGCAACTGGAGTGGTTGAACTGTCACAGTGCATCGTCCAGGTTTCTGCTACAATAAAACCATACTGTCTTTATTTTGGTTCTGAATGCCATAATCCTTGCTTTTCTAGGCATAGTTTTGGCCTTCAGCTATGATGTATATCTTATTATTATGCAAGGAACACCAATTGAAGGTTTCTTTATGTAATTTTATATGCCTCTTGCCTTTGACCTTTTCCACCTTCTTTAGTATTGTCATTTGTGTCTTTTGTTTAGACTTCAATCTAACCATTCCTCTTCAAATAAAATAAAAAAGAAAATCGAGAATTAGAGTTTTATGTTATTGACATATTATGTCAATGTTAACACTATTTTGAGGTTGTATCTCTGTTTGGCAGAGAAACCAGTGGAAATGAACAAGCCTTGGAAAACCAGGTCTTTAGATTAGATTGTTCAATTTAATGTATATGAACCTGCCATGACAGCTATTCTCTTGGAATAGTTGATACTTATGATATCCACAATGGAGTCACATAAAACATGCTTTCACTTGTATTTATTTAGGAAACAAGAAATCAGTCAAAATAATCAGAACTTTTGATGTGTTATTAGATGACATGGAATAGCGAAAAAGGCTTTTTTCTTCCTCCCCAGGAAAGATTGGGGTAAATTCATTTTCTGAGATGTTTTCTTCCATTATGATCTTGAACCAAATGAAGCTTGGGTCATTGTATCTCTTGCCCTACTCGCCAGCCAACTGTGTAGAAAGTTGCTTGTAAAATTTCAAACCTTCATTCTGCATACTTCTTTTCCCAACTCATGAGGAGATTTATTAGGTCTGGTTAGAAATAGAGATTGAATTCTTCGTGTCTTTTATGAGGTGAGCTTTCGTAGACCATTTTTGAAAAACTAGTTTGGTTATGATGAGCTTCTATCCATGTCATAAGCATGATCAACGGTATCAATATCTTGAAAGTTATAAGCTGGTTGCTTTACATGTGTTATTTCCCCCAGTATGCTATGGATGTATTTTGCCTTTTGTTTCTTGGGGTTTATAATTCTTCTGGTGCTTGAAACATTAGTTGGTTATTTGACGTGGGTTCTTTTGTTGTTATCCTCTGGTTTGGAGAAAGATGTTAATTACTTATTTTGCCCCTCACGGAATGCAGGCAGTTCCACTGAGTGCAAGAAAAGCATCTGGATCCAATGAGGGATACGCACCTTTTTTGCAGCTGCCACATTTCAGTGAGACAGTCGTAAAAAGGATCACAAGAAAGGTTGACCTCTCCGTTCCTCTCTCTGAATCATATTGAATAATAATGATATAAAAAGTAAAGTGAAACACACACCATTGCAGTGTTGTTTAATGAGTCACACGCAGTACAGCTGTAGTCTCATGTCCCTGAATTGTGAAGGATATAGATTATCGTCAGCTTCTTCAGTGAAACCTGTGGCAACTCTTGCCTGCTTTAGTTTTGGTCTTCGAAAGGGCATAGATTGTATGTCATCAATGTCATACCGAGTTTCCCCAAGGACATGCGTATTTGTTCCCCATGCCTGAGTAAGAATTTGAAAATTTCTGACCAACAATTACTAATTGAATTTCTGGTTACGCTTCTGTAATCTCAAAGTTGACACTTGATAAATCGGGCACTCATCCCATTCAGGTTTGGTATATGTGTTTTTGAATATAATGCACTCTTATATAAACTATGATGTATTTTTCTCCTCCACCTTTGCCGTCCTGTTGTTGTTTATCCACTTTCAATTCAATGTTTGTAGAAAATTCGCACAATTCAAGAGTTCCGAGACATTAAACATGAGGAGCGTGCGGAGCTTCTGACTCAGGTTGCTGGATTCTCTGCTGCTGAATCAGAAGATGTGGAAAGGGTTCTTGAAACGATGCCTTCTATTTCACTTGATATATCATGTGAGACTGAGGGGGAAGAGGGCATACAAGAGGGTGACATAGTCACATTGCATGCTTGGGTCACTCTTGAGCGTGGCAATGGTTTGATTCGTGCCCTTCCTCATGCTCCATACTTTCCCTGTGACAAAGAGGAGAATTTTTGGTTGCTGCTTGCGGACTCCTCTACCAATGATGTCTGGATATCCCAGAGGGTCAACTTCATGGATGAAGCCACAGCCATTATAGCTGCATCAAAAGCAATTCAAGAGTTAAAAGAGGGCTCTGGTGCCAGTCCAAAGGATGTGAATGCAGCCGTAAAAGAAGCAATTGCAAAGGTCAAAAGGGGATCTAGGCTCGTAATGGGCAAGTTTCAAGCCCCAGTTGAGGGAAACTACAACTTGACTTCTTACTGCTTGTGCGACTCCTGGATTGGCTGTGATGCCAAATCAAATCTGAAGTTGAAGGTCTTGAAACGCAGTAGGGCAGGTACAAGGGGCAGTGTCTCAGCAGATGAGCTAGCGATTACAGAGGATGGAATTGATGAGGAAGAGGAGGAGGAAGAAGAAGGATATGATGATTATGAGAGTGAGTATAGTGAAGACGATGAAGATGTGAAAGATACAAAGAATAAAGGGACTGTAGCCAATGGTTCTGCCCATAATAAAAGCAGTGATTCAAGTTCTGATGGTTCAGGAAGTGAGGAAGATTAGAAGTTTTACTGATTTTCATCCTCTCTTGTTCTCTCTAATATTTTTGTTTTCCTTTTCTTTCACCTTTTAAATCGTCTATCACAAAATTTTTAAGAGATGGGTCCAGGTTCGCAGTGCCTTCTTTTTTATTTTTCCCACTTGTTATTTCACCAGTGCTTGGAGCTCCTCCAATTTTACATCACACATGGTTACAACTTTTATTGTATTCTAATTAGGGATGGAAGAAATATGTACAGTTAAAATAACTAGACAAGGTGTGCGCGCGCGATAATGAAAATGAACCTTAAAAAGTGCTAGTCACTCATTTAATGAGATTAATTTCTTAAATAGACCTTTTTTTCTTTTATGGTTGTCGCATTTACTTGCTATTCAATATCATAAAGAATTATGCAGCAGTGTAGCAGAAACATGAATACTTAAAATAACTAAACAAGAAGTGAGTGCGCGCACCATAATGAAGTCATGAACCTTGAAAGTGCTAGTCAGTCAGTTAATGAGGTTAATATCTTAAATGGACGTTTTGACGTTTTCAGAGCCACTCTTGCTCTCGAAATAATGTTTTCAATATCATAAAGAATTCCGTGCAACCGCGTAGCAGCACTGCAAGCAATAAAAAAGGTATCGTACTTAATACAAATTTGGCACCGATTTAAAAAAGAAAAAACATGCTTTAGAATAAACACGTATTTTAATTATTTTTTATTTAATTTACATATTTATCCAAAAGAATTTTAAGAACTACTGCAATGCTGCAATTCATCTGGATGGTTGTTTTTGGAGTGTTTTTTAAAAAATATTACTATAATAATTATAAAGATTTTGCTCGATAGATGTGTTTATTAGATAATAAGTTAATTGAAAACGTGTTTGAAGTTTTTAAAAAATACGTTTTTTAAAAAACACAAGCAAACAAACAGAGCCATTATTTAAAAAACACTCTAAAAACAATTGTCAAAGGTACGTGTCTCATGTATTTAGAACTCAAAGCAATGAAATCCCTTTAAACTCACAATGTGCCATTAGCAGTTACATAGAATGACAAATTCATGGGATTTCACCGCACCTCAAATTCCTTGTGCCTTTGATATCCTTTTTCGGCTACCGAGGTGTGGAAAAATACAGCTTGGCCAGACGTCTCAACTCTGGATGGAGAAAGAAATCTATTAGAAGAAACCATCCTGTCCCAATATTTGGAAGAAAGAAAAAAACAGCAAGAGAGACTAGAAATGAAAGATGAAGAAAACTAGCGGAACATGAAAATTTGATTTTCTTTTCTCAGTTCATGGAGATTATAATGACTTCATGAAGTACAGAATGCCTCTGAAAACCTCACATATCCATCTTATGTAGTACTCCACAAGTATAGCTAGAACTACACCACCAACTTCAATTGCTTACAAGATCATCGTTCATGACTTGCAAAACTTTAAGTTCTCCAACTTGAAAGCCCAGCAGTAACATCTTCAAGGCGCACCCTAGACTGAATATTTAGTCCAATGACCTGGCCACCCTCTTCACATACACCTTAACAGGCCAACACCATAAACAGAATTCAGATAATCTCATCAGACACAGACCACTAGAGTCTTTCCTTGACCACTGCTCTGGTGAGTTTCTTACTGTCCCATACCAGTAGTAATGTTTCTTTATGCACAGGTGTCCTTTGAGCATCCAACTTATGGAGGTCTAAACTGCACCTTTGCAGCTTACATCTTGCTATCTTCACATAGCTCAAAAAGCATCTGTCAGAAAACTGGAGTAGACAAATAAAGGTTAGATGAAACATGACAATAGAAGTACAAGAGAGGTCACTTCCAGAAAAAGCAGCCATGGTACACCATCTGATACAGTTAAGAAATGTTTTGGCAACACGGCCCAGACACAGATAAAACTTCAAGGCACAAATTTTACAAACTAATAATTAGGCCAGGCTAGAATCAATCAGAATGAACCAATAAAAGTGTTGGGCTAATTAAACTTGAATGGAAAAGTTTTACTCTTTCCTCCCACTCCTCCATTAGACCATTCTCATTATAGACAATGTTGTAATTACCGTATAAACTGTGAAAAGATTGCCTCAACTTACATCTGGAATGTCAAAGTCACCCTCCCTTGCATCACAGATATCAAGTGATATTTTCCGAAGCATTGGCAGCTGCATGCAACCATCAAAAACAGATCAATTTTGGCAAATTAATAAGTTAAAATAAGTTTTTGGAAACCGAAAACATTAAAAGAAGTGCAACCAGTCCGTTTACCTCTGAAGCAATAAGAGCAATAAAATTTCTCGGAATTCCTGGGCCCTACATCTTGAAAATTAAAGATCAGATCAGACCAGAGTCTGAGAAGTTCGATAGTCTTTCAACATTCAAAGTCTTAAATAGTTATTTAACAAAACCAAAACAAAATAGGTCATTGGCAATAAAAGATTTTTCCTGATTCTTTTTTCTTACAAATAAATAACCAAGCAGGCAATTGTACAAAACTTACAGTATGACGTAGTAAAAGATCTTCAAGGGCTCGACAGTTCATAAGAGATGAAACACCATTGGCTGTTACTTCTCCACAATCCTAAATAAGAATTGAGCAATAGTGAACGTGAAAGGAGGTAGGAACAATCGGTTTAAGCTAAGTAGGATGAAAATTTTAATAAAAGTCCAACACTTCCAATGCCCAGAAAAATAAAAGGACAAATGAGGTAAGACTTGACATCTGTCAGCAGGACCTATTTTTGCAACACCAGAAGAAGTTCCTCCTTCATGGACTTACTGCTGATTATAATTGCAGGATATATTACATGTTCTTTAATCAATTAATGAAGGATAATGTTTGTCGCTCAAGAACAAAGCAAAAAACCATAAAACTTAATGCAAAAGGAAACAAATCGGAAATCCAAGAAGAAAAAACTTTAAAAAAGATGTGTACCGTACACAACTTTCCAAAATAAATGGAAGTGCATAAAAGTTGCTGTGCTTTACATACTTCTGAACAGTCTTCTTACACAAAACTGAGGAGCTTAAAAGAGAAGATGGCTAACCTCTAGATGGATAGTGACCAACCCCGGCCAGCCACATGAAATGATATCTTGAGATTCTACAAAAGTACAAAAAATCAAAGATTAAATATAAGTCACTCATAGCCACACAAATCCAATGTTGTTCAATTACAGATCACAGGGCATGCACAGATAATATCAAGCAAATAGATTGTCACCTGCAGCAGTTAAGAACTCAAAAGTGCAGGTTCTAAGCTCATGCATATGACTCATCCTCTATAAACAGGTGTCGGTTAAAATTTACGGACCTGGATTAAGAAGTGTGCATCCAAGCAATGAAAGATCAACCAAATTTGCACAATTCTGAGTCAAAACAGCCAAATCAGCATTGGTCATCCACGCCGTTACCCTTTCAAGTTTCAATTTCTTCAAATTTGGCATGCTGAACTGAAAGCTTATTGAGGAAATCTCACCAAAGCAATAGCAGAAAGCCAGGACTTGAAGTTGTGTAAGGGTTCGGATAATGTTTGTTACAAGAGAATCAGATAATACCTGTTATGAGCAGAAAACAATATAAATGATGGTAGAAGTTTCCAAGCAGAAAGTAACCACATATATGAAATGGAGAACGACATCAAACTATACTAGGAACCAAAACGATGCAAAGCAAGCAGCCACATAGTGTACTACCGATAGTTTCTGCAATGTGATTTTCAGTTGTCATATTAGTAAGGTAAATAAAATAATAAAAGCTGTACAGAGTGAGTGTAAAAATATTGCATAATATAATAAACAAGATGTATACTTTGTTTTGCTGCAAAGAACAAAGGATTGCAGGGGAATGTTAATTAGTTTGACCTCCTGAACGCAATCATAATTCTTTTGTCCTTTTTTCCTTTTATCATGGGTCCACAAAATCTAATACGTGTGTTGCAAAATCTAATATGTGTGATAATTAGTGTACAGAATGGGTTGACATAATGAAGAACACTATTATTACAAGGATCATTAAGTGTGTTGCATTCTTCAGTTTTCTAGAAAAAGAATATTTACGCAAATGAAAGAGAGAAAAGCAAACAATTACAAGTTGGTTGATTGACAGTCCGTCATTATTGTTAGTAGTTTATGTGCTAACTAATACCATGAAAACTTCAGTACTTTAGAAATGATTTGCACAAAAATTATACCTTGTAGACCCATTACCTGAAAATACATCACAAGCGTCTCCAAAATAGGACAAAAAACAGGTAAGAGTTTGAGCCCATCTTCACCCAAGGATCCACCTAAACCAACTACCAATGTCCTTAGTGATCTAATAGCTGGTTTCAAGGTTTCCAAAGAAAACAATGAAAATCCCCATCCAACAGCAATTTCCTCCAATTGGCAAGACTTGCCAAGTTCAGAATATAATTCTGTTGAAATATATGACAAAGGACAAAACTCACTTCCTTTGGTCTTCTTTAAATCCAGTGACAGATGCTTACATCCTCTTGCTTTCAGGCATTTTAGAGCAGGATTTTGGCGGACTAAGTGAGCCAGAGCAAGGCCAGAAACCTGTGCGTGAAATTGTCTCATCAAACAGAGGTATTGTCATGAAAAGCATTGGAAACCTAAGTTCTGAAATAAAACCGCTTATATGAAAGGAAAAGAGAATCCTGGAATGCTTATCAGACCTTGGTTTCAGAAATATCAAGTATCTCCAAGGAAAATCCTGGAAAGCGATAGAGAGCATCATCCACAAGTTGAGTCTCCCTTAAACAGAGACTCTTTGCCATACGAGTTTGGGATAGAAGTTCTGAAAGAGATGCTTCACTGACCCCTGCAATTCCAATGAATTCCAACTATGTCAACATGTCAATAGTATTATGAGCAACATTTCTACGCTCCTGTATGGAAAAAAATCAGCCAACATAAAAATAAAATGTCAGACCACTTACCCATGCAGCCACCTATATGCAGAGCATGCAATTCATAAGCCAATGACTGCAAGGATTTTTCAACGACAAGGTCTTCAAAATTGGATACACCAGAGCAAAGAGCCAGAACTGATCTCTGCCCAAAATAAGTATCACACAGAAAGACTGAGTGAAGCATAACACATTTCAGCAGCACAAATGATATGCCAGCATCTGTTACTGAGATACAACCATTAAGATTAAGGGAGCGCAAGGACGCGCATAACTTAGAAGCGATGTTATATAGATCAGAATCTGGGGAAAACATGAAAACTGTTAGTTATATAGCATAGCAAGGTAAAGTCAACGGAAATTGAGTAAAAAGAGTATCAGCGTAAAAATTGAAGCACCACATTGCAAAAAGAAATGAATGAAAAAATTTTGACAACCAATTCGTCAGGAAGATTTGCAACTCAAACTGGCAGCCGAAAATATTGTAGAAAGCCAAGGTAAGAGCACATCATATTCTTATGCAACAGTTGCGTTAACAGAGGAGATCAATTCTGGATGAAAGATAAGCACAAGATTTTTTTTCTTTTTTTTTCTTTTGGGGTATTGGGGGGAGGGGGTGCTCACCAGAAACATCATTTCTGCCTTCCAACGTGAGGCTTACAATATTTGAAAGCTGCGGTCCAGAAATAGAAGTCAATGAGGCATTCCAAGGACGGTGATTAATATTAGGGAACTCTGTGGATTTTAATGGAGTGAGAGCAGGGAATGAAGATACAACAAGTACTTTTGCTGGTATAAGAGGGCTCATATCGACAGTTAGGTCAATGTTACATAGGAGAGGACATCTTTCCAACAAGTGGTTCAACTTTTCTGTTCCAAAGTTTACATGATTAGCAGCTCTTAGCGTTTTCAAGTATGGAAAGGACTTGCAGAAGCATTTAATGGCATCCTCAAGATCTACCATTGAACAATTTGAAATATCCACCTCTTCCACTGCTTCAAAAGTCAAGGTTGGCAATAGTTCCATATTGAGATATTGATGGTTAACTGAAAGCTGCTTGATGTTTTTTCTTTGCACAATCTCCTTACTATACGAAGAAGGAAGTAAGGACAAAAGAAGAACAGGCCTAATTTGCGGGCAACCTGAAAGGTCCACACTCTGCATGGTGAATTAGGGAACTGTAAGTAACCAACCATTGCGGACATACAACCCTAAAGAAATTCAAGAACATAAAGAATATCTTATGTCGAGCCTTGAACTAGTCATGCATTTTGGAAATGTGAATAAATGCAGGTCTTTCATGTACAAATGTCATGCGCATGTATACTCATGCATAAATACATCAATATAGACATAATAATATACATAAATTTTACTTGCATACACAATCTATAAGCATACGTGCATGTACACGGTAGAAAGGAAGCAGATGAGTAACACCTTAGTATATTCTGTTAAGCGAATTCTCATAGAAGTCAAATCACCATCTCTAGAGATGTTCCCCAAACCACCCTCAGAAGTATGTCCTGTTAGACTAAGGATAGCATCGATGCTTTCATCAGCAAACTTTGCAAAAAAGCAACATTTTCTTTTACCTGACAATGAAGCAACTTACATAAAATTATCAGAAGTAACAAAAAGAACGGCTTAATGAATTGCAAAATGTATACTACGACCAAAATCTTCACATGAAGAGAGCATACCAGCAAGAAACCACAAGGGCAAAAGATTACAGCGGACCTGTTTAAAAGAACAGTTAAAGAAAGAATCAAATAAAGTATTGGTTACGTCCTAATACCAAATATGTGAAATCTGCAGAAAATTCCGATGCTAAATGGAAAACACAATACTGGTTTCAGTCTATCCAATTAGAAACTTTAAAAGACCACGTTGTTAGAAATATGTTGAAATACTACCCTGTCTAGAAGCTTAAACTGCTCCACAAGGATCTAAACATACGGCCTGGAGGGGAGGAGTGTGCAGGTGGCCACTAACAAATATAGAGAATGGTGCATCACAAGCATACCTGTTGCAACATGCTAGTGCAATCATCTTCAGCTGTGTTCAAATATCCAGATTGTTGGATGTTAACACCCAGCCAAAGTAGAATGCCATCACAAAGATACTTCTCACTGTCAAATATGACTACAAGATCAGCATTATAATCGGCAATATTAAAGTAGCAAATCAGCAAATAAAATGACTAACCTATCTATGGTCAAGTGAGGATGTTGAATGCACGAATTCAGCAATTGGTAAGGAAGCTCAGGAAATGATTTACAGGACATTGCCCATTTCTGGAGAAATAAAATATATCTAGTTAAATCGAAGAAACAAGCTGGCAGCACGCTTCATAGTGGAAACAGATAGCTTTGACAGGAAAAATATACAAAATACAAGCACTTACGAAGTTCCTTGCGAGGTAACTGATGCACAGTTGTTGAATCAAATCATTTGCTGCAACAAATTCCATTTTCATCTATAAGATGGAATGACATATTATTTATGTCAAAACACAATCTAGCAAACAAAAGTTTACGCATTTGTCATTTTCACAGTTGCCAAGCACCAGAGATGTTCCTTACCATGCTCTATGCCATATTTCCAGATATGGATCAAAGCATCTAACCGTAATTGTGGAGACAAAGACACCTTGGAAGACGTTACTTCACTCAGCCAAAGCCAACACTGCGAGAGTAGCGTCTCCACTCCAAAAAATAGAGCTGACTGATCCATAAATATCAGGTTTGGAGAGTTAAACAGACCATTAAGCAGTAATTCATATTCCTCAGTACATGCTACATCCAGTATGTTGAAATGAAAAATAAGGCGGTACAGTGATAGCGAAGAAAATATATATTAGAGCAAGGTATCACAGTTAATGAACATTTTATCAAATCTCTAATTCAGAACATAAACTTTGACGAATAACACTAGGATTCGCGATATATCATTGCAATTCTAGCAAGAACCTTTATATTTTCCACCTAATCACCAATTAGGAATAGGTATCACTTAAAATCATCCTGAACAGTAAATATTAGGTCATGCAAATAGAAACAATCTTCTTTGCTTGCCTTTGAAGTGCTTGTACTGCATAAGTTTGTTTGTTACGCGCATAATATTCCTACAAGGAACGGGATTCCAACGGAATTTGCAATTTGCGATGGTAAAAGTAGTCAAAATTAATAAAACCATTGCAAAGTTTACCTCATGTAGAAGAACAAAATTATCAGATGTCACATCCACGGAACATCCAAACATGATCCTCAAAACACTCAAAAATGATTGCATGTTCCAATGAATCGATACCGAATCGAGGCAAGATTCACTGCATGAATCCACAATGACATAATTAATTTAACAGCTCTTATGTTAAATAAAACTAAAACCTCTACTAAAAAATAAAAATATAAAATACAAAATGATTAAAATAAAAAAAATAAAGAAAATAATTTTTACAGAACTTCTTTCAATATATATATATATATATATATATATAACTAATTTACAGAAGTGATTAAGAGAATACCTGAAGCTTCCACACAAAAGACCGCGAAAGTACGAAGACATTTCAATTGTCCTGTAATTAAATAACTTTTACTACAGAAATACGAGTAGAAAAAAAAATTATACTGCGAAAATTGAAGTAGAGAAATAAATAATTAAACTAAGAAGGATGAATGAGGCAGCAATTTACCTTTTTCGATTCGCTTTGATTTGGAGGATTCTGTGACTGAGAATGGAAGTCAAGTTCCAGCTGTTGATATCAGCGGTTGAAATGGCAATCGCAACTTGATCATCTTGCACGTAATCTCCCTCAGCTTCAGTACAGTTAGTATCATCGATACACTTGATAGTTACGAATTCACCATTCTCGTCCACGATATCTCTGTTTGCCGACGCCATGGATATCGGATAATGCGAACAAAGCAAAAGTCCTAATACGCTATCGTCGATCGTCGGGAAACGCTCCCCAAGTCAAAAATGGAAACCAATTTAGATAGCAAACTAAGCTGCGTTTGATTTAAATACGAGGCTTGTGATTGCAAAAAGGCACATGTTTGGCGGCCCACGCAGCGTGGTATCTTCTGCTTCTTCTGCCCTTTTTTTTTTTAAATTTAATTTCTATTATGCTTAATTAGAAGACAGGAGAAGTGTTAATAATTTGTAATATTTACCTGTGTAATTTTCATGTTTTTCATTATATAACTATTGAAAAAAAATCTCAAAGAAATGAAAAATAAAAAGTTGAAAGAGAATTCCGTTTGACTCTAAACTTATAAAATTGAATTTTTTTATCATCAATTATATTCATTATAATGTATGTTCTCTTACACAATTAGGATAAGATTTTCAAATCCGTGTTAGGGTATAATTCCCAAATTTTTTACCACAAACTTCAGGTATGACTTCCAATTCTCAACTATCTCTTTTTTTAGCCTTCCCCTTTAAATACCAAAGCCGTACACCTTAGGTCTTGTTTGTTTTTTTGTATTTTTTAAAAACATATTTTTTAAAACCTTCAAGTACATTTTTTAATTAAATTTTTATCACCTAAATATATTTTTCGAGAAAAATCTTTTAAGTTGTTACAGTAATATTTATTAAAAAATATCTCAAAAGATAATCATCTAAACGGAGATTTAATTTTTACCCAGAGGAGCTAAATTTATCTTAAACTAAGCTCAAGATGGGCAAAAGCCCTAATTGACAATAATAGGCATCACTTAATCCATCTCACAAATGTGTGACTAGTTATGAATTGTATCAGTTGTCCACAGTGACAACCAAAAATAAGGATTAGCCTCATACTAAATTCATAATTTCTTCTGAGTTCTAACTTCATCGTTGCGATTGTTGGCGCCCATTTCCCCCTTCTTTGTTACCCGTTACTCGTTACCTGATGTATTTCATTAAAGAGGAAAGGAAAAAAAAAACGCAAAAGAAGTACTCTACAGTACAGAGGAATCTTCCAAACCAATATATGGTCGAACGTAAGCCAAAATAGACTTTTTAGCTTTTATTTTTGCTGAACTCATTGCATCCCCTGATCAACCATTCTTGCATCGACCTCATAAAAATGAGAAAACTATAGCAGTCTCCATTCGGTGTCGTTGACTCGTTTATGAACTTTCGAATACCAAAATGTTATAAAATGCGCCAAAAATATTAACTGTCTATTAGTCAAAGCAATAATCGAACCAAATGTACAATAGTATGGACCATAGACGAGATTATGTAGAACCCAAGAACTTCCTGTAGATGTCAAATTACCAAACTACTAGCTCAATCCCGCATTTCATGCGACTCGAATGTCAATTTAGTTGGGTTGGATATCATAAAGCCTTTAAAGACTATATGAGGTGGGAGGTCAAGGGTTCAAACCTTGTCTCCCATTAAAAATCTAAATTGGTACATAATGCATCCGTTTGGTTCGATGGTGGTTCAGTCATCATCGGTTCTTCTGGGGCTCAGCTGAGCCCCTCTCCTATAGTGTAAATTAAAAATAGGATAGTATACTGTTAACTGTTGACAAAAAAAAAATGTCAATTTCTTACAGATATTATGGTATTTTAACACATTAGCACTTGCTTTCCCGGAATAATTACTGGGAATCACGAACAACAATAAGAAATAAAACCTTAACATTCATAAAAATTGCAAACTGCACAGACCGATCCCCCCGGGGGGGCTTCAAAACTTTTGGATGCAACAGAAGGCTATCTCCAGAATGATCCAACTTAAACAACCACCAAAATTCTGGAGATTAAAAGAGCTCATAAGCACATTTCCCATCACTATTAGTAAAATGAAACATCCTAACAACTGGACTAAAGACACCTGTACAGTCTCTGTTTCCAATCAAAATTCTCAATCCAACTGTTACAATGATTTTACTACATATGTACGAGAGTTGAATAATATCAAGGAAGCCAAAATTTAAATCGAGAAGGCGCCTCAATTGCAACTACCTTCTTAACGCACCATAGTTGCTTGTAGCCTGCAAAAAGAGTTGCTCGTTAGGCCTAATACAATAAATCTTATGAATGGCTGTTAACTATCCTACAAATGTTCAACCTATGCATTCTCAATCGTAAACTTTGAGGGTAGTTTTCTCTTTGTTGTATTAAAAGCATAGAATACCTTTTCAACAATAATTGATCTAGTTATTAGCTTGTTAACGTGTGAAATGTATCAATGAGAAATTTTTTATCCCCGAAAACAAATACATGAACCTTGCACAACAAAGGGTGATATCAGATACAAGACTTACCCAGTTGAAACAAATTTCACCTTTACTCAAACCATAGAAGATATAAAAAGAACATTTACCTAGTGCCTCTACTAAAATCACAATTTTCGCCATTTTAGTTAACTTTTTGTCAAAATGGTGCACCTCTATATCTGGGAACATGAATCATGTAAAAAGAACTAGTTACTAAACATTGTAATTTATATACTAAAATCTCTGAGGCTTCAAAATCCAACGACCAATAAGGAAACTTCCAGAAAATAACATATCAACACAACCTACATGCTTTGACCAGCAGAAAAGTCTACATATCTCATGTTAACATATTTATAGTATGAAAAGATACTAAAAAAATGGTGGCTCTTGCCAAAAGAGTTTATCACTTGGATCAAGTAAAAGTAACAAAAGGACGCAGAAATCTGCTTATGCTTGTAGAGGGTATCAGAAAAAACTTTTACTTGTATGACGAAGAAAATAGTCATACCAAACTATTATCAATGTCACTTATGCCATGTTCTACTCCCTTATCACCAAAAGAATCCACAATTTCCTCATCTTCAGTAATGTTCTGCACGGTTGTTAAAGAATTTTTTCATATAGTGAACCAAATGGTCATAATGCATAAAGTTTTTTTGCTTTTTACTCTCACGAGTTCACCAGCACCACATGAATTAATTAACTTCCTGCTCCACAAATTTTGACTGCACACATATGCAATAATTAACTTCTGACTCGTTAACAACTGAATCAAAGCCATAGTTATAAAAAAAAAAATACTAAACAAGCAACTATATCCAAGTTTAGCTAGGAATCTGATCATATTTCCAAATGGCATAAAATTAGAAGCAAAGCATAATATTTGCATTTTTCTCCTTGAAATGCATCGCTCATGCTGAGCAGCTCAATGCAATGAATAAATACAAAATACAGGATTACGGCAGGATGCATTGGACAACCCTTTTGCATTTCTCAAGTCTAATATCTTTCTATTTCTTCAAAATATTAATGTTTATACCTTTTATGACATACATCTACATGGATCACACATACATGAGGAATTTTTAGGAAATTTTATAGTGAATAACCACCAGCGATAAGTATCAGATTTACCAAAAGTTTTATGAACAAGATACGAACTTGGAGAAAAAGTAAAAAATAAAAATCCAGAATAACCATAGATGCAAAAACTGTTTTAATTGATGAAGGAACTTGGAGAAGATGTAAATTTAAAAAACATAGAATAACCATAGATGCAAAAACTGCATATTATCTTAGTATCAAAAGGTTGCTTGATTATTTTTGGGACTAATAAGTGCTGAATTAAGTTACCATTCTCAGATCTTTGACTAAAGATCCTCAAACTAACACTCAAGAAAGTCTTCAACTAGCACAGAATCATTGCCCCGTGAAGAAGGGACTTTACTTATGAATTCAGTTTAAGACCTATAAAATCTGTGAAAGCTCTAACAAACTAATATACTAATTGTTCAGCCATCCATCAACCCTCACATAACAGAATAACTGCACAAGCAAGTGAAAGTTCTTCTATAGATATGTCTACATTCATCAACTTGGGAAGAGAATAGACATTTAACAAACATCACATAAATCATAAGTAGAAGACTGTACCTTTGTGACTGACAGAACCCCATAGTTGCTTCAAGGGTTGTTTGCTTCAAACAGGTATAAGATCTACCTCCGTCTCATCCTCATCCTCATCCTCATCCTCTTCCTTTAGAGGAAGTCTTAACAACATCAGAAGCATCAAGAGAGGACCTAATAGACTGTGATGACTCTTTCCGACCTCTTGTCCTTGTCTTTGAACTAGACAAAAGAGTGACATTCTCATCATCACTGAAGGAAACTGCACTTCCAACTCCACCAGTAATTCTAATGTCCAACATCACTTGATATAAAAGGTCATAACAATCTACATGTAATACCAACTGCATGAATATAATGGGAAACTCTCTAGGCGCACAAATTTGTGATGCAGTCATTAGGCTAGCATTAAAATGTTACCTCCAAAGATTGTCCTGTCATAATAGATGAAAAGAACACCCCAGAGATAGCAATATTTAAGAATATAGACACATAAGAGGCATATTAAGACGAATCTTTGAATTGTACATAAAAGTTCTCTAGAAAAAAGAGCTGCATGCCTTTGATAAAGTTTCAAAGAAGCTATAATTCATGGTATTCTCAAACTAGAAAGCAAATCCAAAAAAGATCTCATATTCTTTTGTAAAGTAACAATTATAGCAATTATGTGGAAGGAAAAGAAGTTAGAGCTATAGATCAACTATTACACTAAGGCTACAGATTTTCTTAAAGCAAATAGCATGTAACTCCTCAACAACTCTCTTTTTTCCTATCACTAAATCAGCCCAATTTATGTTGCCAAAATAAACAGAGTTAGTTATAGCATTTACCATAAAATCCATACCACTCCATGAGGATCATTGTGATTTCTATTAATGCTGAAAACTGGCAAGCCAACATTAAAATGTGGGTCTTCATAATTTACGTGACCAAATCTGTAACAATCAATAAGTTACAAAGGGAAGATAAAAAATATAATTGAGCTCTTGCTACATAATGCGCATGAATATAAGCGTCTCCAGAGATAACAAATAAATCAAAATCAAGAATAATTAGGTAGAAACAGATAAATCATCAATTAAATGATAAAAGGACTCTAGGGTAGAAATGAAAAACCAACACAGCCTAAAGACAAGTGTAAAATTTCATATAAAAAAATATTTCTATAACTCTCAATATTCCAAAACTAGTAGCAGAAAACAAGTACTGAAAACACAAAAGTTTTCATATGCAATAATCCCATACTTGCGCTACAAAATATCACTAAGTGCAAGAAATAGCTGGCTTAAACTTCTCAATTCCTTTTCTCAGAGGTGCTGAGGGTCCGTATGAAACAAAGGAATAGAAAAAACTACAGCATACCAACAATAAAGATAGATTATTACGAATTGGCAAAATTCATTGTCTGATCACTGACTATTTAGAACTGCACAGGCCGATTGTTAAGACAATAACTACGGACAATCTCAATGGCTTTTACCAAGGTTGACCTCAAGGGTTTGTTCTCATGAAATAGATCACCACCTAGGAGTAAGAAATCCACCTGACGCGCATATGAGTCAATAATAGTATCCATGAATAATAAATATAATGAAGCATATAAATTTTGAAATTAGCTTGAATGCAAGTGCATAACAGAATGGCACTTTTGAGAACCTGTGGCTTGTAAAGAAACATAACAAGCATGTATGACAGAAACAATAGCTTTTGCCCAAATCAAGCACGAGCCAAACCAATAATTTGAGCGACAAGTGAACAACAGTGCTACCAGTTTTTGCTCCGTGATTGAGCAAATATCTTCAAATGCCTGAAACGAATCGTGCCTGCGTATTTCATCCGTTCTATGTAGCCCAGGTGACAATCCGTAGCAACAAGTATACACAGAGTATTGCTCACATCTTCCCTAAAATATAGAAAGTAGACAAAAATGCTTTTTATCTATTAACATACACTGAAAAAAATATATATCCTCTTTCCTCTATTTTTCTTTGAATGAGTTGATTAAGCTGAGTAGACAAAAATTAAGTTAGCGAACCACATATAAAGCATTAGCTTAATATAATGCCATTCATCGATTTTCAACAATATTAGCTCATTCTGGTGTTCACTTTCATAGGATCGATTTAGTAAATTATCTCCACAATTAATCATATATCGTAAAATCAGATTCACATCAAATATTAATCAGAATTATAACTTCCTCAATTAACTCAAGGAGCTGATTATCAGCAAACCAAAAAAATGAGTCCCAGAATCGATAATTTGGATAAGGGTACTTTTATTTTTACCTCGACAAGTCGGGCGTTTAAACGAAGCTCAAGATTAAACCCCAAAAATAACAGCAAGTAGCTAAGAACGTTCACAACTTAAAAAACCTTAGCTCACCAACTGAACCCTAGGCTGACCAGTAGTCGGAGGACTAGCGGGGAATTTAAAATTGCAATGTCTAATTGTCTAATCTCTAGCCTAGAATCTAGAGAGAAGCGCGGAAACGTGAAAAAGGCTAACCCAACGCAGTAAAAAGTGAACAAAATAAAATAAAATAAAATATTTGCATAAGCAAAGCCCATTTTGGGCCCAATTGTTCTTTTTGGTACAGAGTTTTTGGTACAGAGGACATTAAAAGGCCCAATTATATCCGCCATGCTGGATGTTTGTCATAATTATTTAGACATCCTCTTTAGTTTCCGAAATTGTATTTGACCTGACCTATTTACTTTTTCTTCTACAAAAAATTATTTTGCCCCTGTATTCCAATTTTAGTAACTTTAATGTTATGTGCATGATAACCTTGTTCGTCAATAGACAGCGTAACGGTGTTGCAGCTGCCTTGGCGAAAAGGTTGCTGTTGGTAGTTTTGTAGTTAATATAGCATTATTTTCCTCATTTTCTTTTTGGTCGTAAAATAAGTGCAAAAAATCACAAAATCATGTACAAGTAATCTCTTTGATTGGCATTTATGCAATGCCATGCTTTTGTACTTTGACTTGGTGTGAAATAAGGATCTTGTTTGTTGTCGTGTTAAAAAAAAAAAAGAATGTTAATAACCAAGACTTTTCAAATTAATTTTTTTGGAAATGCCATCAATTTAAGGAGGTTTGTGTAATTCGATATAGAACCCAATTTGAGATTAATATAAATATTTAGTAAACTTGCACGATTGTGGCTGTGACTATGATGAAGTTAAAGATAGATAATTGTAAATTTCCAAAAATCAACAAAAGTTATATATGTTTTGTGATATCTGCACAATATATATGAATGAATTGTAGTACTTCTTTGACCAAATCCAAAAGTACAATTTATCAAAGGGATCAAACCTCCAATATTTGAGCTCCAAAAAAGCGCGAACCAGTAAGTAGTTAAATTTTCAAAGGAAATTAAATCATAGGCATTTATGCATTTTGTTGTATTTATTCATATATGCAACATAAATTTTTAGGGAAAGAGACGCTTTTTCATTGTACAGATTAGGAAATAAACTATTTAGTACATGCACCATACTCCCCTATTCATATTGTTACCAAATTGGAATGATTCCTTCCCTTGGATCAGCAGCTTATAGACCGGACTGAACTAGTAGTATTATTTTGGAGCGGTAGGAATTGAAGAACAGTCACAGGAGGAAGTGTCGTGACATCCGAGGACAACCTTCCGATGGAAATTCCTGTGACAATTACAAGCAGCGCACAGAAAACCACCAGTGCTTCCTGCATCTGCAGCCGGCATGAATTCACAACAGCCATCTACGGCATGTCTACCGATATTCGCTGCATGGTTCTTCCGGCAATCTTTATACAAGATTACAGCTGTAGTAGCACGTTCCTTAGCAGAGTACCTCTCAGAAATGTTTTCCTTCTTGGATTCTTCTTCGTTTAGCTTCTTCGTGCTGAAAGCTGCATCATCAAGAAGTAAGTTATAGGTATAAAGCCCATATGTGCATGCAGGAGGAGGGCAATAAGCCGCAGCTCTCCTGGATATTGATTTTGACTTTTTATTAAATTTTCCGGGCATCGATCTCTAGCTTCACGTCACGTATAGGTGGTTAGTGGTTAAGAGTAGCATTTATACAGGAGATGCAGTATTGGGAGTGAACAGTGTAGCTAATTCCTCACCTCCATGTGGTAGCTAAATAGTAATTCATATAAAGGCCGCGGAATGAAAAGGTAGGTTCCTGTTGGTTGAAATATAGAATGCTGCCTCTCCTCCATTTATTAATTTCTATTTGTAGCATCGTACCATAGCGCACAATCTTTCTAATTTATTGAGGACCACTTTTACTCCTTAATTCTCTTATTAATTTTTTTTTTTACTTGTAGCATTGGAAACTACGAGAGCAAACCATTAATATATATGTCATAATGTTACAACTCATGCACTAAAGAAACTTGGCAGGAAGCTTTTATAGGATCAAAACTTCTATCACAAATGATTAAAGAAAAAATCAACTATTTCCTTTATTTTGGTTGGGTGCAGTTATAAGGGAGTATTTCAATTTTGATCACGAAATATTCCCAAATGTATTTCATTATATTAACTTTTTTCAGTAAGTTTGTTCTGTACTCCTTCGGCACAAATGCCAGCTCGGGTTGAGCAACGTACTTAATTCCTTAACATTAAAGACGTGTCTTTGGTCTTCTTTGGTTTAAAGAAATTGTTACTTTGTTCAGGGCTTGTTCTGGTTCAGACAGATTTCTCAAAAATGGGAGGAGGAATGTCTCGTGCAATTCTCATTCCAAATTTAAAGTTGAATAAAATAGATAGTGAAGAATGAAGTTGTTCAAAATTTAAAATATGGTAAGGTTCACGCTAAAAAAATTTCCATGTTTCAATACACACACAACACACACATTTATTGAGTTTGTACTTGTGGACACTGTTTAATTATCCGTAACAACAGTTGAAGTCATCGAATCCTATGCTGTTATAGATCAAGTCCGGGGCCAAGTCATTTTCGGTTGGTTCGATGGCTCGATCGCTACTTTCGGCTAATCAATAGTCTTCTTTATTGGCAAAGAGAGTCCTTGTCTGCTTAGGCGTTCGAAATCTAGCCAGATTCATTGTTGTTTATTCCCGTACAAAAATAAGAAGGTACAGCTCCACACTTGCCAAAAAAAAAACCATTATCGACGACACCGAATCCTATATCTTCAAAAAACAGCAAAGTTGCATGTGATAATAGATTATCAGTATTTATCAAGTGTACAAAACTGGAGAACACGAATGCAGGAATAAAACAGGTTTGTGCAACTATATCGTTGAGGCTTTCCCAGTGAATTTTACACAGACGCATTGCATCTGGAATATGGTACAAAATTAGTTCACGACACAAAACTTGATTCTCCATTTTACTCCAGTTCACCTTTTCTAAAGGATGTAGTGTGGGACGTTCAAGAGATCAAATGTTTTAATCCTAGTCTTCCCATGGCAGTACTTTACAACGGAGCCTAATGACAATAAAAACAACTTGCATAGAGTCGAAATCAGAGAGAGCTTGCCCAATTCTCCCTTTGCACCATCTCAGACTAAAATTGACCTTTAGCAGCCATAAATACTGTATTTCGTACAGGCTTATTTTAAATATGATACACAAGTAAAGCGATATCATGACATATTGATGCATATAATCCCAAAACAGAATTTCTTCTGCCTAAAAGAGAATATGCACAGTCGCGGACTGACTCAAGTCCAATTTTCCAATCCAGATCCCCAACAATTGCACCATCAAGAAATAGAAGGGAAAACTACCACCTTACAGAAACTTTATTGAACTGTAAGATGACACGATCATGCCTCTTATCCATTTGAAGTTTTTGTAATATGCCATAATCATTTGATCCAAATTTATTAAGCATAAGAATAGAAGCAGGAGGAACCGTTTTCCTCCTTTCACTCGTCAATTTCCCTCGTATACACAAACCAAACCAATGAAAGACGCAGGTTAACCATTCTGAGGAAAGCTGCACATTCAGCAGCTGATTCATGGTTGATAAAGAAAAGAACAGGTAAGACAAATAATGTGCAACAAAAGTAAATAATTTATGCCGTAACCTCAAAAAAAAAAATGAACAAATCAGAGAAATAGATAGAAAAAGGAAAAGCTTCAGTTCTAAACGTTAATAACAGATCAGATAACTGCAAAATAGATTGCATAGTGATTAGAAATTCTTTTTGTGTCCTCACACCTTGGATATCAAGTATCTACAGTAGATGGAGAACTAAAATGTGCACAAATGTTTACTCGCTTACTCAACAATAGCAAATAAAATAACAAGGTAACAACTTCAGTTCACATCCCAACTAAACACAATACTATTGATGGAAACATCTTAAAAGCACTTCTAAGATGCTAAAGACCAGATTCTCTGAAGCACAAGATATACTTCAACAAATTTTCAACTCGATTTTCAACCAGGCTTGTTGCTTGAACAATGCACATATTGCTTTTAATTACTCACTAGTCTATCTCCATTCTTCAAGCACTTTAAAGAAACATTAACATCACAGCTTCACAGATTGAATGCAACAGGAGCGTTAGTTAAGATTGCATTACCTTTAGAAAGATAACTCAATTTTAACTAACACTCCTATAGCATTCAATCTGTGAAGCTGTGATGTTAATGTTTCTTTAAAGTATTACCTTTAGAAAGATAACTCAATTTTCACAGGAGATGGAGATCAAAAAAACTCTATCAAAAGGAAAAACATTTTAGTTACTGACTGGATAAACAATATTAGTGCACTGATTTCAGTACGCTCTATAAGTTTCTGGATCTGGAAGGAGAAATTTCCACGATATTACGTGCAAATATACATTTTGAGTTAAATATAAGTTACAACAAAGTAGAAGAGAAAAATTATTACCTAAACAGACAGCATGTCCACCCAGTAAATAAGTTGCTCTAGAATAATTCAAACTCCAAGTGCTCTCCAGTAGGATTGTACTCAAGAAATCTCTTTCCCTTTTCCTGCAAGGCTACTTTTGGGGCTCCAATATCACAGAACTCGGGTATTATAGGTGGTATAGCACAGCGTATCAGTGCCCAATTTAGGCCATCAAAGAACGGGTGCCGCTTAATCTCGGCAGCTCCAGTCTCTGTCCCCAGTCTATTCTCTGGCTCTTTAACTAACAGCCCCCTGATCAGATCCCTTGCCTGAAAACTAACAATTGGGCTGTCAGGGAACTTGAGGTTTTGTAAAATCACATTGGTTAAGGTCTCTTCATTTCCAGCGCCTTTGAAGGGAGTCTTCCCATACAGAAGCTCGTAAAGAAATATACCAAATGTCCACCAATCTACAGCACTTCCATGGCCCTCTCCTTTGATGATTTCTGGAGCCAAATATTCATGGGTACCAACAAAAGAGTTGGATCGGGCCTCTGTTGGCTCAGCCACAAGCTGTGGCAAGGATCTGGACTGGGCTCCTTGTTCGGCTGTTAGTTTCCTTGTTCTTGCAGTAGAAGGTAATATTCTAGGGCTAAAGCATGAAACTTTACATGATGGTCCAGCACAAAAAGGATCAATACAATTTGATCCTGCGCATGGACCAGATACCCTGGGGGGTTCTAGTCCAAATGAAGATGATTTTAAAAGGGTAGGGTTAACTGAACACCTCAGTGACAGGTCAAAGTCGGTAAGCATAATGTGCCCATCTTCTCGGACCAAAATGTTTTCTGGTTTTAGATCACGGTACACAATTCCAAGCATATGCAAGTATTCCAGCGCCAGAAGAACCTCAGCGACATAAAATCTGCAAGTTAAAAGTGTCATTATTAATCAGGGATCCCATGCTAAGCTAAACAAATCAAACAGAAATTATTATTAATGGAGTTATCATAATAAGAGCACATTTACTAAATTTGTTTATATAAATGAGTTGCATAGCAGTTCCATAAAAGCCAAAACTATATTAACATGACTTCAAATACAGCACAAATTTCTCTTCCCAAATAATAGATCCAATGATAAAACCGCATATCAACAGTAGACTATAACCCATTTCTTCCAATGTCGCTGTTGTTCACTTTGATGTTAAAAAAAATGCAAATGACAGAAATTGACTTTTTATACCTAGCTGCGTTTTCAGGAAAACATCTTCCTGGCTGCTTCTGCCGGAGAACATGCAGATCTCCTCCTGGACAGAACTCCATCACCAAACAAGACAAATTATCTGAGGTGAACTGGGCATACAGTGTAGGGAGAAAAGGGTGATCCAGCATCCTCAGAATCTCTCTTTCAGTTTGGGCCCTTGGCATTTTCTTCCTTCTTGCCAAAAATTCATTATCCATCACTTTTATAGCAAACAAGCAGCTCGTTCCAACCAGCTCTGCAAGATACACAGTACCAATGTCACCAGAGCCAAGCTTCTTTAATAAATTAAAATGGCTCAAACCCAGGAATCCATGCTGCTTTTTAACAATATTGATGGCTTCCCACCTTAAGTCGTTTGACATGTGTGGTCTATTGCCACAACTAGACCCACTTACATTGCTTTCTTCACTCATGCTAGTACTGCTACTATACTCGCCCATGCTACTCTTTGAGCTTTGTGAGAAGTCCCCTTTCTCTCGAAACTTTGGTATCATGTTGCCTTTCACAGTCAGAGTGCCACCATTTTCACAGCCCTTTGATGTGAAGTCTGGCTTACTCGTGTCACATTTCCTGCTACTTGCACCAACAATAGCAGTAGAATTTGAATGAAGAATTAATAAGGATTCTTTACTTGACTCCTTTTTCTCATCTTTCAAGGAACATTGACATCTCTGGCAAACCACTTGGCTGGAAGTGTCACCAAGAGCACCATTCACTTCACAAGCTACCTCAGAGTTGCCTGATGCTTTTACTGGGTCCTGCTTTATTTTCTTCACAACAAGACTCTTGTTCCGGATTACTGGTTTCACTGCACGGGAGCTGTTTCTGATTGACTTGCTTTCTTTACTGCCTTTAGATGCATTAGATGAAGGAACAGTTAGCAACTTGCCTTTCCGTCTCAGCTTAGGAGTTGCTTTGCTTGCAATCTTAATTGAGGCTCCAACTTTCCTACTTGGACCGCCAGCAACCTTTTTTGAGCCTGAGGTATTACTGTTGAGCTTACCATCAGCAGAACTACAGGAAGGGGCAGAAGATTTTGAAATCTGGTGTTCTCCCTGAGAGGGCTTAGTTTCCAATGGCTGAATCTCAACTTCTCTTGATGTGGATGCAATCTCGTTGTGCCTTTGAGTCAACCCATCATTCTTAATGGTTGGTTCAACAGCAGAATGAGGAGAGCAGAGGATGGTTTCATCAGCTGACTTAATCTTAGGCTCTTGGTTTTCTTCTTTGATATGCACTTTTTCTAATGATCGATTGTCACCTTTTCTTGAGGAAGTGGGAATTGCATTGTGCAGTGGAGAGTTTTCTACACTTTTCACTGAGGGTTTGACACCAAAATGCGGAGTGGAATGCGAACTTTGGTTTGCAGAACGCATCTTGGGCTCTTGAAGGCATCGGTTTGACGTGCTTTCTTCAGGTACTAAAGATATTTCAACTATGCCTTCTCTACCTTCAATTATTGGAAGACCAGAATCACCAGTTTCCACAACAACTGACCTGTATAAATTTGTTATTTTTCCAGCTTCTGAGACCCTGGGAGAACCTGTTGGCTTTGATAATCTTTTCATGGCAGCCATTTCTGCTGCTTGAGATATACAAAGTCCCCTTAGTGCCTGCTTCAAAGATACTGGCTCAGAAAATCCAATTCCTGGTGAATAAGACACACCTACCCGCATTGGCTTCTTTGAGTCATTTTTGCCAGTTCCACGGTCTGAGAGATCCAGACTCTTCGTTGTTCTGATATTTATTCCTTCAAACAACCTATTGATATCATCCTCTATAAACTTATTAGATCCTTTTTTCACTGGGGGCAGCCGCTCTCTACCATGTCTTCTTGCTTGAGAAAATATTTGAGGATGCTGAATTGAGCTCATCTCTTCATTTGATTCGACAATTTCAGAACTACGAGTAAAAGAACCCATAAAACCTAATAAAGCTCGCAACACGATCAATCACAGAGAAGAAAGGAGACAAAATTAACTGGGAACCATTTTCCTCCAATCCTGTTGGACAAATCAGGGTTTAGCTCCAAGGAAGCATACTAACGTTAATCTAAAGATTGGTATTTTGGCTTTATAAGATCCTTATACTTCAGTAACTGCAACCCGCTGGACCCCTGTCCTGTAAGAGTAACCAAGTTTCTCACTATCTAAGCCAGCAACAATAAATTATCTACTAGCAAATATAACAGACCATATATTGGTGCAGACACAAAAATCAAAGAAAACAAAGCAGAAAAAACACATCAAGCACGAAACTTGTCATTTCAGTTGCACGAGATTTTCACTTCATTCTTCCAATAATTAAATCTTTCCTGTAATTATCACTATTTTATAACTCTAATCAGAAAGAATGAGCAAGACATTTAACAGGTACACGAGAAAAGTTCCTCCTTTCACGCAGGGGCGGAGGGGGAGCCAGAGGAGGCAGCCGCCACCCCCCCACCCCCAAAAAATTACAAAAAAATCAACTATGCCCCCCAAAACCATTGTCTTCCTGAGTTACTTAGATTTGGAGCTAACATTTTCTAGGACTCACTCCCCAAGACAACATCCTGGCTCCGCCACTGCTTTCACGTTCAGTAGATCCCAGTTCAATTGTGATCCAAATTATTTAATAGTAGCTTTTTTTAACCCTGGATAGATCATTTCAGATCGACAATTCAAACTTCATCTTAATGAGCAAAACTCTTTATGCAACTTATTCCCTAACTACCAACAGATGAACCAATATCATAAAGAATATCGGGGGTCGGCTCTTTCGCGTGCAAACAAATAAATGATCTAACCATAATAGAATTCTTGCTTAACCATAAACAAAAAAGAACTGCATCATTTATATTTCATCCAATAAACAGAAAAGCAAATTAAAGCTTTAATATAAAGCCCAACAAAAATCCTAACAAGTAATAAATGCAGAAATTGAACCTCCCACATCAATCCAAGCCACCAAAAAAAAAAATCCAAAACTATTCAGCATTACTCCAAAAATCCAAAAGAAACAATACCCACATCACAAGAATTCTAGGTGAAATCTGGGACCTCAGTGGCTTCAATAATAAGCTTTAACAAGCATATGATTGAAATCAAAGTAACAGTAGATCACAAGAAAAAAGCACCAACAGCTTACCTTGCTGAACCAAGCAGAGAAATGTTCAACTAAGAGGAAAGATCTGCTGCTCTCAGGATTTACAGGTAAAATAGAAAATGCATTCAGCCCAAAAAAAAAAAGAAAAAAAATCATAAACCACTGAAAACCCTAGAGGAATAGCTACGTGGGTTTTGGACCTTTCGGTTTTCTTGATTCTCTAGGAAGACTGACCGCTGAGCAAGCATTTGATGGAGAGAGTGTTTCTCTTACTCGCTTAATTAATTAGCCAGCCTAAATTCATTTTGCTGTATTTTTTTTCTTTCCTTTTCTTCCTGGGGATATGACACTGTACAGAGATGGTGGGCCCTTCGTTTTGTATTATATAGAGACATGGTGTCCCCTTGGGAAATGAGGGTATGGGTCCCATGAAAATGTCTTTGGATTCGGATTCCTGTTTTTGTATTATTAGTATTTGTGTTTTTTGTTTCTTTAACCTCAGAGAAAACGAGGAGAATCTGTAATTTTAAATACTTTGTCTATTACTACAACTTAATCCGCTCTGGTGACTTACTACGTACCATTATCTGTACTCATTAAAGCTAGTGTCAGCGTGTAATAAATTGCTTTGATATGCTTAATTTGGTGGGGTTAAGTTTTGGGAAGAACATCATTGCCCTGCTCACTTGTATTTCTTTTATCACTTCTTTTTTCCTCATATTTTCTCTCGCCGCCGGAGGCTCTCCTTTTTCTTCGCAATTCGCTGCTCCTCAATCATTAGTTTAATCCAATTGATTAGATGTTTTTAAACCTCGTCGTTGATTTGACCTCAATATTTGAGATTTAAGAGTTAGAAAAAGCAAAAGATGGTGAATATGACACCAGATCGTTAGAAATTTTTGATTAGGTAATAAGTGTTTTGATGTGTCAAATCATGTTTTAAAATAAATTTTCCTTTGTTTATAAGTATACCCATTTTGAAATATGGTAAAATAGTGGTATTAGATTGAAGATTATTCATAAAGATTTTGAATAAATTTAATCAATGTATCACTTCAACGACTCTAATTGTACTAGGAAGAGCATTGCATAGGGAAGGACTTTACTTGCTGGCCGGCAGTGTGGGAGCCTGAGGTTCATCCTCTCAACGCCCCTCGAAAAATAGGGGTCAAATTTGGAGGGACGTTCAATTATTGCTGAGTACTTAATGATGGGATTTGCCGTTTCAGATCTCAATTTATTTAAACTTTTACTTTTATCGTTTACAAAGGAAAAAAAAAAAAAAAAAGGCTAAACTCATCTACCTTTGTTTCATTCATTTTGACGCCTGGATGATAACCATCAAAAAGTATTTTGCTCAATCTTAAACCAAAACAAGGGACGTATTATTACAATATAAATTTACGTTTGAAGAATCCTTAATGCGTATAGAACAGTGGTTTGATAAATCTTGTCAATAGTTTTGTTTTAACAAAAATTATTGTCAAATAGTTTTGCAAAAAGAAAATTGCAGTTTTTGTATCAGTTTTAGTCTCTAACGTTTAGATGGAATCAAATATAATATCAAATTTTTTAAATTTTTAGCACATTTGGTCATATTAAGGTAGTTTTAGCTTTTAAAGTTTGGATAAAAACAAATCTAGTATAAGTGTTTTAATTTTTTCGCACATTCAATCATATTAGCCGATTTTGTCAAAATCTTAGCAGAATTTAGTCACGTGATACTCATGTGCCAGTAACCAAAATTTTTAAATAAATAAATAAATACACACACACACTCTTCGGTTTGTTATGTATCTCATTTCCTTTGTCTCGAATAACAATTACAAACAGTCAAACAGTTTTTAAATGAATTTTTCAGATACATTGAAGTGCAAAATTTTGTCTTCAAAGTACAGTCGTAGGGTTTTCTTTTAAGAGCAAAATGAGAGAGGGTGGGAGTGAAGGAAGAGATATGGTAAAATAGCTAATTGCCTGTTTGAAGATTTGAACTTTTTCTAAGTTTATTAGCTCTTTTTTTTTAAATTTGTTTTTAGTAAAAATTGATTACGTAATTTAACGCCTTTAATTACAAATTATAAAAATTAATTTTTTCTATGTTTAAATTTAGTTACTGGCAATATCACGTGACCGAATTATGACAAGATTTTAACAAAATCGGTCAATTAGACTAAACGTGTTGAAAAACTAAAATACTTAACACTATATTTGTTTTCATCCAAATTTTAAGGACTAAAACTGCTTCAATATGATTGAATGTGCTGAAAAATTAAAATATTTGGTATTAGATTTGCTTTTGTCCAATTTTAAAAATTTAAAATGCTGATACCTCAAACATTTAATTCCAAACTGTAATTTTCTATTTTGTAAATTGTGTCGCAAATAACGTAATGAATGAGTATCTCTAAATTTGAGGTCACCAGTCTTGTACTCGTATTCTAAGCCCATTAATATGTTTTTGACTGATATTGGATTTTTAGTAGTAGCACAAGAATATTTATATAGCTGACGAGTGAATTTGTGTATTCTATTTTCTTACCAAAATAAAACCACACTGAGGCTTTTATTGTCGTTAGGTAAAATGCATAGCTCGTTAAGGCATTCAACTATTCAAGTGTAATGTTTTTTTGGTACAATACAATCCACTATTCCCGTAAATTTGGTAGCTAAGCACCATTATTTCTTCCTTTTTCCCTGCTTCAAATCCGATGGTCATCACCGATTCAACGCCAGCTCATCATTGCTTGGTGTAGTATTAACTCGGAACACCAGACCAAAGAATTAAAAAAATTCCTAAAAATGTACAGATATTTGTGGCAATAAGTTCTCTTCTTTTTTAATCCACCTTTAATCCTAAATGCTTTCTTTGTTCTATTCCGCAGGATTCTTCATTAAATCAGAGCTTACTAACTAATGCTTTCTGGGCTAAATTTATTCACCCTTTTTCTTATTTAAGGTTCAGAATAATTTACAGGATTCACAAATTGGTTTTATTTATTTAGAATTGGGAAGCCAGAAGAAAATTTAAAATTAGACAACGACTAGCGAACTGTGATAGTTACTGCATCCTATTTTATAGGAAACAATAAGAAATCTAATAAATAAACAACTGCATTGTTGCTTGTCAACGCCTCAATAACAATTTCGGTAACCTGCAATAAAATTACACAAAATTTGGGACACCACCAACCAGAAGGAAAAATAAATTCGAGTGGAAATTCCCGGGTCACCTCAGAGATTCTCCAAATCAAGCACAAATCTCAGTTTAATATTAAACTGAAAAGGCAAAAGTCTTAATTGGGACCACTTTAATCATCGTTAGAATACTAATTTTTCAATAACAAACGATAATACATTTGTCACCTTAATTGTTGGCACGAATAAATTACCATGCGCCCAAGTTTGAGGTTATAAAATGGAAAAAGAAAAAGAAATTTTGAAAGTATGATATTATTTTCTTTTTAGGAGATTTGTTTATGGGATTTGGAAGCATTAAATGGCAAATAACTATTTGTCAGTGATAACTACCTGGCGGGGATCTCGACCTACTTTGTCATTATCCCCTGAGAATGACATCTGCTTGCCGCGCATCCACCGTCCATAATATCGAATGCACTGTGTTCAACTGTTTCACGTCCTTTTGGTAGAATTGCCCAAACCTAACGTTGCATAATACGATAAGGAATTATTTATCGTGAGATGACTTGTGACCTATCATAAATTGTTTGGATGAATTTTTGTTTTTAAAAATATGAAAAATGTTAGCAATATTCTAGAATCTTTTGTATTATCATGTTTGTAGAATAGTAAAGTACTTTTGCATAATGTGTCTGAAAAAATGATTTATTGACAAAAAGCATAATCAAACAGAAGAAACCCACTTAATCCAAGCCATTAAGTAAGGCCAGATTTATTTATTTATTTATTTTAGCATGGCTTTTTTATTTTTCTTATCTTGTGACAAGTTGAAACAAATTTAAAACACTTTAACTGCGTCTATTTCGGGAAATCAATGTTACCTATATGTATTAAACATTAGGGTTGTTCGCAAAAGATTTGAAATTGGAATAATAAATTAGAATGAACTGAAAATACTGTTTTATGTTATGTTAATTAGTTTTGGGTGGTTAAAGACTTCAAGTAAACCGAACTTAATTTTTAGTTTGTGTTGCAGTTTTAAAAAAGTCAAACTGCATAAAATTGAACTGAACAGTTTACACTTATAGAAGAGAACATTATACATGCATAGATAACTACACACCCGCGTGTGTCTATATATCATTTCGTCTGTCAATTTTGTGTTCTTTTAAGATGTCCTTATGAGACGTGCAATTATCTTCCTCAACTACGTAGTACTATCCAACTTAAATTTTTAATATTATTGTAACTATATTATTAGAATATGCCAAATAATTTGATGATTAAATTATTAAAGACATATGCAGTATCAGTATATACCAAAATTACTCATGTAAGTAACATTCTAAGTTAAACATCCCTTTACCCCTGGTTTAGCAATAAATGACTGATCAATTTTCTACTATCTCATGATTTTCTTCAACCAGTAGTAATACCTCTAAGACCTAAATTTTTTTAATAAAAAACTTAGACTTTTATTTCAAGATAATTTTTTCAAGTAAAACGTCTTATAAGGTATTTATTTACGCGTCATATCTTAAAACACAATTTTGTAGTAGATGTTGTTCACGAGATGCCAATCTACTATTGAGATGCCTCTCTTATACTAAATACGTTTCACTAAACAATTGAGATATGATACATTTGCATTGATAATAGACTAAGAGGTTGTTTTTAATAATTTCTGATTTTTATAAAAATTGATTTTAAAAAAGTTAAAAATCAGTTGTTCATGATTTTAGTTTAAAAATAAAAAAAAACACAGTAGAAAAAGCAGTTAAGAACATCACAAAATATATATTTTTTAAATTAGAAACTAAAATTAGGTAGAATAGCTATTAGAACATGCCCTAATTGTACTAAAATAAAATATTTTATGTCACTCCTTAAAAATTTATTTGCCAAAATTGAAAATATCATTCAGACTGAACTGCAAATTTTTATGGAAAACCATGTTTTGATTTTAGCTTGTAATAATTTGGTTTATAAAAAAATCTAGAAAACCGCATCATATTGAACCCTATCAAATACAGGATCCCAAATACTGGTTGGTGGTTCAAACCGCTCGGTGCGGGTATGTGGATAAGTGGAACCCCGCGTACAGCACATGTGCTGCTCGTTATCGGCGGATGCAGAAATGTATGTGACGAATTGATGATAATTAACAGGCATTAGCACAAAGCAACTAGTAAGTTACATAATACATATGGTAAAAAGTTAAAGAAAGCGAAAGCCTTGTTCGCATGTCCCCCCCTTTCCCAAAATTCTGTCTAAAGTAGTGACACGAAAAGGAAAAGGAAAAGGAAAGAAATTTCATTTTCTCGGGATCTATGTTTGTGGACTTTCGAAGTCGATAATTTCAAATGTGGGTACCAAGTAGAATGGTGACATTTAAAATAATTTTAATACCAATTATTTTAGTTAAACAAAATGTGTCATCTGGGTCAAAAGTTCTCGTTGACCAGAAAATTTTAAATACAACGATTACAACTATATTATCAAATTATATGCGACCCTGCATTTTGAATTTTTGACAGATTGGAATGTTAATATTCCCTCCGTTTCATTTTGATAGCCTTGTTTTCTTTTTTCATTCATCCTAAATTATAATCCACTTTCTATTTGAAAAATATAATTAATTTTCAACTTCTCTAAAATGTCCCTATTTAATTACTTTATTATAAGTGAAAGGTGCATAGTAAATCTTGCATTCACATATCAAATGGATTTAATTTGACTTATGGTGTAATTTTTTATTTTATATTTAATGTAAATATTTAATGATGAATATAAAGGTATATTAAGAACATCATAGATTAATTGATTCTTTCAACAAAGTTAACTAATTTTCTTAAATTGTGTGAAAAAACTGTAAATTTATCAAAATGGGACAGAGTAGTACTTCAAAGATGCGACCCTTTTTTGTGGTTGTTGTTTTGTGTCTTGGGCGGGGAAAATACTTATATGGATCCAGTGCACAGAATAGTTCTGTGAACCCCTTGGTTCAGAAGTAATCACATTACTCATGACCCGTCGTATAGATGATGTGGCTGCTTCTAGAACAAGAGGTCCACGGAACTATTCCGTGAACTGGGACCATCTAAATATTTCCCCTTGGGCGGGGCGTGGTTTTTTGTTTGTTGGTTTTGGGGTTTGGGGGAACAAAGACAATTACTTCGCAATTACTTCGCGCTATTGCATATCCATTATATGGGGTGAAGTTTAGGTGTGTCTGTAGCCTGTAGGCATGTGCAGAGGCAGAGATCTTGGACTAGTATTTATTCAGCCATGGAAGGGGCAAATTCAATTTCTCGTCCTTGCTCTATGTTTTTTACCTATTTTTCTAGTACGTGTCAGGAAAGAAGAGGGGCCGGTTTAAAATTTGTGGTCTTCTGTGAGAAAATTATCAAAGTTTGGTGGCACAGCGATCTATATCGGAAATCTGGTCGGGTCATATGTCCCTTTCTACTAATAGTACGCTGCTCATTACTTCAAAACTTAAGAAAAAGAGCAGGTGACCTCTCAAAAGATGGTTGTGAGTCTTAAAAAGTAATTTTAAAAAAAATATAGACATTTTTTCTTATTCGAATTTCGAAAAAAACTAATTTTGCTCATAAACATGTTACAAAGGCAAAAATAGGTAATTAGTTAAATATCCGCAGTTCCCCATTTTCTTCAACCGTGATTATGCTTATCCATGGTGATGCATACATGCATTGACGTCAAAATTGTAGCACTAGAAGATTTCAAATATTTGACCTTACAAGAATCCGTGAGATGCATACAAATAAATAAAGTAAATTATTAACATAAATGAATTATTTCAGAAGTTACATAGGGTCTGTGATCTATATACCAATAATACAGAGCCCATAAAAAAAAAAAAAAAAAAGCCAAGGACCAACAGAAGAAGGTATTGATTGATCAGAAAAAAGATAGATAAAGAAGTACGTAGAAAGTATGGTTCATGGTAGCTATGATGGCGATGGAGATATTTTAGAGGTTGCTCCCAGCTTTAATGGAATGTGCATTAATCATCGGAGGTACGATGGTGTAAAACAAATGGAAACACTAACTTCCATATACAAAGAAAATCATTTTGGAACTCCCAGGTTGAATTACCAATAGGCAAAACTGGTCCCCTCTTCCTAACGTATTTTCGTCTTCAAGTTACCCACGCCCAAGCGTTTTCACACTTTCGCTTTTTATGGGCTATTGAATGCGCAATCACAAATTGAAAATCCTTGGGACTGGAGGTGGGATGGCCAAAATGATTCATCTTTGAAATTTAATTGTACGAGGTGAATTGTCCCAAGGTGGAAAAACGACATAAAAAGCTATTTTGGTTTGGTGACGTGCTAAGATCATCAGTCAAGGATATACAATACAGTGCAAACATGAAAATCGGAATGAATAGTAATTTCGAGTCAAATTATTGCAGATAATTAAATGGTTCTTACAGTTTGAATAAGAATAAGGAAAAGAGATGGACCTGTTTAATTAATTTGTGTCAGTAATCTTGTTTGGGTCAAGTAAAAGAAAACTATCAAACATGCAAACCGGGCATGCAACTCCTCAACAGACAACTTGAATGGTGATCTTCTACCTAATCAATGTTGACGTGCTCGGAACTTTGCAGTAGATGAAGACTCTTCTTATGTACTGAATCGGTAAGAGATGATGGTTACTTGTGTTCAATTTTCAATCATTAGAATACTGTATTTATTTTAAGTGAATAATAAATTAATATAGTGTATAAATTATTTCCTATATTTTCTACACCGACGGCGGAAATGGAGGTTAATTAGTATAGTGAAAGGTGTTACGTTATCTTAACATACTTAAGAATGTTATTTAATAAATTTTTGTTGTCATTGCAATAACCATCACCAAAATAAGAATTAGACAATAAAACAAAATTATAGTGTTTAAGCAGTGTAAACTTGTTACTCTTTCTTGAATCCTCGTAAACAAAATATTTTGTTATTCAACTTTTTCTATATAATTTTGTTACATTAGATAAACTAAATAATATTGGAATCTGATACAGTCACAAGTTGAAAGACTATAATTTATATCTTCATCATACCCTCTCTCTTCAACCGATCGTCCCAAAAATGTCCCCGTAATCAAATTTAAATGCCAAACCAAGGTGTTGGTGGACCTTGTTCTCTGAGCGTGTGGGCTGGAGACTTGTAGGCCCATTAGACTGTCCATGTTTTGGATGTGAAATTACTCCTTCACTGCAATTGCTCTGGTTAAAATGCTGCGCCGAACGGCAAACGGTTTCAAAATGTCGAGCCTAAATCCAAGAAATGGGCCTTCTTTGGGGAAGAAAACGATTTTGAATAAAAGTATCATAATCGATTTTGAATTCGACTTGCTGATCTGGTTAGGTATGAATTCATCGGGAGATTTTTAAGTGGGGTTCATGTCTTTCCCGTGGAACTTATGATTTAAAAAAGTATTAAGTGAGTAAAATGATGTAAGTTGATGTAAGAAATTAATGTAAAATGATGAAATAATATTTTATGTGACTTTTGTTTGGTAATATATTTTCTGTTACACTTATTCTGTTACACTTTATGTTACACCCGTTGATGAGGTGACACATATCCAATTAAACTCTAACTCCTTTGTAACTTCCCATCACAGAGGACACGTGTCATCTCATCAACACGTGTCACATGAAGTGTAATAGTAAAAGTGTAACAAAAAAGCTAAAATCCTTTTTTTTTTAAATTATAAGGTCCACATGTGATATCGTAAATCAGATCCATTTCAGAATTTTCCGAAATCATGTCCAATTAGACCCGAATATTGTTATTCACGAAATGACCCAATCTAAAACGTGCCAAACCGACCAGAAAACGCTAGCAATATAAACAAAAGTTGAGCGTTTAAACCCAAGTTTCATTCTCCCGCGTTTCCAAGTACTCTCTTCAGGGAGAAAAAGAGGAAAAGATGAAGGTGATAGCCGCCTGTTTGCTGGCTGTTTTGGGCGGAAACACCTGCCCCTCGGCTAAGGATATCACCAACATCTTAAGTTCTGGTATATAATTTTTCGGTTACATATATTTGTTAATTTGATAACATTGACATATTTTTTATTTGGTAATTATCGCATCCTCCATGATGGGGTTTTAGTAAGTGAAGGTTTCTTTTAAACCTTTTTCTATGAGGGGCATAGTTTTTGAACCTTCTGATGATGTCCACTTTGTTCCTATTGTTATTGGAGACACATTTTGCTATTTAGGTCAGTGATAGAAGCACTTATTCTTGGGAACTGAATTAGTATGGCTATTACTGATGTCCCTTTGAGCAATTTTTATTTGTCTTATTAGTCTTTTGCTTTGGGGAATTTATTTTCCGAAGGTTCAGATCATTAATAGTCTATTAGGTGGTTGTTTCTTTTTCTAAATAGTTATCTTTTTGGGTGTTCAGTTGGAGCTGAAGCTGAGGAGGACAGGATTGACCTCCTTTTATCACAAATTGCGGGTAAGGATATTACAGAACTTATTGCAGCTGGTCGTGAAAAGTTGGCATCCGTTCCTGCTGGTGGCGGTGGGGCTGTTGCAGTAGCAGCTGGTGGGGGTGGTGGTGCAGCTGCTGCTGCTGCTCCAGCTACAGAGTTCAAGAAAGAGGAGAAAGTGGAAGAGAAAGAGGAATCAGACGAGATACTATCAATTCGCAAGCTGCTTATTAGTACTAGTTTTATCCTCATCAAATCGAATTGTTTCAGTAGTATTGCACATTTTGAATTATATATAAATGTGTTGAAAGCTTGTTGATGCGTTTGACAGGGGATTGTGAGGTCACTATAGTTTACTTAACTGTCGGTATAGTTTAATTGAGTTAACATCCCTCTCTAATCTGCAATAGACGTGACTTAGTTGGAAGAGGATGAAAGTATTTTTGCCCTTCTTCTTTGAGTGAAAAGTCCAATCAGTTGATCCCCAGTCGCGTGCCATCTTGGGACTATTTACAGCAATCTAACTTCAGTTATTCGTGTTCTTCGTACTTCTTGTAATTCAGTGAAGAATATTATTTCAACTCTTTTTCATTCCTTAGTATTTGACTTTGTCATCCTTCCATTTGTTGCAGGATATGGGCTTCAGTCTCTTTGACTAAGGGGTTGCAGTGCTTATATATGTCAAATCTCTTCTTAGGGACAAACAAGTGAGCTTATAGTTACATTTTCTTTTTTAATTTTGGGTGGCTTTGAAAGGAAATTTTCGTTTTTTTTTTTTGGGTGATATTATAAGGTGCCAAGTGTTCTACTAGAACATAATGTTGGTTAATATTGTGAATTGTTTTAAATTGAGAAGCATTATTTTTTCTTAGTAATTCCATGTCCGGAGAGGTCTTGCAATGGACAAAGTGCTGCTGTACTGCCTTCTAAATCCAGGTCATTCTTTCGACCAAAGTTGAGGATGAAGCCGCAGTTTTGATTAAGGGTGCGTTTGGTTCCCTGGAATTGGCATCGTGGAATTGGAATTGGAGGCACCAATTCCAATTCAGTTGTTTGTTTGATAAGTTTGTTTATGGAATTGGAATTGAATTACAATTCCATATAATCCAATTCCATGATTTGAATTCTTTACTTTCAGTCAAAAATCACAATTCCAATTCTACACCTTACTCCCAAAAAATACGGAGCTTTTTGCCAATCCATCCCCCCTCTCGCGCAACGCGTGGAACACTTGCTCTATTCTCTCCCCACTTTCTCCTCCTCTCTCTAATTTTCTCGTCTCTCTTTCTCCGCTACTCCACCTCCAACCTCCACCTCTGCCTCCCTCCGCCTCCCCTCCGCCACCGCCTCCATCTCCTCCTCTTCCTTCATCTCTTCTCGACCAGTCGGCCTTTCTTTTCTCCAGATAAGGTTTCACTCTGTCGGATAATCTCCTCACAATTGCAGTCAATCTCCAATCTCTAGTCCTGACCTCATCATTCAATCGCTACAAAAGGGGACCAATCTCATCTTCTCAGTAAGTCCTCCTTTGTTTTAATACTTTTTTTTTAATTATTTTGAAGTTTGTTAGAAACCCTAAAATTAGAATTTTTCCTTGCTGATTAGGGTTTCATAAATTTTGGAGAACTTTTTTTTTTTTTTTTGCTAATTATAGATTTGTTATGTATTCCATTATTAGATTCGTTGAATAGTTTTGCATTTCTTTTTTTGGATTGTTCTGGTCTATTAAACAATTTTGCATTCTTTTTTTTGAATTGACATCACGTTATTTGCCTACATCCAAAAGTTTTGGTTTTTTAAAATCAAGTATAATGATGGGGATACATGAAAGAACATTGCAGAACTTGCATGTTGGAATCCTGCCCATGAAATTTTTTTGGAGATTTTGTGTAGAATACTAGCAATTTTCTTTTATTATTATTTCTGGAGATTGATGCTTCCTATGATAAAAGAAGCCAATCACAGTGTTGATATGTTTTCTGGCAAAGAAATTTATGATTCTCTTTTGTTCTTGGGTAATACGGATTATTGTCATTTAATCTTAGTGTGAGTTTGTGACAGTGGATCATTAACTAGTATTAACAAATAAGAGTATCCAAGAAGTAGAGTATCTTGTTTCTTGAACTTATGTAGGATATGGGTGTCTAATAGCGATTGTTAATAGATTTATTTCTGGCCTTAGATTGAGAATATCTGAGTTCACAGTTCATAAGTTCCTAGAAATATGGGTATGTTTTTGTAGAGTTATAGGTTCATTGTGTTCGATGGTGGGATTTGATTTTTAGAAGTCATCACAGAAATTGTTATTCTAATATATTCAAATGTTACAGAAAACTCAAGTGCTATATTTTTTCACTGACTGATATATTTAATTTGGTCATCATGATTTCACATTTTGACATTGTTCTACAGCCACCCTACTTCCCCCCTCTCTCAACACCCAAAAAAATCCCCAAAAAGCTGGGATTTTGTTTTTGGTAGACCTTTTAATTATGTGTTCAATCTCTCTCTCTCTCTCTCTCTCTCTCTGGTCCTTTGAGCTCTCAAGATGAATTAATTGTCACTTTGGGACCTCAGTTTGTTTCTATTAAATAAAATATTATTGCATATTTGGTCAACTACGTGTGTTAATATTAATTCTATTCTTACGGGTTATTATATGTTGTAATCTTGTTGTTTATTGGAAAAATTAAATAGATATGATCTTACTCGGGCATGAGATTTATTGTTTAGTATATAAAATATTAATCATTACAATAAAGATAAGCAAAAAGATCTAACAACGTAGTAGTTAGAATTGGCAATTTGACATGAAGAACTCATCAAAAATCTGAATTTGCACGATCATACTTGTTTTCAACTCCATTTCATAAATTTCGAGGGCACTGTGTCTGGTATCACTTATCATTGCAGTTGTCTTTGGATGATAAAATTATTAATCATATCTTAGAATAACATTTCAGTTGAGAAAGGCGGAGGGGAGGGAGGGAGAAAAACCAGCAATTAGCCCAAATTTTCGTTTTTACTTTTTTTTTTTACAAAGGAAAACAGTATGAGGCTGAAAATACTTTTATTGCTTTTTTTTTTTTCCTTATGAGGCTGAAAATACTTTTCTGGCATTTTTTTTCCTTACGTTGAATTAAAACTACAAGGTTTTCATTTCTGGTTTAAAGTAGCATTTTTTTCCCATCAATTTGTGAGTGTTAATGAGGTAGAAATGAACAATGACTACCTGTATTATTTCGCCTAGCTAATAGTATTGAGTTCATAAGCACAGGTTCTATGTTTCTTCTAGTCTTCTGAGCTCTAATTTCTTCTACATGTTCTTTACACAAAAGACAACCTCGAGAATATTATTTGGCTTTTTTTAGTAGCTTCTACACAACCATTACAAAATTCAACACTGTACACTACAATTATTATATAATTATTTTCACATCTACTTCTCATCCATTAATCACGTCCAAGATTCTAAGGGATATTTTAATACATGTACACAATATTAGACACGCTCTCCTTCAATATATATATATTGAATTTTGACAAGCCCCGGTAATAATTTGTTTAGTTACTGATTTCTCACATTGTCATGTTTTCTAAATTGATATATATTGAACTTCTTGTAGGTTCAGGTTGGAAGTTGGAAGAAACGGTAGTTTATCCTTACGCAAACATCTTTGGTTACTTTCAAGATCAATCCGGTTAGTATCCAGCTTCTTTTTTCATTTTTGCATTGGGTTTTGTTTATGTTTTTGTTGCCAGATTCGATAAACTGAATGATGTGCCTTGGCTGCTAGAAGTTGAAGAGATCAGTAGGTGTTCAACTTATTGACGTGAACATTTTCATCAATAGAATAGTTCCATTTTTAGACAAGTAAGAATCTAACAGTCTAAGAAACTTTAATACCTGAAACTTTAGAACCAAAAAATTGATTGACTGGCAATCACCTTTTATAATCGATATGAAAGACCAATGACATAAAAAGACCAAATTTTGAAGTCCTAAAATAAGAGACATTGCAGCCTGAAAGATTTGATTGCAGCCTTAATAGCCTACATTTAGAATTAGACTGTAAAAGTAGCTAGTTATTGTGGAGTTTATGTCTAGTTCGTTGTGGTTTTTTGTTCTCCTACCAATTTGTTGCTAGGCATTTTTCCTCAGGCCAAATTCTATAAAAACAAATTTACAAGCTTCAAATGCAAAATAAAGGGACACTTCTCTTTTGTAGACAACATTTGTTAATTTCTTGAAAACTTAATGAGGAACAAAATACGAGTTAGAATTATAAACCATGTGAACTTTAATACTTGATAACATTCTGTGCAGAAACTTAATCTTCTCACTGTTCACCACCTTTTTGAACTTCAAAACACTAGATCACGCAATTGGGACAATATGAACATCTGGACTTAATTTACAAACTACCTAAGAATAACTGTACCCTTGAATTGCCTTAGAGTACAGAAAGTTTGAACAATAACACAGCTACAAAACATATACATAGCCATGCACATACACACTGCACACACACACTGCACACACTATGTTATTACCCTGTTTCTCATTCTTGTCTCTCACTATTTAACAGATAAAACAGTCAAATTTTAACTCTCATAAGGAAGCCAAACTACCATTCTTTGAGTTGTGTCATACTGAAACTTAATGCTCCACTATTTTGAGACCACAAAAACATGTTGATTCTCTCATAATAGTCATAAGCCTACAAGAAAAGATGCTTTTGGAACTAAAGTGTTCTAGTAACATAGATACTGTTGGAAGTTAGCAGAAGCAATATTGTGAACAAATCTTTATGGTCTTTACAACATGATTCATACCCAATTGCTGAATAGAATAATATACATCAGTTGCGTTTTAAAATGATTGCGATTGACTTATCACTCAGAAGAAATTAATATTCATGACTTCTAGTTTAACCATGAACCATAAATAATAACTCTACTGTAGTTTATTTTTCACAAACCATTTTCACCAAAGATGATTAAATTAATTATACTTAAGAATGAATATTACATACATTTCACGACTCTGAGTCAATAAAATAAAAGGTCAACAGGGCAACCGAAAAAATAATGAAGCTATCTTACTTCCTACAGTCACAAAATCCTTTATTTGAGACAACTTGAACAAGATTTCAACTTGAACAAGAGTAACAGAAGATTTTTGATGCTTCTGTTGCTCTTTCTTTCACTTATTGCAGTTCATCCCTATTTTAGCCTGAAATTACTATCCAGCTGCAATTATTACCTTGTTTCTCATTCTTGTCTCTCACTATTTAACTGAAAAAACAATCAAATTTTAACTCTTTTTTTTCTATGTGCTAATATACATAACAGATGGCAACTGAATCACAAGCTACATCCCATTCAAAAGGGAAAGGAAAGGGATATTTCTCCTGGACTGCTGACATGGACCGAATTATGGGGACTTGTTTCATTGATCAGATGAATCAAGGAAATAAATTAGATGGTAGATGTGCTTGGAAGCAGACATCTTATACTGCTGTTATTAATGCATTACATGAGCAGCTGAAGATTTCCGTGACAAAGGCACACATTCAATCGCGTTTCAAGACATGAGAAAAACACTATGATATACTACATCCATTGCTTCAATCATGCAACTCTGGCTCTGCTATTACATGGGACTATTCAAGGGGAAGAATTGAAGTACATGATGAGGACGTGTGGCAACAACGATTGGAGGCGAATCCTAAACTTGGACCTTATCGCAGAAAAATTTTGGTTGAAAATTGGGATGACATATGTGTGCTCTTTTCACAAGATCGGGCTACTGGAGAGGGTGCTCAAACTGCTATTGAGGCTAATGTAGAAATAGAAGCTGAAGAAGAGTCTACCAACTTCGTAGAATCATTGGAAACAAATCCACAATCCTTGGAGGAAGAGAATGAAGTCATGAACAACTTATTAGCTCAACAACGTTCAAAGTCAAAAGCTTCTTCTTCAGGAAATAATCGTGGCACAAAGAGGAAGCTTACGAGTTCTCAGGCACATTACAAAGTGTTGGAAAGGATGGCTGATTCGTTGGATAGATACTTGAACTCCGAGTCCCCAAAAGCTACGACTCAAAGCGTGCTACATGAATTGGCTAAGGTTGATCTGGATGAAAGACAATTATTGAAGGGTATGGATTTACTAATGAACAATGAAAGGAAGTTCGTCACATTTTCTGGTCTCCCAAATGAGCTGAAAAGGCAGTGGATACTGATGCACATTGGTGAATGACTAATTGGGTTATTTGAAAAGCTTTTGTTACTTGTAATGTTTTGGAAAGAGAAACTTGAAACTCTATGGAACTAAATTGTTGGAGCGCAAGGCTTTTTTGAAATTCATTATGTGCAGAAGCATTGAAGCTATGTAGTTCTTTATTGTCCTACAATTATTTTGTTATTTAGTTTGTTTAAAAGTCTGCAGTAGTCCTTTAGAAATATTTTTTTGTGCATATTATTATTATTATTATTATTTTTGTGCATGTTTATGATTATGCTTCAATTATGTTGCTAATTTTACTAGTGTGAGGGTTCTTGATACTGAACCTTGTTTATGCTATGTGGGTTCAATGTTTTATCTGCCGTGGGAGTTGTGATTGGGTGAATTTTATCCAGAAATTCTTATTTTTTGAACAATTAATAATAAGTTTCCCAATGGGTTCTTGAATTTATGTAATTTTCACTGAGTTGACTTTAGTTTCATTCACTGGATAAATTGATCTGGGATTGGAGCCTGTTATGAGCAATTATTTTGGTTTTTGTTTTGGGGGGGGGGGGGGAGGGAATTTATGGGTGGGGTGGGGGGCAGTTAAAGTTGCTTCAACTGAATCAAGAATTAAGTTACTTTTGCGGCAAATAGAGTTGTGTAGCTAATTGAAGCTAGAGGATTACAGGTAGAAGATGCTCCAGTAATAGATGCATTTCGTTGGATTGGTTTTCGTATTGGAAGTGTATTGGGTATTGAAAGTAATTTGGTGATGGTGAGACTAGTAATCGTTGTGCTAGCTGATTTAATCAGATTCATAGATGAAGCCACCTCCTACAGGTTTTATTTTGTGTAGTTCTTGATGTTGATGTGGTGATTTGGATAAGATTTTTGGAACTAAATAGATAGTCTGTAAAAGTTTATTGAGTAAATTTGTATCATTAGATTATCTATTTATGTTGCTAAAAATTTGCCTTGAATTATTATATTTTGCAAACTTTATTTAGACACCATTATTATTCTTGCATCATTTACAATATTTTTGTTGCATCGATTTATATCATTATTTACTATTAAATCTCTCCAAATAAATATACACATGGGCATCTTATCTTTTTTCTTTGATGTATTGTTATATTATTTGTATCTTATTACTTTTAGAAAAATTTTTATCAAGTGCACACTTATGATTATGTGCAATTTGGTCGAAATCTTTACAGGAAAACTTAAACCCAATGGCAATTAAATAGTCTCAAGGAAGTGCACTGGTCCATCTTTAACCTCAAAAGTTGCATGTATACAGATATGTAGAAAGATAACAATTACAAAATTGTGTAGATTTTTTATAAAAAAAAAATTGTACAAGTAATCAACAATTTTATTGTTTAAAAAAAAATCTTCTATAGCATTTCCAAATACAAGCAATTCCAATTCTAACCAAATTTCTTACATCCAAACAGAGGATTTGGAATTCAAAGTTGATTCCGTGCCAATTCTGCACATTTCCCAAACAAAGGAATTGCAATATTTGGCATTACAATTTCATGGTGTTACAATTCTACGGAATTGTAATTCCAATTCAATTCCAATGCCATAGAACCAAACGCAGCCTAAGGGGAATTCTACCGCGGGGAAAGTTAGCTTAACTAGCGTTAGATTTATTTATTTTTTTGGTCCGTAAAATTTGTGTTTTTATTAATATGTGTTTTTATTAATATTAAGACAAATATAGACTTTTATATGACTTTTTTTGCTAAGATACCATACTCTTAATACAACCGTGAATCTTCCCTGATCAAGTCGTATGTGGGAGAGGAGAATGATAGGAGATTTTTGAAACCTAGTAATTTACACTTCTTAAGGCCACGCCATGAACTTTTAAGTTTTGGGGCTGTTGAACCTATCCAATTCAAGATTAGGTCTATTGCTAGCCAAATGGCACCAAACTAATTAAATGGACGTTGATGGTTTCAGGTTTTTGGCCTCACGGTTTGATAACACGAATCCCTTCGCGGTTGCTTTCTTTCCTCTGTCTTACTACTGGGGAATGATTGCACAATCCAAATGGAAATATTTATTCGAATTTTTAATTAATTTTATCCAAAGATTAGAGTTTGATTTTCACTAGTTCCCTTCCTTAGTTAATCAACAACTTGAGAACTCAAAAGGCTCTGCTATTTCACCCTCTACCGAGTCAATTTGTTAACTCCTCTGAATGTGTTTCTATGGTGAAAGTTTAAATTACATAATTATGAATTATTAGGGGTTTAAGACTGGGAAGCAAAAATTCCTGAGATGATTATCTTTGAACCAAGAATTAGCAGAAATTCTTGTGAGTTTTTTTATTGTGATCCCCTAGTTAGGAATTGAGCAAGAATGTAAATATCAGTACTTTGGACAATGATAGACGTGATCGGAGAATGGATAATCATATTTATTTTATATGGTGTCAGTTTTCTTTTTCTTATTTTGAAATTTATTTTCAATAAAAAGTGTATTTCCTCTAGAGATTGCTCCTTGATATCGCTCAGGCAGATTGCTAAAGATGCATCTTTACATCAAAAATAACTTAAGGAGGCGTTTGATTCAAATTCTGAATTACTATTATTATGAATATCATTAATTCAATTATGAGTATATATTTTGATGATTCTTCTTAACACATTTAGTTTAATAATGGAATATGTATCATTCCTTCTAAAAAAGTTAATGAGCATGTTAGAGTAGTATTTTAGAAAAATCATAAATATCCCAATTAATCACTTTTATTTCTATTGAAGGATATTAACAGTTGTTTTCAAATATCAACAATAAGTATTTACTGTTGATACTTATTCTTGTCCTTAATTTCTCTAAACAAAACACTCCTAAATATATTTTTATGCACAGCCCATTTTAAATTTTTAATGGTGTTCCAAGCCCATAACTCGATTCTAAGACCCGAAAGAAAATCACCTCGAAAGTTGCAAACGTAAAATCAAGTGTCATGCGTTCGCCCCTTAAGCTCTCGTACTTATGCAAAGCCGTAGCTTTTCCTACCTCTGCTCGCTAACATGTCTACTTTTCTACAGTGCATTATCGTATCCACTAGTCATTAAGCAATATTAATATATACATTTTTCTTACGATATTATACTCTAATGACATTATAAAATACTCAACAATTTAGCTAGAATTAATTTTTGTTATCTTTTAAGTAAAGATTAGAATTAGTTTGTTAAAAAATGACAGCCCGACACTCTCTTGGTGGTGATTATATATGTGAAAATGACACAAATTGCAACAAAATTTCAGAATTAACATGTTGAAAATTCTACAATGTCGTTGCATTATAATAGCGTTTTCACTAATAGATAGTCATTTTAGACAATATTGATATATGTTTTTACTTACCATACCATACCCTAATGACAATGACGTCGTGTTTTGTTGAGAGTAACTTTAGCCTTTACTGAAGGAGACCTGGAAAAATACTCTAATTTTAGCTAGAATTGTTTTTTGTAATTTTCTTTTTTGTGAATGTTATAATTAGCTTGTCGGGAAAATGCTAGTACATGCTGACTACGTACATGCGGAAATGACATAAATTGTTATAAACGTTCACAATTCGATCTTCCAATTTTAAGAAGGAATAATTTCACATACCACCCTCTAGGTTTATAACAATTTCACTGACCTCCCCTCATATTTTAAAAATAACACTTACCTTCCCTCATTTTATTTTTGGTTTAACAAGTTTAGCTCAAGACATTTAATTTGACTTAAAAATTTGATTCTAAAGCAAAAGTAATATTTTTTTTCCTATTTACCCTTCTCATGGCCCACAACAAAAGTTTTAATAGAAAATCTTTCATTTATCAATTTTTCATAACAACAATGGTATTAAAAACTCATTCTTCATGTTGGCATTTATGCCAAATCACCTATTTAGATGGTGACTGTAGATCCCACAGCTTCATAAAGGAGATAAGTGTTATTTTTAAAATGTGAGGAGAGGTAAATAAAATTATCATAAATCTGGACGGACATTTGTGAAATTATCCCTTTTAAGAATCTAGGAACCTGTTTCACTTTCTTTGCAAAAAGATTTTCATAGCTTTACCGAAACGTGTCAATCAACGAAATAAGCCAACGTGGTGCCTCATAGTCCCTCCCGGGGCAGCGGCAATACAAAAACGCTGCAGCCAAAACAATGACGCAAATTAGCAGTGGCTTATGCATGTGCAAACACCCACCCCACGTGAAACAGCCACCGTGGGTGAGCGGAAACGCGTGGCGAATGCGCATACACGAGGCTAGCACCCAGAAAGCTGTGATCTGGCACGATACTTGTCGCTCTTATACTCTAGTTTCCCTTAGTTTCTCTGACTCTTTGCCTCAGCTTGCTGCCTTGTTTGCTGGTAGTCCTGCAAGAATCCCTCCGCTTCTATCTATATATAGCCTTGGCAAGTTGTTGTGAGTTGTAGCGTTGTGACTTGGTATATATTATACGTGGCTTACTTGCAAGCAAGTAATAGCTAAATATGGAGTATCTTGCGTGCAAGGCTGCCGGGAATATGGAGGAGAAAATAATGAAGTTCGAGTTGGAGGCTGCTGAAGCTTTGGCCGATTTAGCTCATTCAGCCATGCCCCAGAACGAGCCCCTACCTCCCACTCAGCAACTCAAGCCCGGGTCTTCTCCACCAAATGACTTGGTTACCCAGCCATGTGATCGTTATCTTGCTCCACAGGCTCAGGTTGGTTTAGTTGTTTCAAAAATAGGTTGCTTTGATTTAACAAAAATTGCCGGTAGTATGTATGTACGTATTACTATATTACCACCACTAGTAGTCTAGTAGTGTAATTTATTTCTTTCTACGCCAAGCCTCACACAGTAAAGTACACGTACATGAGATGAGATGTATGGTTTACCAAAGACTGTTCGATATTACTTTAGTTATGGTTAATTTTCGTCTAATTATTTTCTACGGTTTTTCTAAATGATAGGACTTTTGCACAATAGAAATAAGCTAGACTTAAGAAGTCTTTTGTTTTTACCAGGATCGAGTAACTTTGGTCAAGAAACGGACCGAAAAAATATCTAATACAATGAGTAAAAACTTAGACAATGAGAAGACTGATGAATCTAAAGCAGGATTATTGGGTTCTACGAGTTATCTGTCTGTTGCTGGCTGGAAGTCAAGACAACGTTTAACTGAGGTACTCAATTCGCTCAGGTTTTTTAATTTTCTTCCCTAGTTTCCCTCTCTCTCGGCCCAAAGAAATGCATCATGCTCCTTTTATCTAATCGGAATTTAACCATGCAGATTGAAAAGGAGGCACGACGGCTTCGTCGTGTATTGGCAAATAGAGAAGCAGCGAGGCAGACAATTCTGCATTTTAACAGCATTTTAATGTTGCACCTGACTTCATGCACACGGTAACAAGTTACTCAAGCTTGCTGCTTCACTTTATAAATTATAAATCCTTTCTCGGTCCAAGTATATGTACATGAGCATTTCTTCTCATACAAGGAAAAGAAAGAAAGCTCAAGACTAACACCTGTAACTCATGGAAATATGTTATATTTATTTGCTTCTACTCATGGAAATATTTTATATTCATTTGTTGCTATTGATTTGAAAGCAACAAATTTTCGCAGTAGAATTATATCCTATATTAGGACATAAGATTCAAAGATTGGAAGCAGCAAATTTCCTAGCAAGAGTTATAGTACAGGTATAAGATTTAAAAACTTTCCCACTGTGTTAGCATATTAGGATATAAAGTTCAAAATTTTTCTTGCAGATACATTGATAAAGGCTATCACGTTAGAATGTAAAATTCAAAAAAGTTTTCACACCTAGCAATTGATAAACGCTCATGTTAGCTGTAAGAGTAAAAAATTATCGCAGCGAAGTGTTAGTTTAGGGATGTATGGGTTATGTTAGAGATACAAGGATGTAAATGTTGTTGTCGAGTAATCATGACAGTAGTGGTTGATCTTATTCGATGCTAGATGCTACTGATTTGCGAGCATCAAATTTTCCCATCCGATTTATTATTCAGCAGCAAAATTTCCCAGAGGCAGTGTGTGGTCTCATTTGATGCTATTGATTTGAAAGTAGCAATTTTATTTTAACAGAGTTATTATTCCGCAACGAAGTTAAAGTTATATTAGGAATATTAAATTCCAAAATTTAAAGCAGAAAATTTTTTAAGCAAAGTTATATTATGATATAAGATTTAATCAATTTCCCAGCATCATTATATTAAGGAGGTAAGACTAAAAAATTACCAAGCATCATGCCTTGTTAGTTTAGTAATAATGAAACTGTCAGAGGCAGGTTGTATAGTTTAGTAATCACGACAATGTTAGAGGCAGGGTTATACTGAGGTAGGTTGTATAGTTTAGTAATATAAGAATAAAAAATATCTTAGTTGAATGGTAGAGGCAGTATTGATATAATTGATAGGTAGGGCTGGGGTATTTGCTTGCTGGATGCAGGGTTGGCCTTCACTATCAGAGTTATGCGAGGGATATAAGAGTAAAAATTTTGCCAGTAATCTCCTTTATTAGTAATCATCCTATGTTAGTAATCAAGATAAGAACAGACGCAGAATTACATTGAGGATATAAGACTAACAAATATTCTAGTGCTAATGCTGAAGGCAGGCAAAAAAAATTTCTTTGCTTGGTTGAATGCTAGAGCAGATTATGTTTCGAACATAAGATGAAAAATTTTCTCTGTTTGATTGAATGCCAGAGAGGAGGAACAGTTGCTTAGTCGGATGTGGCTCTTTTGATTAAATTTGGAATACAAGACAAAACAATTTTCTCTGCTTGGTTGAATGCTAGGGCAGAGCCCTAGTTCTATACGTATGTTGTACATATGATGTGCTGGGATCTACTAAAGCCATTTTCACAAGTTCTTATATCTTATTACAGATTTCAAAGATATACATATTTCTGTTGAAGTCATTCTTCTGTAAATTCATGTTATTCTATATTATATTGTAGAGATATTCTGTTATTCTTCCGTAGTAGTCATTCTTCCAGGGATGTTAAGTTGTTCATTCTTCTGTATTAGTCAATCCCTGAACAGATTATGTCATTCTTCTGTGGGGGTTACTCTGTGGAATCATGTTATATGTTACTGTTCTGGTGAGATTATGTTATTCATTCTTCTGTAGCAGTCATTCTCGTGATTATATTATGTTATTCTTGTGTGGGATTAAGTTATTCTGTAGAATCATGTTATATGTTATTCTGTAGAGCTATTATTCTGTAGAAGTTTTTGGTATCTTATTGCCTCTAACTTGTATGTTGGGGTCATTCTTCTGTAATGGTCCACAATCATTTTTCTGTAAAGGTCATAGGTAACGTTATTTTGCAGAGGTTATTTATTCTGTGTATATGGAAATTGTCAACGTTATTCCTATATATCTGTAATTTGTGAAAGTTGGACGATTTGTTATAGTTGCATTTTTCGTTGGTTTTTGCAGCAATCCATATGATTTGTTAAAATTGCATTTTCCATCCGTAAATCAATTTTTGTTCACTAATTCAGTTTCGACAATCTATTTTGCTTGCAGTCAGTGTTTGAGGAGCTAATTCAGTTTTGACAATCTATTTTGCTTGCAGGCAATTTTTGAGGAGTCAACTAGAAAAGCAGCTGAGCTAGCATTGGAGAATGAGAATTTGAAAATGGTGGGTGGTCTTCTCAAAGTACCTTCTATTATAACTTTAATTTGGATGTCACTAGTATAAATTCTCCTGTAAGTCTTTGGTATTTACCAAAGTAATCTCTTTTGAATGAAAACTCTGATGAGAAGGAAAAGGAGCTGGCGATGAAGGATTATGACTCACTGAAAATCATGAATGATTACTTGAAAGAACAGGTATCTGCACATTTCTTTGAAAGGAGACATTTGACCAGCGTAAAATTATCCAGCATTGAGCTATGTCTATTTCCGGTGGCTAGAAAAATTATCCAGCATTGAGCTATGTCTATTTCAGATGTCTAAAATGGCGAAGTCTAAAGCAGAGAATGGCCGGGAAGATTTAAAGTCGGCCCATGCAGAATGCTTTTCTTCTGCGTCTTCAAGAAATTCATTTTCCCCTTGTAAACATACTTCTACAGTGCCACTGCATTGGCTACCAATGATTCAACCATCAGTATTCCCCATGACTACGACATGGAGGCCCAATCTATTCGCTGATCAGAGAGATTCAATTATGACTGCTAATGCAGGAACTTTCTTGTATGTTCTGCCTGTCCCTTATTTCTTTCCATCGCATTTCCCAATGTATGCAGTTCCTCAGTCATCTGATCAAAATGACAGCCAACAAACTTATTTGAGTAACCAATGGAGGACAACTTCTTCAAAGAGCATCGTTCACGGGGAGGATAGCCTATCATCTTTATCCTTAACTGTCGAAACAGAAACTTCTAATTCACCAGTGGGTGGCTCTGCAGATGAACATTTTGCATTCCATCCCAGTGGAAATGAAGGAACTTATCCTAACAGGATGGTTTCCATGCCACCAACTACAAACTTGAGTCAGGTCCGACCATTAGTTAGTGCAGGACCATTAGGTAGCTTAGCTAGTGTGGGTGCGGGACAGAATACCATCCAAAACCATGATACTTCTGTGAAGACTATTGCTTCTGCTCCTTGGCGTATTGCAAATGGTGTGTCAGAAGAGAATCAAGAACCAATGGTCTTCACTAGCGAAAACCCAGTGGAAGCAGGTGCTGCTGCAGAAGCAAGAAGGAGGAGGAAAGAATTGATGAAGCTTAAAAACCCTTAGGATGGTTAATATTATAGGCAATTGTAATTGTAAAATGCCAGAAGAAAAGCTCAGAATCTCCGTTCTTTTCTTAGATCCCGAGACTGGCAGGATTGCAAACTACAATAGAGAATGACACTAATTTTCTTGAATTTTTGATGTTTGAGTATATTCTTTTTTGCTCTTCACCTGAATGAAAGAGAAGTGTATATAAAATTTCTTGATGATACAATAAAATTGACCATAGGTGGTAAATAAATGAATTACAAAATGGTAAATAAATGAATTACGAAATTTCTTTTTTAAACACTACAATACACGCAACACAGTAGAAATAAAGAGGACAGGAGCCAACAACTTTAATCACAAGGATCTAAAACTTAGAGAGCCTTCCATACCAAAATCTATTTCTTTGTCATATCAAAACATGCAAAATTGAATTTTTTTTTTCTAAATTTTATTGATTCCACGTTCATGAATTTTTCAATTAGACATACACCGGAAAAAAAAAGTTTTTTTTGTTGAAAGCTGGAGTAATAGCGAAGAACATGCCTCTATCCCCAACATGGATCTTTTCCTGAAAACAAAATGCTAAATTACCCTAAACTGTTGGCCTATAGACAATAATGGGGCTTTTTACGTTGTGCCTACAGTCACTCCATACCAATGATGCTGAGAGGAACCATGACTTTTCTCCAACAAAATGTCCGTTAAGCATCACTTTGAAAGACTTTTTCTGGTATTGCTTCGTGAAATGCAGGGTTTTCGGAACAACTGTGACGGAGAGACCCTTTGGTGATTTAACTTTTACTCTATACAATGTTTTATCTCGTCCAACATATGTCACCATCCGGTAAAAAACTGCTGAAATGTTTGAATTGGGATTCGTAAGTTGAATGTGCATGGAAGGGTAATTCAGACCGTCTGTTCCTTTTGCTGATGGGAGACTTGAGCAGTTTTTCGTCTTGTTGCCAGTAATTAGGCCAATGTCTGAGCTGTTGTATCCTTCTTTGCAAAGAAAACTAATGTAGGAGTTCACATCAATGTCGTAGATTAGCCCAGGATCCAATGCCCTCCGCGGGCTAATTAGGCCTGCACCAGAGGCTAATGCAAGACCTATAGGCTTAATCTTCATAGATTTCGCTGAAAGAAGAGCAACAAATGCTTGATAAGAAGATGTTTAGCACCTTTATAACATGAAATTAATGATTATTTTGCAATATATAGCCTGGCTGATTTGTATAATAACATGAAATTTGATGAATGAAGTGGAATATTATAAAAGAATTGGACTAAAACCTTACCTGTTGTCATCAGAGCAGATTTGATGGCAGCAACTGACCAATTGGGATGAAAGGACTTAACGTAGGCAGCAGCAGCAGCAGCATGGGGACAAGCCATTGATGTTCCTGATTCTATATTGTACTTCACCACCCGTTTGTCATTTGCATCTCCAGTCATAGTCACCAATTGGGAATATGCAGCTAATATGCTAAGTCCTGGTGCAGCAATATCAGGCTGTCCATGGAAAATTTACGGGAATAAGGTCAGAGAAGAAGATCTCAGAGAAAGAGGAGGAAAATGAGTGTTTACCTTGAGAATGTTGAGTGTGATCATTTGTGGTCCTCTAGATGAAAAGGATGCAATGAATGGTGCTGTCATGTTAACAGTTTTTGTCTTGTATATTACAGCTTTGGCGTCCCTAGATCAAGTCAAATGGAATTAATACTTCTTATTGTAAATTGTAAACCAATTCATTCTGTCAACTGTTGATTTCATAAGGCGGCTAGAAATTACAGCCTTTTCTAAGATATGGCCATCAATAAAAGGTGTGATTGACGTACTTAGTCGAATTGATATAGCGATCGATCTTTTGACCATCCGTAACACTGACAAAAGTTGCAGGTATTAGGGTGGCAAAAGCTGTGTCTGTGAACTGATCGGTTGACATAATCGTTCCAACTCCCCCTAATTCTTCAATGGTAGAATCTTGACCTCCCCTTCCACGGCAGTACACTATCTTTCCTTTCACTTTCCTCGCACTTAAAGTCCAGTAATCACATGCACTGCAACAGGAATTATGGAAAACTAACTGATTATAAGGAATAAGAATCTTGAAGGCATGTCATAAATCCAAGTTCAGACAAAAGTATTTCTCGACCGTCATTACCTGACATTTCCAGAGTACTCTGTGCTACTATTTGCTGCACGAACTCCATTTAGTAAAGCGTACATTTGTTTCTTGGGCGTGAATGTATTAATAGAAATTCCCTGCAGCCAAGAAACAAACAAAAAATATAATGCAATGACTTGCAAGTAACAATGGCCAATGGGCACCTTAAAAGCTTGAACGTTTTAGTCTTACGGATATTGTCTTTCCATCACCCAATTTCACTGCAGATACAAATTGTCGATCTATACTACTAGCAGCTACCGTCATGATCCATGGTGCAACATTTTCAATTGTTGATAAATCAGGTCCATCATTTCCTCCTGCGCAAGAAGTCAAGATTCCTTTCTTCATAGCATGGAAGGATCCAATGGCAATTGAATCTTCGAAGAATCTCCTGGAGGGTCCTCCTATGGAAACTGATATAATGTCCACCCCATCAGCAATTGCAGCATCGAACCCTGCTAAGAGGTCCATGTCTTGGCAACCAACACGCCAACATACTTTGTAACTAGCAATACGGGCTGATGGCACTCCCCCTCGTGCAGTCCCTTTGGCCACTCCAAACAAGCTTGCATCATGGACGGGTATACCGGCAGCAGTAGAGGATGTGTGCGTGCCATGGCCATCAAGATCCACTGGAGTAATTTGATCATCATAAACATCGCCATTCAGATTGAAGTACTGTGCACCAATGACCTTGCTGTGCACCATGAAAACAATCATGGTTATAATTACAGATTTAGCATGTTACTCAACACCTTAATATGGTGGTTCTTAGACTAATGCTAAGTCATTGCATCTTCCTTCTAAAGAAAGAGGGAAAAAAATTACTTGTTGCATCCAGTGAAGTTAGCACCCTTGGCGCATTTACCCTTCCATTTTTGAGGTGGAGGTCTATAGCCCGTGTCATTGAAACTGGGAGATTTAACCCAGATTCCTGCAAGTATGAAAGAAACATATTTTAAGTTTTAAAAGACACGCCACTACAGTTACTATCAATTAGCAATACATTATGATTATAACCTGTATCCAGGAGGGCCACTATTGTGTTGCTCTCTACTTCATGATTCCTTTCAACAGTCTCTGACATTCCAAGGAAATCCCATGATCTTGTGGTGTGAAGCTTTTGTATTCTGTTAGGAAACACCGACACAACACCCTCCTTCTCTGCAAGATAGTAGGAAATATTACATGAATGATCAACCAAATTATAACATAAAATTTCAACATGATTGAAAGTGATTCCATGCATTTATTTACGTGATAGGCTATTTGCTTCATGAGGCAACAGTCTTGCCACAAATCCGTTAAAGCTTCGTCCATAGCTATGTATCTTTGATTGTCTAGCTACCATTTCACTGAAATTAAACAACGAAATAGAACTTAGCTACCATTTCACTGAAAGTTAAAGAAAGAAACACAACTTAAACAACAGTTAATGCCTCATTCATGCCTGTATAATCGATTGTCAGTGGATTAGATTATAGTTAATTAGACTATATTTAGATAACTAAGGGTAAAATAAAGTAAAACAAGAGATAGTGATGTATTATAACTTTATGGTGATTACTTTCCAATTGTTTCTAGCAGAAGGCTGTGGTGTTCATCCGCTGTAGATGTTCTATTCTCTGGCAGTTCTCCCATGTATACAATGTATATCTGTCAATCACGAAAATCATAACGCTGAAGAAGAAACGTGGAAAAAAGGCGTATTCAGTTTATAAGATTTGTAGGCAGCAGTTATTAGCAAGTACTTAGTACTCCCCAGTCATAGGAAATGAATGACACAGTTATCACAACATTTCAGAAAAAGAAAAAAGAATTTCTTTTCAGCTATAAGCATCACGGAAATTGCTAAAGTTCAGGACTATGCTTTTAATAAAACAGCTGTTAAAATTTTTTGCAGCCATCTTTGGTGGCATATGAAAGCTGAAAAGAGTGATAATGGGGGGAATACCTTTCTTTCATTGTCATTGGCCCCCTTAAGGAGTGTAACTAGAAAGAGAGAAGAGAGAAATAATAATAGTAACTTTTTTGAATTCATCTCCATACTTTTTATGCAACGCGAGAACTTTCTATGATATATTCTATCTCCTTTAACTCTTGTGATTATTCATTCAGGAAGAGTATTTTAGCTACTGGTTAATGGCTATTACTACTTGGGGGAAGGGTGTTAATACAAAGACTGAGCATGCAAGAGTGAGAGTAGCAGTAAGGTTGACCAAGGAGCAAAGAATGCAAGACTCAGAATTTTCTGGCTCTAATTATGGATCTTCTTTTGTGACTAGATCATTTCCTTCCTCCCTTAATGGCAACTCTGCCGCGATTAAAACGTCCATTTCTACGACGTTTGGTTTCATCTTTTATTATGAGCTTATGAATAAGTTGTTTCTGGGCCATTGGGTGAGCGATAAGCAAGTGCTTGGAAAACCGAGTTTATTCGGGCTAGGAGGGTAGTTGGGCCGGTCTGGAACGTATCTTGTCTAGAGATCCAGTTGATACGTTAAGGGACTATTATTAGGCCCAGTTGAGAATGGTTTTCTCAACTTTTAGACAACCAAACCAAATTTGCGTGGTTTAATTTTTATTCTTTTGGGGCAAAAAAAGAAGAAGAAGTAATGTGTATGTATTTATCTCTTCGGGATTTTTTATCTGCATGACTGTTTTTATTTAACCATAAAAGTTGATCAAATTTTTAAAAATAACTTTTGTTTGACTAATAAGTAAACGGTTATGGACAATTTAGTCAATTAATAGATCATTTCCAAATCACATAAGGTAAACTGTACTATAAATTGAGGTCTATAGTTAGTATCAAGAACGAGCTGTTAAAAAAATAATAAAAAAAAGATAATCAAAATTAGAATCATTATCCATCCTTGACTATTGAATTTGTTCTTGCATCTTTTTCTACGATTTGATTCTCCACCTATTACTCTTTCAAGAGCCAAATTTCTTTTAAGTTTGGATTTTTTTGGTCAAGTGTTGTACAAGTTAAATACAATACTTTCAAAGATCAGCATAACTATTTTGGAATGTAGAATAAGAAAAAGTGAAGGCCTTTGAAAAATATTAATTGAGGAGAAAATAAAACGTTATGATTTAAATGCCTTGAGGTATCTTTTATAATTTCCTTTTCTTCATAGAAGGTTCATTATTTCTGAAGTAACAGTATACAATGTGCATAGAGAAGTATAGAATACTGTAGATAGAGAGGTAGCTTATCGTATCAGGACTTCAGAGATTCCTTGCACAGGCCATGATAATTCTCTGGGCTTGTCAGTTGCAAAACTATAAAAGACTAAAAAAGAAAAAAAAAAAAAAAAAACCTCCACCCCATATGTCCGAGTTCGAATCCGACCAATATCATTTTTCTTCTTCTATTGTAATAGTGTAGGTAGATATATATATATATATAAACCTCTTGAATCAGGTAATCCAATTGCAAAAAAATAGCTGAGCAGCTGCCTTTACGTTTGCCTATAAAATGTGCCGACACAAGAACTTGAGAGGTGGTGATGCAAGGCTGAATGTATTATTAAGTCACATGCAAAATCCTTGTGAAAAACATGAACGTCATTGCCTCCAAATTTAGGCATTCCCAACAAAATATCCTACTGCCATAATAAGATCATCTCCACAGTTGGCCAGACCAATAAACCCTTAAAGGACGACACAGCACATGTGTACACACAATACGTGTTTTCTATGAATTGAGCTATCAAATCATGCCTGATGCTTTTCTGTTTCATTTGGGACCAAACCTTGCAAATACAACCAAGTATTCAAGTTGTCTACATAAGGGATTTTGTGCAATGGTTAAAGTTTTATAAATTCACAGAGTATTGCGTTAATTGTAATAATTGGTTTACATATATATCAGTTCTTCTGAAATGTATATAGAACTAATCTCTCTACTAGTTGAAGTGTCTGTGTTCATTGGGCCAAGGCCGCAATCAGTGAAAAGTATTTGCACATAAAGAAAAAAGTTTGTTGGGTGTATCTATCTGCTGTATATTTTGTACGTGAAATCAATCGATTGTTTGGAGAACCAATTTATTAAAGTCCATTCAAAAGTGCATTGGTTTATTAAGATGCTTCTCAAATCTAACAGCAACGAAGTTGAACTTTATCAAAAAAAAAAAAAAAATCTAAAGCGAAAACAATTAAGTTAGTAAGTATCATGAAATGCCACCAAAAGCATAACTTTAGAAGCCATTTTTTTAAATAGAAGCGTTTCCAACTGAAAGCACCATAATGTCACACCTGCTCAAAATTTGGGTTCCTACACCCCACATGACGCATGATACCAACGTTGTTTGTGCAGGCATATAAAATTAATAAGGCTCAAAGCTCAAAATAGAATTGCTGCAAGAAAAAAGAATATTGCTTCAAATTATCAGGCGGTCCAATCTGATGTTAGTGATATATCAAATAAAGTTCCCAAAATCAGGCAAAATTGGCAGACATGGTTGGCCTCGTTGAGCTGAATTTTCTTAATTAACTTAATAAAAGCGTTGTAATTGAAATTTCTGAGCTTAAATCCAGAACGAGCCAGCGAATTATATACTCTCTTTTTTTTCCCGGAAAAACGCTGGAAATAAGTATATGCCAACGAAGATTTATTAGACTACATCAAACATATACAACATAATCAACTGGCTGTATCCGAGAACAGATTACAATTCAGTCCGAGTTACGAAATAACACGATGAATTCAGAAAGAAACATATTTAAGTTCTTCAAAGAACGCAACTACTCGCCTGCAAAAATTAAATTCAGTACATAATTCCGCAGCACCTTTATGCTTGTATTTCCAAGAAACTTATATTTTCATGATTAATTGTTGCGAACTAACGGGAATAGTCGCACTGAAGTAGCTGAAAGAAAATTCAGTAGCTTATGACGTGAAAAATATGGGAGAAACTACAAAAATTAGGAATTTAGGACCAAATTAAATGCTTAATTGTGAAAAGACAATAGTTCTACCTATGTGTACACTTTGTCCGCCACATTTTCGGGCAGCACAGGGGATATGGTGTACGATAAACTGATGAGCTACATGTCCCTCCATTAGGTTTAGGGACATCAAGATACAACCACAGCCAGAAAAACAACCACAGCCCCTCCCCCCACACCCCCCATCCCATAAACCAAAAAAATCCCTAAATATTTGTACACAATAAAAAAACCAATACCAAGTTGACATACCCGAACCCGAGTGCCTATTCAGGCAGCAGTAAGCAGTCTAACAATTCATGATCCATCTCTGCGAATGAAATGGTCACTGTATTGAGCTTACAATGAGTTGTGCTGATTGATGATCACTAGCAAATTTAGGGTTATAACTAGGGGAATATTGAGCTACAGTTGAGTATGGTCTTGCGATGGAAAACTTCTCTTTTCTCGGACAAGTATTGGCAAACCACCGTGGAAAGTGGCTGTAAGCCCTGGAGAGAATCGAGGCTTGTGATGGGGTTCAGCTAAGTTGATATGAAACCGTCGCAGCAGTGAAAGTGCGACGATTTTTAGCTCCACAAGTGCCATTTCTTTCCCCAGACAAACTCTTAGCCCTGCTTGAAATACTGGATACTTGAAAGGGTTTTCTTGGAAGAAGACACCATCTCTCAACCACCTCTCTGGCTTGAATTCTAAGCAATCCGAACCCCAAATGTTTTCCATCCTCCCCATCGCGTAAGGATGGTATGTAACCCTCGTTCCTCTTTTAACAATCGTTCCGTCAGGTAAGGTGTCATCTTCCAAGCAAAACTTTGAATCAAATTGTACGGGTGGGTATAGTCTCATACTCTCAAAGATTGCAGCATGCAAATACTCAAGCTCCTTTAGTTGTTCGAAACTTATGAGCTTTTTGTTAGGCCCAATGATTCGATCAGCCTCGGTTTGGATAGCTGCCTCGACTTCCGGGTGATTAGCCACAATCCAGAAGAAGCTTGTTAAGGTGGAAGCAATCGTGTCTCGACCAGCTAGGAGGAAGCTTATTATAATATCCCGTAAGTAGGTTTCATCGTTAACGATACCCATAAATCGAGACAGAAGGTCTCTATCTTTGGAAAAACCTAATTTACGGCGCTGTTCAATGACTTCTTTGGCCAGCACGTTGATGATCTTGATGGCTTTTCGCAATTTCTTCTCGCTGCCTATATCAAGCATCCTTTTGATCTTCCAGGAGAGTGGTGAAGCTGTCATAGCCCTTTCCGCGGACAACCTTGATGCTAGGTCAAAGGAGACAGCAAATTCTGAAAGCGGTAGGGATAATTCTAGGCATTTGGGGTCCAACCCAAACGAGAATCTGCAAATACAATCGAATGAAAATCTTCGAAAAACATCCTGAAAATCAAGAACTCGGTCTTCTTTATCTGCTACTGAGGCTAAAAGAGGAATAAGGCGATTTTCGATCTCATGTTGGACAACATCAAACGCATATGATCTCATAGAATTTCGACCGAGCTCGAGACCGGCCATTTTCCTCTGGAATTTCCATAAATCACCGTCAACGTTGAATATGCCCCGACCAAGAAAGTCACCTAAGATGGTCGAAAAAGGTTTCCCTTTTGGATAGTTTTCAAATCTTGTTTTGAGTATGTACTCAACATTTTCAGGATTAGCAGTGATTATGTTACCAAGTACATGTATGTGAATAGTTTGAGAAGGCGAATTTCGGATAAGATGAGTGTACCAATCGCACAAATTTGTGAATTTGACTGACCAACTGGAAGTAATATAAGCCTGGCAAATTGAACACTTGCACCAAATCTTTGGCCTCACTAAATACTTCAAGACAAAAAATAGAAACGCGATGGTCAAAGAGAAGATAAAGAAACATGAAGCTCGAAAAGACTTGAATAACGACGAAGTTGCAGACTCCATGGATGGATGATGGATGAAGATAAAATGATGATGACGAATGGAAGACCAATAACAGTGAAGGCGAGGAGAAAGTGACCAACAGGTATTTTTAAAAGACTACAAACTCAAGCACTTGAATAAGCTGTAACCAGATGTTGCGCTAAGGTTCCCATATCTTACGTACGAACAAAAATCATTCCTCTCCCCCCTCCCCCCGGGGGAAGCCCAGCAAAAAAAAGAAAAAATACGAGAATAAAAGAATTAAGTGCACGGATAACGCATGGACTAAAGGAAAAGGTCAGTTAGAAGACGCATCTTTCTGCACCATCTAATGTAATCTAATTTAGTGTAATTTATATTTTGTACATATTCGGCCACGTGCGGTTATTCGTTCATTGTGGGCACTCAATTTGTATAAAATTGGACAGTGCGCATGTGTCATGTTCGAGAGGGGTTGTACTGAATTATTATGCTTTCTTTTTTGTATATATCCAACATGGTTTGCCTTTTTCAAGTGTCCTACTCCTATTATTACTTCATGGGGTTGCTTCTAGGGGTGGACATGGATCGGTTAAATCGGTCTATATATCTAATATTCTAACCGAAACTGTTTGTACTGGTTTGCTTAATTTACAAACCATATCCGACCCTCATTAATTAGTTAATCACTTATCGGTTATCCAGTTAAAGAGGGTCGGGTACTGCAAGTAACCGGAACCGTATAGTATTAAGTTAATTTGACAAAATAGATAAAAATATTATATCATAAACCTTTGCTCAAATTAAAAAAATGCTTATACAATTTCAATTACTTTTAAACAACAAGCAATAAAATTACAAATTGAAACTCTTGCACACGCTTTTTTTAATAGTAAAAAAGGTTAAAAAAAGGTTGCTCTTTTTAAGAGTAAAAAATTTACGTATCTTAGTTATATGAAAATAATTTTTTAATTAGCATCAAGAAATTAAATTGAAAGAAAAATCAAATACGATATTTAAGTTTTAAAATGATCTTAAAATTGAAAATGAATTGAATAAATATTCCTCAATTCCTTTATAACAATACAAATATTAGCCTATAAGACGTATATATGGACCGGTTCGGTTAACCGCGGGGTTTTGAAAATTGATATCCGAAATCGAAACTGCTTTTACAAATGAGATTCGATTAACCTAACCGCTTTCAAAATTCGATTCAGTTACCCTCATCTTTCGGTTCGAAATGGACTGGTTATTGCAGTTTTTCAAATTTTCGATTATTTTTGCCCACTCCTAGTTGCTTTCCCACAAGGTAAAATTTCTACAAAGAATATCTCCCCATTTGGTTGACAAGAATTTTTGTCTAAGAAAGTAATCTTTTTTTAAAATTTAAATTTTACTGTTTTATTTATTTTTAACTTACCAAGAAAGTAAAAACAATCCTCAAAACTTAAAAAGTAGGTGCAAAATCTCATGATTCTAAATCCTCACCTCCCATAAGTATTCTAATTATTTTCCTCATAATCGTATTTTAAAGACAAGGACTAGATACTTAAATCTTCCCTTTCTTTTCTTTTACCTCTACGCAAAAGTCAAATATCAATACTTGTTCGTCAAAAAACTGTTATTTTTCAACTCTTATAATACATTCCATATTAAGTTATTCTAAACCAAATATTTAAATAAGAGTTTACACAATTTTTTATTAAAATTTTTCCAATATCTAAACATAAAAAAGAAATGCTTTTTGATGGAATTATGTTTTGAAAAAATCATATTCCGTGTCAACTTTACTTTCCTGCCAACCAAACGAGGCCTAAAGCAAATAATGTCATCTTTGAATCAAGCATAAAAAGTTTACCAGTTGCACATTTGGGAGGATACAGGTTGGTAATACATGGGATATAAACCACTGATAAATGATTTGAAAAATTAATTATCTTTTTGAAAATTTTCATATATAACTTTAATCCCTATCAAGCATATAATCACATCCATGAATTCCAAATAGACAGAAGGTCCATTTGGATAGGTGGATTTGAATTTCGCCCAAATTCCCTTAGTTGTCTAGATTACTCATAAGAAATTTGACTTTGAGCGCCACTACTTTAGTTGAGTGAGTTTGAAATGTTAAAACAGATGATTTCAAATTCAATCAAATAAGATATCATTTAAAATCCTTCATTTTTCAAATTTATTTATTTAGAATTCTTTCTAAAATCTAAAACCATCAATCTAAATGGACATAAAAGTCCTTGAAAGGACTTAATTAGTCTTGGTCATAAATTAAAGATTTTAATCATCAAAAATAATTATTTAGAGAAATTATTAGTAGAAAATGAAAAGTAGATGAGGACCGTTTAGATAAAAGGGAGATCAGGCCCGCTCTCAGTAAGCAAAGACATGCTTTCTCGTTGAAAGTTTATGTGCTGTTTTGTTTTCTATTCTTGTTCTTTCATCCTTAAAATTTTTGGGTGGCCAGCCATCAGGTGAATGCTCTTGTGGGGCGTTACAACTGTAGTCTAGGTACCTAGGCTAGACTTGTACTTCAGATATTTCTATAGTGTGTAAAAAGTATTGTGATTTGAGAAAGTGACGGGCGTACGTGCAAAATACAAGTGCAAGATCAGCCACTTATGCCAACATGATTGAAGCAAAGTTGATTGTATCATGCAGTCACACCAACAGGTTTCAGATATGCAATTGATGAAAAATGTTGTTAAAAAATATTAAATTTTTAAATAAGAATAATAAATTTTTGTTACAATTTAGTTCTTTTTTTTGAAAATTATCATTTTTCCCTAGATAATGAAGAGTCGTGATATCATCATGTTATTAAATTTAAATGTTATAGTGGTTGGAACCAACAAAGCAAGAGCATTAATTTCACAAAGTCCATTCAGGTATTTTAATGGACAGCAATCACTTTTATAGCGTTTATGGCTGACATGCTTTCTACAGATTTGTGAAACTTTAAGAAATTGCCAAAATGTTTGGCAAAGCAGGCAGCGATTAATTTATGATCGGTGCCAATATTATCCTAGTACGACACGATAGTTTCAGGTATTACACCGTGTCAGTTAGATTACATAATTACTCTTAGTTGTCAGTTAGACAACTAAGGGACAGTGTCGATCATCAAACAGGTACTAATGGCGGAATGTCATAATTATTAAAAAAAAAAAAACAAATGCCAAATCTTTCTTTTTCTGTTTTAGATAATTTTTCCTTTTAGACTATTTGTTCTTGGACAGTTAGACCACATTTTAAATTTCAATCTAAAGTAAAACATAATTGGAATAGATTTATTGGTTAATTAACTGTCAAGATTGCGCGTTATTTTTCTCTCTTTCTTGCATGTACTTGGATATAACTTCGGGTGTGCCTTGCATAGTTTAGGTCCCAACATTGATGGATGACAAAAAAGGGGAAAAAAAATAACAACTTATCTTTATAGGGTATAATGAGCCTAGCCTAGCCGAATCTAATGCTTAAGATTAATCATATTTTAATGAACTTCAAATCGAGCTTGAATCGGGACTTTCATCAAAATAAGCTTGCATAGCTCGATTATTTTGTGGATTTTCACAAGACTTTATGATTTATTAATTCAAGTTAAACCAGATTTGACAAGGAAAATCAGAACTTGTACAAATTAAGACCAATTAGTTCATAAACTAATGCTACTAAACGTGCTCCTAACTCGCCAAGGTTGAGCTGAATTTTAGGTAATTTGGCTTACATTTAGCCCAAATAGGTAACAAACAAGAAAGCTTTATAGTTATTTAATAGTGCGTGACCTTCTACCGGCAAAATAAAGAAAGTAGTAGTAAGGTTGAGTAAGGTTGGATCCCCTTCCCCTTTTCCCGAATTGTCAAAAAAAAAAAAAAAACTAACGTCCCACATCGGGACTAGTTGCTTGTTAGGGTTAGTACTTAACCTCTTGTGGCCCCTCTAAAAGTTACAATGGCTTTTGGAGTGAGTTTGTGGGGTTAAGTTTAGGTTCTCTCCCATTCCTGCTTTCAATTTAGGTTGAATAAGGTTGGATCCCCTTCCCCTTTCCCTGAATTGTCAAAAAAAAAAACCTAACGTCCCACATCGGGACTAGTTGCTTGTTAGGGTTAGTACTTAAGCTCCTGTGGCCCCTCTAAAAGTTACCATGGCTTTTGGAATGGATTTGTAGGGTTAAGTTTAGGTTCTCTCTCATTCCTACTTTCAATTTAGGTTAAGTAAGGTTGGATCCCCTTCCCCTTTCCCCGAATTGCCAAAAAAAAAAAAAACCTAACGTTCCACATCGGGACTAGTTGCTTGTTAGGGTTAATACTTAAGCTCCTGTAGCCCCTCTAAAAGTTACCATGGCTTTTGGAGTGGGTTGTGGGGTTAAGTTTAGGTTCTCTCCCATTCCTGCTTTCAGTTTGGGTTGAGTAAGGTTGGATCCCCTTCCCCTTTTCCAGAATTGTCAAAAAAAAAAAAAAAGCTAACGTCCCACATCGGGACTAGTTGCTTGTTAGGGTTAGTACTTAAGCTCCTGTGATCCCTCTAAAAGTTACCATGGCTTTTAGAGTGGGTTTGTGGGGTTAAGTTTAGGTTCTCTCCCATTCCTGCTTTCAATTTGGGTTGAGTAAGGTTGGATCCCCTTCCCCTTTCCCCGAATTGTCAAAAAAAAAAAAGTAGTAGTACATGGGCCAATTCAATTTATTTTTTCGCGCAATAAATGCCGTCCACAGCGGATGGTGAGATTTAATTATTGTGCTTCTATAGTCCGGCTGGAAGACTACAGACCCTACATTCTTACCGAATGAAAATTAATCTAGTTAGGACACTGATTAAACAGCGGAGAAGAACGAACTAGTTAGATTTAATACATTCTCCATTCCCATGTCCTAATGAGTGACTTTTAATGTATTTTCTCGCACTGTTATTTTCTCCCAAAAGATGAAAAATCAAGATTTTCACCAGCAAATGTACACGCACAACTAAATCGAACACCTCTTTCCATGGACATTTGAATATGGGGGCCATCCCATTAACCCCTTAAATATTTGTACAAATTTAGACTCTATAAAATAGCGAAGGTGGTAATATGATTTAATTGAATCCTAAACCAAACACAAATTTGTACAAATTTGTTCCTATGCATTAGGGATTCAAATATTATCAGAAATGATGTCTATGAATCCAAATTCATTTTTACACAAAAGAATTATTGCCATGGGTAAACTGTTAAGTTAAAGAAGTCAATTTTAGTTGTAAAGTTCAAATGGCAATTGATGGTACACACAGAAGCTGGCCTGGAACGTTTTCATTGAAGCTACACAAATTTTGGAAAAAAGCAGGACTGGAGAATTATGCGGTCTACAGTGACTTGACTCCACGGTCCCCCCATAACATTTGCGAGTACTTCTATGCACCGTAGCATTTGTATCGCGAATGATGTACACATAATACGATTATGTATTGTGTGCGCTACACGCGCTAAATGTCATGTCACATGATACACTACAATTAATTATACATCGTCAAATAATATAAAGTGTAGTCTATCATTATGCACGACTAATCACATATCGCTAAATAATATAATGTGTGGTTTATTATTGCCACGTGACGATAAATTATTAGTTCTAGTGTATCGGTAATGCACGTAGAACATGTAATACTTTTCCCGCGTATTACCTACCTGAGAAGCAAAGAGAGGCAATAGGTTGTGTACAAATGAACATGTATCAGAGTATTTTGGATGGCAAGGGGGAAAATGTTCAGTCTTGTATATCAATGGTGATCATGATGTCATAGAAAAATAAACAATTTATAACAAAAAAAAGGGACCATAAACCTAACCTATAAAGGAAACGATTATCTATCTGTATCATAGTGCGCAGCGAAAACTGACATGGAACTTACTGCTTACATCTCTTCTTTTTTTTTTTTTAACAAGAATCTTATATATATATATATATATATATATATATATCTCATGTTACCACTTACAAAACAGATACATCGCGTAAGAAAAAGGTTTTTGTTTAATATTACTTATTTATCTCCACTTACAAAACAGATACATCGCGTAAGAAAAAGGTTTTTGTTTAATATTACTTATTTATCTCCAAAAACACCATTGAAGACTTCTTGTTATATTCAAGGACAAGTAGAAATTTTTTTTACCAATAATTTGTTTTATAAAATTAATTATGTGCCCACCCTCCTCCCTTTTAACAAGCGCACTAACGGAACTACCTTAAACACCATGAGAAATAATACTAATAAGCACGCCAAATTTGACTAAAAGGTAATAATAATTTCCTAATGCATCTATGGCAGGTCCACCAAGCAGAATAAGAATAACAACTTGTTCTTCCACTAAACATATAATTATAATATATTTAAGTACTTCTGATAATTACTATTTTTTTAAGAAAAGTCAAATTATCACTATTTAATTAATTGTAGCAAGCGTAACATTACGCAAATTGCGGATATTGGATTCCTAATCAAGAAAGACATATGCTCACGTCTCTATTTATTTGTAGGCATGGAACATTTTTTTTCCCCTTTTTGGCTAGACAAGGGGCGGATTTTCTAATATTTGGATTGTGCAGACCATGCATGGCAAACCAAGTACTTACTATTTTTCTTTTCATCAACTGCAAAGGGTGTCATACTGAAGACTCTATACATATATAAAAGACATCCGCATGATTTTTAACTACATTTATCAAGAATCAGATGACGTCCAAACGCGACCTAACATTTTAAATACCAAGAAACCAAAAACAAGAATATAACACCTAGTAGAATTATCCATAAACGTTTACTCCATGCGACATTTACCCAAAAGATCAAGGAATGAATAAATAAGGAGAATTTTGTCAAACCTGTCTCTTTGTTTTCCGATAATGCACGGGAAATATATACCTTTGTGTTCAGCAAAAATTCCACAAGATGACCCAGAAAAAAAATTATGGATCTCATCCTCTCAAGAGCTAAATATAGTATTGTGTTGGAAACTTTTGTTTTCTGTGGACCATCTAGCAACCTGCTAGTTGTTCGTAACCTCAACTTTATATCCAAATCAACAGTAAAATAGGTATGCTGATTAACAATAATACAAAGCGACACCCCTATTGTCTTTTCCGCTGACTCCTTTATTTAGCTTAATCATGCACCCGAACTTCCCAGATTATATGTTGCGATTGAATTATTAGCTTGCTTGTTCTGGTCAACGATCGTATGATTCACTACTACAATAAAGAGAGAATGAAAAATTTAAATGTATGATTGCCATTTTTTAGACAATAATAATACCACTTTACTTGAAAGACATAAACACAGTAATCGACATGTTTTGCAGATATGGGCTAATGAGTTGAAGGGAAATTAAAGGGAAAGAGTAAAAGAGATGTAATATAGCTGAATGTGTGTCATTCATCAGCCCTTCAAACTGAACGTTGAAATTTCATTGTCTAGTTTTCAGTTTTTATCAAATGTTATCTTAAGTTAAAATCCATGTTCCATAATGGTGTTATCTGCAATCATGCATACTACTGGTTCACGTCATGTAGGGTATTATTCCCTCTTGGAAAAATTATAGGATTACTTCCATTCTCCTGTTACTATTAGTTTGTTACAGCTTGAAAATATGAATGGTCGAATGTCAAAATGTAAACAGCTTGGACACTGTTCCCACAAACAAACCTTCTAAAAGGACATTCAACCAAGAAGTGAAGAATAAGCTTGACAATCTGATATTTTCCCCCCCAGATCAACACTTCCACTTTCTATCAGGAGAAAAAATTAAGGACAATGCTTATATGCTGCATTGCCTAGAGGAATCTTGTCCCACAGAAATCCTATTTCAGCTTACCTTTTAGTATTTTGTAACGAAATCGAGTGAATCTTTACACGCAAAATTCAACACGGTTGTATTGGATATGTCAATCTTTCAGGACGCCTGGTCTGCCATATTTACAAAAATATACAAAGCATCCATACCAAGGTATCTAAAAGGCATCGTCCCGCATGGCATCACTACCTCATAAAAAAACACTATGTCCCATGATGATTAAACGTACGTGCTGTCATTTCATTTTCTTTCTTTTCTCGTAGTATCAGGGGGTCCATTTGATTGTATTTTTTTTAAAAATTCATTGGAAGAATAATAATGTACAAAAAAAGTTTAAAAAATATTTCAAAATAATATTAAAAATAACTTTCGTTCCAAGCACAGCCATGAAAAGAATCCAGAACAATTGACCCTATGTTGGTCCATTCAAACCTTTCCAGCTAAGGAAATAAAAATCCGTGTAAACCATAAATTCATCTGTTTCCTGGGAAATATTGGCTTTGTTTGTTTGTTACTGTTTTTTATAAATATATTTTTTAAAAATTTCATACATGTTTTTCAACCACCTTTTTATCTCACATACACATTTCTCAAGGAGAATCTTTAAAACAATTATAGTTATATTTTTTAAAAAACACTTCAAAAAATACTCATCCAGACGCAGTCATTTAAATCCCAATAAGACGGAGTTTGGGCAGATAACCATTTCTCTTCTCAAATTTCCTTAATCATGTTCAGATGAGAAATCAATATATGATTGCTACTAACCATACACAAGCAGAGTCATATTGTACCCCCTGACCAGTTAACCCAGAACTTCACCAAAAACGTAAATGATGAATCCTGGCTTTGTGAGTACAGTACAAATATACACAGATCAGTTACTATTAATCTATATGTGTCTGTGTCCATATACATATGTAAATGCATGAGATGGTGGGAATGAATGGATTACTTGATATAATGTTGGTAATTATATAACATTGGTCCCATTAAGCTATAACAGACACATTAGGCATTTCAGGTTTAACAAGTAACTTTAGCATTCCAGAGCTTGAAACCCCAAAAATGTCCTTATAGAATAAATGTTAACTCCCTTAAAAAAGGAATAACAAACTCAGCACATCTTACTAGCTGAATCCAAGCAGCATAAATCTGGTCTAGCTTCTCCAACATGTTGATCTGCAGTTTTGGATCGCAGAACCGCAGTGGCTTTGGCAAGGGATCCTAATCCCAAATATTAGAGCAATATGAACTGTGTAACAGCTTCTAGCTCTTAACTGCTGTAGATTGTACACCAACAGCAATTTCTGCCTTTCAAAAGTCTAGGATTAAAACTTGAATCTGCTACTCACATCATGTCCAGGTAAACCTGGGCTGACATAAGGTTCAAGAAGCATAAAAAAATCGTCTTTATATAAGCTATAGTATATTGGGAGATATATGTGAAATCAATATTTAACATACATAAGGACTCAATCTACCATGTTAACAGATAGTTATTGTCCAATGTGATAATCACTTCTATTAAACAGGACACGATATTCTACTAAATCAACATATTCAACCAACATTAAAATAGCAGTTTAAATAGGCCGGCAAACAATATTTAAGGGAAAAGAAAACAGAGAGAATCAAACAGAAATAACTTAATGAGAAGGCAAGTAGATTACAGGTTGAAGTTCTCCATCCAAGTATCTGCTCAGTGACATAGAGTCATAAATTTAATAATCAATTCCTTGGATAATAATACTGGTATTATCATTGACTTAATGCCAACTATTATGGAATTAAACCAAATAAAAGTTAATTTTAGGAGTGCAGGCGTGTCTGTCAGTTGTAAGTAATTGTAAAGTATGAAAGACTCCATTAACATATTATGAGAAGTTCTAGATGAGATATTATGTCTATCAACTTTGGATCCTCCTTTAGAATCCAAGATATCAGATATGATATGCAGATTCCACATCCACAATATAAGTCGTTGAATACTTTTAATATCCATTGCATCTATCCATTTGGATCTACAACTCTACCAATATGTACGAATTCCATGAAGCCCCAAGAATTAATTGTTTTAGTGGTCATGCAACTATTTTCAAAAGGAAGATATTTGCAAGTATCAGATGTACAAAGCCAGATAGTGCAGATCTCCACCAAGTCCAAATGAAATGGTTAGTTTTTATCTTCAAACATTTGAAAACATTATAGTCCCTAACAAAATCAACAACTGATCAGAAGAAATGGGGTATCCAATCAAGAAAAATAATCAAAATGCACTCACTCAAAATTTCATCAAAATTTTGAATTCCATAGTATTGTTTCTTCTTGAACAAAGTATGATCAAAACCAACAATAAATGTTTAAGACTCATGAAAAAAGGAATAATAATTAACTCAGAGCTCGCAGACAAGAATACATTTTCTTTATATACATAACTAGAGTGCCTAATATCCAGAAGGCAATGCAGATGCAAATTAGAAACAAATACCATGACATAGTACTAATATGACTATTTGGAAAATCACAAAATGAAGACAAATCAGCTATGCTTGGTACTGGCGACAAAAAGCATACCTTGCCCTTGCATTCCGAAATGAAACAGTCCCCAGTGCAAAAGAGTGAAGGAGAGAGTGGCATTTACAAATGGGTCGACTTCAAACTTCACAGTTGTATACAACAGTAGTGGAAGTTGGAAGTACAGTTTAGGAGTTCACCTAGGCTATGTTTGATAGTTTGGGGAGAGAAAGAAAAGTTGAATACTCACCAAGGAGGGAAAAGAAAGGGCCAAACGAAATAATATTTTATTTGTATGTTATATTGACAAGTGACCAGCCACTCATAGGCATGCAGAAATTTTGAGCTATAGAGTGTTATCGAATTTTGCTTAATGCCTCAAGATACTCCATTGTCGTTGGGGAAAAATAATTTCTGAACTAAAGGTACATATCCAGCATCCTTCATCTGGTCTATGAGGTTATGAAGCATTTCTTGTATTTCCTCTATCTGACTGTGAGATTTATCTTTGGATACAAACTCATATCTGGTGTTCCTCACCTCAATCCAACTATAAGCTGCTTGTTTTCTTAAACCCTTTTCGTCCATAAAACTTCTCACTCTGCTAGCTTCATCCCACCATCCAGCTGCAGTATATATGTTGGACAGCATAACATATCTAGCGGAATTACCAGGTTCCAGCTCAAACAACGCTTCAGCTGCTCTTCTAGCAAGGTCTACATTCCCATGGATATGGCAAGCATTTAAAAGTGCACCCCACATACTACTACGATCTGAACCATCAGCTTTCTCAACTAACTCCAATGCTTCTCTGAGCTGATTTTTTCGCCCAAGCAAATCAATCCAGATAGCACAGTGATCCAATTGTGGGACAATGCCAAAGTCTTTCTCCATGGTATCAAGAATTCGGAAGCCATCAGATACCAAGCCAGCATGGCTGCAAGCAGATAAAACCCCAAGAAAAGTTACATAATTCGGTCTTACTTGTACGTCTAACATACTTTTATATAGCGCAAGCGATAACCCTGCCTGGCCATTTTGGGCAAGACCAGTTATCATTGAATTCCATGTAACAATATCCTTGTCATGGAAAATCTCAAACAATATCATTGCAGACTTCATGTCTCCACACTTGGAGTACATATCAACCAAAGCATTAACCACATAAGCATTATGACAGTCAGCCATAGTTCCACATCTCATGATCCACCCATGGACTTGTTTACCTCTTTCTATTAGAGCTAAATCTGCACAAGCACTTAAAACACTAACAAATGTGAATGCGCTAGGAACAACACCTTCTTCCCGCATTAGGCCAAAAAGATACAAAGCTTTATCTCCCTGACCATTTTGTGCAAACCCCGCTATTAAAGCGGTCCAAGAAACCACATTTCTCTCTGGCATCTGATCAAACAATCTACAAGAATCTATTAATCTACCTGCCTGTGCATAAACAACAACTATTGACGTCCAGGACACTACATCCCTTTCTTGCATCTGACTGAAAACCACATATGAGCACTGGGGTCTCCTGCATTTTCCATATGCATCGATCAAGGAATTGCTTACTACAACATCGAAATTCAAACCAGCTGTAATAGCAACTCCATGTACCTGATGCAGCAGCTTCAATGCACCCAAGAAAGCACAAGCATTCACTAAACTAACAACGGTAAACATATCAATCCACAACCCATTGTCAGAACCCTCCTTTTGCATTCTCTGGAACATACTTAACGCCTCTCTGTAATACCCATGTCGTGTTAGGCTTGAAATGAATGAATTATAGCTCACAATATTTGGTTCACGCATTTCGTCGAACAATTGGTGAGCTTTAGAAAACGAACCCACTTGAGCGTAAGCAGAGATGATTGTGTTCCACGAGTGGCTATTTTTAAGTGGGAGATCATTGAAAGCCCTTTCAGCACAGGCTATAGAGTTGCATTTGGAGTACATGTCGATTAGACGATTCGTGACGAAAGTGTCGAGAGTGAATGCTGTTTTGATGAGAAGCGAGTGCAATTGTCTTCCAAGCTTGAGGTTTTTAGTCTTGATGCATTGTGAGATGAGGCCCGCGTAGTTAAGCTTTGGGTTAATGCCTGAAAGAGCATCAGTTGAGAACATGAGATTCTGTAATTTTCCCTTCGCTTGCGTCCTCTTAGCATGACTGGAACTGGAGTTCAACTGCTGAAAATTCCGTGGTCCGTAATTAGACAATGGCTTTGACTGCTTGTACTCTTCTAGAAGTTACAAGTCTTGATGCATATTGTACAATCAATTAAAGCTATACCATACAAAAACCATGTCCACTTAAAAGAATTTTTTGCACCTACTCAATATGAATTTTACTTCGTTTTGGTCCTTCAAAGCAATCAAAGTTTCAATTGAGCTTCTTAAACGTTTCTATTTCATCTTCCAAACATTGCATTTAATTGGCCCTTGTTATAGTTTCATTTACTAACGTCTAAATCATTTCAATTGAGCGCTTTTCTTGAGTTTCAGACGTGGCTTTAGCAAGATTTAAGGATGAAAAAAAAAAAAAACTCTATTTTTTTTGCCCTTTTAGTAGATACTGATATGAAATATTCAGAATCTAAATGGAATGCATAATTGCATATTCTCTTATTATTTACTTTCAGCTCACTACTGAGTACAAGAATACAACGTTAAAAGAAGAACAATTTTAAGTAGTTCAAAAAATTTTGACTCAAAAATAGATACAAATTCCAAACTTAGAAAAGAAAGAGTGATCAGTGCCTTGGTGAGAGAAAAATAAACAACACATGGACATTCTGCTATTGATACTAAAAGCTAGTGAATTTGCTCAAGAGCAGGTTTCAAAGCTAAAGACACAGCGTGCCACCCTGCCTGTGTTGGGTGAACTCCATCCCAAAAGAATGCAGAGTTTGTGTCATTGCAAACTGTGTACATTTTCTGTCCTTTATCGTCCAAGCTTCCACACGAATATGCAATGCTTATTCCCAAGCAACAAGGCTTCAATGGAGTTTCAAACTTCAAGCTTCCTGCTTTAGTTATTAACAAGCAGCAGCATTAAACAATTTACATCAACTTATCGCGAAAAATTAATGTGTTAGTAAAAATGAAGTGGTGAAATTAACTACCTGTAACATCTCCTTTGTGCTCGAGCACAGTTGTGAAGGTGCTATAAAGATCGAGAATGTTGTATGCAGAATCCCTACTCTCATTGTTCAGTTTCGACACAGCTTGATTCAATAAGAGATTGTGAAAATTGACGGCTGTGTTCTGAGTAATATTGCATTGTTGGAATGAGGAAAGAAATGTGCTCCGAGGGAGACAGCCCAGTGGCTCCAAAGCTGTCACGGCTATCTTCCTTGCTCCCAATCCATGAAGGCGTTTCAAGTTCACAGCAAGTTGGTTAATCACACTTGTAATGAAGGCAGCCAAACCCTATTAAAGGAGGATACTTTAGTACAACACAATATTAATTGTCCTTAGCAATTACTAGCAAGCATGCATGATTTTTTACTCACTGGAAGTAAAACTATGAGCCGGAAATCAATTCCTACGTAAAAGATTCAAGCAAACTCATCAAGGGCAAATGTCTTTTGTTATCCTTTCAAATTAGCAAGTTAGTTTAGTTAGATTGAAGATTGAAATCATTCGATGGAATAACGGTGTAAGAGTTCTCATGTTTATGGACTTTATGTTTTGATTTTGATTTTTACAAACGACAATCTTACATAAACCACAGATATTATCTCCTCTAGGACAGCATATTTTGGCAATGGAAACAAAGGAAGTTGATTAGTCAAAAGACGACAGAGTCGACGTCAGCACCATGCCCAAGACTTGTCATTACTATTAGACTCCAAGAATGCCAACTATGCGGGCAGTGTGCACACATACTGCATTTTGGCAGTACACATACTTTCAGACTTTTAGTAAGCTTTGGCGCAGTCCATAGCCGCCACAAATGATGTTTTAGTATTTTGATATATAAGTAAAAATGCTGTGGCAACGAAAAATTAAAAAAAAAAAATTTGATTTTTTAAAATTTACTTTATTATGATAATTATTATTTTTGTTAAGAGTAATGGTAATAAAAATTCACTGAATTATACCATGAGGCTCGGCAATTTGGCATGCAGAACTAAAATGAGCTTATCTTCTTTTAAGTGATACTTCGAGTCAAATACCTTCTGTGACAAAGTACACTTGCCAAAATATAGCAACCATGAGTGCTAAAGACATCAGAATCCCAGGATATTAATCGTACTTGGACAACTCCCTGTCCCAGCAGTGGATCCAATGTTGGCTTCTAAGGTATCAAGAGTTCTAACCACATAAATTTGATCCTGTATATCTCTCTGAAGTTTTAACCCGGCAAAGAAGTATTGCAGAAGGAAAAAAAAAGAATTTTTTTCTCCTCTTTCAGATTCTAGTTCTGCACCTTGGATGATGAAGATAATCCAGGATGCATAAAGAACAAGTTGTTCAGACGCCTAACCAACCCCCGGCCCCCCTCCTCTCCTTCTCTCTTCCTGGTCTCTCATAAGTTGAAAAAGTTTTCAGCATCTTATTAGTAACTAATCCAATTACACAAAATTAATCGAATCTGACGAAGACTATCCAAAAAGAAGAAAAAAGTTTCTACGAACATATTCACTAACATTAAAAATTAGTCAACCAATTAAGATTTTCGATTATATTATTTGTGGAAGGTACTTAGAATTAAATAGCATTTCGAATGCAACCTTCCCGTAGTTAAAAGAATTAGTAAATGAAGTTGGTGAGTTGTTATAAGTTCACCTGATCAGTGCCACCTCTGATAGTGTAAGCACTATAATCATTGCCAGCAAGAGTGACCAGAAACAAAGCAGACTGCAAGTCACTTTTGTTGTAAACAGAATCCTTGAGGAGTTTCTCAAAGAAATCAATCTGAGTAGTCATGTTAGGCTCGAATGCTAGAGTATCAAAAACACCAGTTCCTCCATAAGCAAAGTTCACCCCATACCGCAACCTCTTTCCCGCATATTTCATCCATCTGTATGCTATCGGAGACTTGATTCCGTAGAATTTAGCTGTTCACATCATTTGTGTTCGATTAAAAAGGGTTAATTAACCTGTTATTTCTTACATGATATTCAAAATCTAGTAATGCCAAGACAAAGTCAAAAGAAAATGCGCAGCTAGTTCTTTCAATTTCCCGATAGTATTAATCTATACCAGCTTATTGTTTACATTACTAATTTTCATCAAAATTTAAAAATTTTATTTTAGTTTGCACCAAAATATTTTATATATTTTAAGTCAAAACTTCTGAGTTTTAATATAATTAAGTATTATGCACCAAAGAAATAGTTTCACTTAGTAATACCTTTTAAGTTACCTTAACTAGTATGAGGTTCTATATATATATATAGTTCACTTTCTCATCCAACAAGTATATGTTTCTTGTACATCAAAGAACTAATATAATCAATTTTGAATAAAGTTAAGTAATATCTTGATTTGCTGTGTCACTTAAGTACTGGGAATTGATTTAGGCTTCAGTGTGAAGGATCGAGTACTAAATACTAATGATATTGACATGGGTGAAAAACTGGTGATTTGGTGAACGAGGCGTCTTTATCTCTTTGACGTTACGTTATAGGTCATTTAGATTTTGATTTGTTGCTCTAAAAATAACACGAGGCCTTAATCATAGAGAGATTTATATTTGGATTCTGACGGTGAAAGGATAATTTTTGTAATCATGCAAGTTGGGAAAGCTATTCAGAAAACGAAAGGTTATGACAAGTCCCTGTAGCACCAAAATTGGGTAGTATTTTTTGACGAGCCTCCTCAATTATTCGCTCCTCCTGCATACCCTCTGTGTGTGTGTGCACTGGCCACTAGACTAGGAGATAAACATGCGTAATATTTCGTATTTACAACTATTAAGATCAGGTAAGAGATTACGAAAGAAAAGATGGGATATTAAGCTGATAAAAGGATAAAGAAAATGACTCAATAATGCAACATTTACAGACAGAAAAGAAGAAAACAACAGACTGTACAATACAACAGTCTCTTCACTATTCAAAAAGAGGGGAGGGGTCACAACTATTCAGTAGTCACACCCAACCAACCCACTAGAGTCACTAAATCATACGTGTTGTGAAAAAGTAAGCTCCCATTTGTTTATGCTCAAAAAGAGAAAGCAAAAGGTAAAGTGGAGCGAAATGATGATAGAGCCCATATCATACCATCCTATGCTAGTAGTAAAATGAGCTAGAGAAAACATAAACATAAAGCAAAAGAAAAGGCAGAAGAAGGTGGGTAGCATTACTTACCAACGTAATCAGTGAGAACACGGCCATCTGAAAAGCGGCCAGCGGGCTTCCCTGGAAAGGTTATTCCATATGGTTCCTTCCAGGAACTTCCTATGGATTTCTGAATATTTCCTGTGTCGGCATACGAGTCTCCAAATACAAAAAGTTTTGAGGGTCGGAAACAACCTCTCTTATGCCCCTTATGGTGATGGTGATGGTGATGGAGACTGTCATGATGACGAGATGAGGCATGGGCACCTATATTATTTCCTGCTAAAAAGAAGATGTTCATGCATGCTCGTAAAATTCAGAAAACAAAATAAGAAAAAAAAAAGTAGTAGTAAAAAGGGATAAAATGTATTGAGAGAATGCTAGTACACAAAAATTTCCACTACAGAAAGGGAAAAGGGAGAGGAAATTAACTAAAAAGAATTAGTATAGAGCAAGGAGAATGTTATAGTATTTAGTTTGTTTGGAATAATTAACGAAATAGAGGAAGAAATTAAGCTATTTTTTACCTGCAGCAAGGATCGAGACAAGGAAGAAAAAAGAGAGGAAGAATCTTGGGAGTTCCATAAGAAAGAATATGTATGTGGTTAATTCCTATATGGCATAATCTTGCCGGGGCGTTGCTTTAGGCTTGAAGTTGCAGAAGAGATGAGAATTGGGACTTTTTGAAAGTGCCTTTTGCCTTTGGATCCTTTAAATACTGAATGAATGGAGAACACTAGAGAAGAATGAAACGGGCTAGCAGCAGCCTGGCTGGCAGTGAAGTTTGAAGGGCTCTCATGGTCAATTGGCTTATTTATTTGGGTCCACTCGGTTCCTGTAAAGTGGTGTCGCTGAAAATTGCAAAAAATTCAAGCCTGTTATCCGTTCAACAAACGAGAGCTATCTAATTCTTCTACATATTCAACTTATTATAATGCCTGGTGTGTAGAATAGAAATTGATTAGAAAATTTATCTAGTTATGGATTTGGCCTGGGGAAACTGTCATGGCCGTCCACTCCGTGTGTAATATTAGGACCTTTAGAGGGTATCTTTGTAATTGACATTTTGGGGTGGAGTTTTTTTTTTAAGTAGGAGGACTTAAAGGAAATTTTCTAAACTCTAATTTTGCCCAAATAAACTTAGGGCATTTGTTCTTCCAATTTCTTCTCTCTCTCTCTTCTCTTCCAACTTCCATTAGCTCTAAACCTTTTCTCTTGTCTCTTTAATTCTTCTTTAAAGTGGGGTTGAAGAGCCTTCTTCTAGTAGGGGATCAAGGGGAGGAAGTGTAGTCTCATCTATCCAATTTTTCACCCAAGGTAAATTTCCTATGTGCTATTTCTTCTTTCTTGAGTAGATTACATTGAATGAGAAGGTGATATTTGATAGGCATAAATTGTAAGGCTCTTGTGTTTTGTTGAAATTATGCTTTGTGTTGTTGTAAGTGTAATGATAGAAGATGAGTGATATGATAGTGGGATTAAGAAGAACTTTAGTATGATTATAGTTTAGATTATCTTGGATGAATGTTTGGGTTCTATGTGTTTTGTCTTGCTTTATCTTGTCAAGTTTTGCTATTTTGAAGTTGTTTTTGTTGTTGGTTGGGCTTTGGAGATGTTTGGTTGTGTTTGGATGGAGTTTGGTCGTTTTGAGGTGTTGCAGGAGGTCGAACCGCGGCCCTGTTGAGGCCAGCCGCGGCCGCGGCTGAAGCCAGGGTGCCCGCGGCTCGACTCCAGAGGGCTAGGTTGGTTCTGTCCCTGGCCGCGGTATTGTCCGCGCCGCGGCCAAACCCGCGACTCGACTCCAGTCTCCTGGTGTTAAGTCTGTCCGTGGCCGCAGCGTTGTCCACGTCGCGACCAAGCCCGCGGATGCCGAGCCTCGGGCCGAACTCGATGAGCCGCGGCCGCAGCTCATCCAAGGCCTAACCGCAGCTCGGCTTCTGCTGAGTCTGCGGGGGAGCTTCCGGTCTTGGGCGCGGATCGTTTGTTCTGTTTTCCTTTTTCTGTGCTCCGTTTAGTTTCCGTGTAAGGCCTTAGATTATGTTTTGCTCTAAAATTAATGTTAGAATAGATCTATAATTGAGTGTTTTTTGTGTTATTAGACAAGGAAGGCGGCTATCCATACTCCAACTATTTGAATTAAGGCAGGATTGAGGTAAGTAGTTTATGAATCCTTTGCTTATTCAAAACGAGCTCTGACTAGTGCTAATACTCTAAATTGTAAATTATTGTTTCTTTGGCTTGAGTTGGGCTATTTTAAGTTTTGTTATATGAAATATTCATACGAGATTATGTGTTTGATAAATTAACGTTTGGAATGAACTCTTGAGTGAAATAACCTATGACGGGACTAGTTTCTTAAATTGATATTTGATTTATGATTTTTGACCGTGCTAACTGGGGATAGTTAGTTTTGTTTGACCGGGCTGATCGGATAGAGTTAGTAATCGACCGTATTAACTAGGTTATAGTTAACAACTCGATATCCAGGGTCATTAGTCGGTTTCCTACTTGAGTTCGTTAGAAATGTTTGATATTTGATATATATGTTTGTGAAATAAATGTACCTTACCTCGTATTTTATACATCAAGTCTTTTAATATTAATTGTTACATGAAATTGTATATGTATAACCGTCTCAAGTCTTAAGGTGATTATTCACTACTTATTGGGTAACACGTCACTCACTACTTATTTTGTATCACAGCGGAGGAGACTTTTGTTGAAGAAAGTTGGACCGACTCTTGGATCTTTTGAGTTAGGTTTAGGTTGAAAGCTTTTGGTGATAGGGTATATTTTGTAAAGGGTTCTTTTGTTCTATGAATGTATAGCCCTATTCTTTTGTTTATGCTAGGGTACACTTGTAGCGATCCAATTCTTTTGTTATGGAAGAAATGAATGTATTATGGATACTCATTTTTTAATGAATGAAATAGATCATTTGGCTATGATTGCTCTTCCCTTTTAAGCTTTAACTTGCTCTAATAATGTATGTTTTGGACGTGACCTTGTGTTCTAGCGTAGTTTAAGGCACGGCGAGTGCCACGCCTCGAGTTCAGGGCGTGACACCGTGTATGGATATTTACTTTTTCTTTATTCCTCTCAATTTTTGCTTTTCATTCCTCCTGGATTTTTATTTGTCAAGTCAGCAGAAGAAGGATTTTCTTTGGTCCATAAGTTTATCATTTAACACTTTTCCTTAACATTAATTAACAAATGTTGTGTTCTATTACAATTAGTTGGGGTTTTATTAATAATTAATAACATTAGCTGAAAAATAATTAATAAATTAAATCTAAATAATATAAGAAATATACTGCTGATTAAATGTCAATGAAAATAACAATTTGAGACACCAATGAGTAAATTGATTCAGGAATAGTATATACTTTTCATTGAATAACCATTGCTTCTTGCTTAATTTGTACTCTTAGTTCTACAATTTTTTTTTTTTTTGGTTTTTTGTGATAATGATTGCCTCTTTTCTTTCTCATTTTTCACGTTAACGATTGCAGACTTCTACATGTAAGGAGGCTATTGAATATTGACTTATTAAAAAACTGATAAAGTTGTCCCGACTTGAATTGTTCTATGTTTTCTTCACCAATGCACATTATTCTTCCAAAAAAAATTTTCGGGAAGCCGATACAGATAGATATCCTATTCACCTTCCCCCCTCTGAACTTTTTCTGTTTTTTATTCTGTTGGAAAGTATTTCAATAAGTTAAAACTTAAAACCGCAGCCAGATATTAGAATGGTGAATTTAGCTCTTCTTCCATCATTATTTAAATACATAATTCACTTCCTCTCGTAAGATTTGAAAACTTTTGTGAAATGGTCAGAGAAATAGCTTCAGTAATACGAGCCCATCACTTCCACAAATATCTTTTTTTTTTTTCATACCTACTAATAAAATGTTAATTTGATTCAACAATATACACAATCTTTCTCAGACTTTCTTGCAGCAATTTTCTTTGAACAAAATTTTGGTCAATCTTCCCCCTATAACGCCATCCCCCAGTCTACACCCGGAAATATTTTTGTTTTTTTTTGGTTTGGATTGTTGCTTCATTTCACACTGTTAAAAAAGTAACGCGGAAAGTTAAGCAAATATTAGTAAATAATAAATTGATACTGGCAATTAGCTACACGGGCAATATACTTGCTAATAATTCCTAATGTAAAGTCAGCAGGTTTACACCTGAAGAAAACCGCCTGCGATTATTTGAGGCCAACATTTTAATGCAGGGGTATGTTTAGGATTACATTTAATACCCCAAAAAAAAATCAGGAAATAGCTAACAATCAAATAGGACAAGCAACAAAATGAAAAGAAGGGGATAGAGGTCAGGCTTTGATCATATCTGCTTTTGACCTGAAGAAAGAAAGACAAAAGTGAACACTAGTTCATTTTCATGTTTTTGGATTGTAATGTTGTATCGACCCAAATGCAAAAAAGCAAAGCCTACATTATTGTTTCAATTTATTATTGTTGGGCTTTGGAATTGCTGATCCATCACCGAGAGTTTGGCAACGGGCCTGAAAATGGACTTTGGACCAATGTTTGATGAACTAATGGTAAATCCTACACGCTAGTTATTCTTTAACGAAGCCCATGAAAACATTATATGTATCCGTTTCTCACTTATTGCATGCCAAATTTGGTGTCCACCACGCTTTGTTGTCCATATGTGAAGTTTTTGTAAATTGGCCCAATCTATTTTCAAAGAACTCTGTTTCTCACTTTAATTTTCGTTTTTTCTATTTTTGAGCATTTGGCTTGAATACTTTTGACCTTAGCTAGTAAAAAAGAAAAAAGAAGTATAAATTTTATTTCCGCTTCAACAAAAGTTTCTCCTGATTCGAAAACAAACGAGTCATAACTTTTTCTATATGTTATATAAAATAACAGTGCTTCTTGATTCCCTTACTATCTGGAATAAAGAAAAATTACAGACCTCACTAATTTAGAAGAAAGTGAAATTGGTTCTGCCATAAATCATCTCTCTTTTCCTTTGAAATTCAAGATCTTTTACTGTAGAATGGTTTGTCTTGACTTAGTTTCTCATAAAACGTTCTCATTATCCGACTGCATTCCGTATTGTTTAAGATAGACGTGTACACAAAGAAGAACAGCTGAAAAAACAGCTAATAAACCGTAATCCTGTACTATTGTTCCAATCGTTGATTCCTTAGTTGTATGCGGAAAAGCATGAACACCAAGAAAAACACAGTTAAGTCTTCTTGCTCAGATGATTAGATTATAGCCAAACTAATCAAAGTTTGGACGCATTTTCAGCATCCACGCAACTAAAGAAAATTAGGTGATCAGTATTATTTTCATCACCATCCTGCACTGATGAACGAGTAACAATCATTTTCAGCAAAGAAGCCAAAATTGAAGAATACGAACGAATAACGTCTAATAATTGCATACTTCATCAGGAAATAAGACAAGCTGACACATGCTTAAAAATTAAGGATAAATAGTCTAACGTTATATCTACCTATTCTTGAAAGGGGTGATTTTGATGACTAATCCAGGGAAAACATCATCTGGATCGTGAATATGGGGGTTCTCTTCAACAATATAAGGATCGCCACATTTTTCACTAATAGTATGCAGTGTCTCTCCTTCACGTACCACATAAATCTCATCACACGGCTGTTGATCCATGGATAACATTTGCTGCTGCTGCTGCACTTCAAATTCACCTTGATCAGTTGATTCACAGCAGCTCAACACCAGCATTAGTGCAAGGAACAAGGCACAATACCAAGATACTGTCTCTGCCAGAGCAGTGGATGGATGAACCGGACAGGACATTATGGAATTTTCAACTGTATTTTGAAACGATAAAATGGTACTACTACTTTTTCTAGCAAGTCTGCACATGTACACTGAAAAGATTGCTCAAGTCAGAGTATTTGTAGGAACTAGTTGAGGATTACGAGGAGTTAATGTTGCTGTTGGTAAGTAAGAATTGATGATGATGATACTCGATTGTTTGGAGTACTAGTACAGGTTGTTGGGGTGGTTACACAGTTTTTTTTCTGGAGGGAGGGCATCAGGGAACGGCTCCTTGTTTGAGTGTGGTAGGTAGCTGTCTTAGTGAAGAAAATTGAAACAAATAATGAGTGAGGGAAAGTTGGCTTTTCCTAGTCCTTTCTTCATTTTGACCTTTTTTCTCTTTGCCTTGTATTATATGCCTTGCATTCCGAACATCTCTGGATTGTAGGAAAATGTAGTTTTCATGGAAATTAAAAAAAAAAAGGACAAAGAAACATTTTCCATGATATAATAATGATGGTAAGGAGTATATGTCAAATTTTGCCTCTTTTTCAAACTTTTCTTAGGGATTAGGACTTCAGAAATTTCGGGGCACGAGTCATCATAGTAGTGGTGACAATTTATTCATTACATCGTCTTGGACAGCAGTGGTCTAATATATGTTGTAATGTGATCTTTTTTTTTTTTTTAAAAATGACGGTGGTATGATATTAGATCAATATAAAAGGTTACGAGGCTTTTTCGTCACTAACTAATAAGCATTAATTAAAGTTTTTTTGGGTGCTCCTGAGTACTAAATTCACTTATTTGTTGACGTTTTTGAATTAGTAGAGGTATGCAATAAGACCCTCGTCCTCCATTATGTTTGGAAGGAAGGAAATGTAGGGAAACAAAGGAAGATTAAGGGTTTTTGAGAATTTTCTTTGTTCGGGAATGAGTAGGGAAAAGAAAAGAAACAATTTCCTTTGTTTAGGAGTAAAAATAGGGAAAGAAAATAAAGAAAATATAAGGAAAAACTCTTCTTTTTTCCAACAAAAATTTTCTTCCTAAATTTGGGAGGAAATGGAGGGAAAGGATTTCCTTTCCCTTTTGTTTTTTTATTTCTTTCCTCTTCTTTTTGTCTTCTTTTCTTTTCCACCTCCAAGCTAAGCCATTTGTGAAAAATTGGTAATCACAACAAAACCTACAATATTAACTGCTCTGGCAAGATTCAACCTAAATAAAATATCATTAAGCAACATTCAACCCAAATAAAATAGCAGTATAGTACCGTGTTTGCGTAATAGTTTGTCCATTGATTCTATGTTTTATTATAAATGAAACATAGAATATTTATTTTAATATTAGTGTGAGATGATCAACGAACGTAATTATTGATCCAATGTCAGTTGCCAATTGCTGCAATCAAAACTTGTACACCGCGAGATTAGACTATAGATGGTCAACCGCAACCAAATTGTGAAAAGCAGAGCGAGCCAGCAAGTGCCGTAGTAAATAAACATTAAACCACAAGGCATAATCTGGTAAGATTAAAAAGGGGATAAAAGTACAAAGTAGAGAAGCAATTGTACTTTATATGTTTATGCATTCTTTATATTTCCTCAAATGGCCATGTGTTCAGGTGTAAATAAATTACAGAAACTACGAGCAAACATTCGCCCACCGTTGCCCTTTCTCCACCGAATAGCCACAGAAAGATAAAAGAGAAAACAACTGACAGAGAACACCAACAATCTTCGATATTAGAGTTCCCTTCCCATGCAGAGAGAGAGGTAATGTTTTAGTCAAGGTTTCATCAAATTGTTCTTAACGAAACTTAGGACTCCATCCACATCAACAGTCCATGCTACTGAAACAGGGGAATAGCCTGTCCATGGGTTGCTTGAATTCCATCTGTTTCAGAATGTTTTAAAAAATATTAAACATATGATAGGGGACACCTGAGATCAGCAAAATAAACAAGTTAAAGCTCACTTTTTCAATCCCTGGTCCATCAGTGTATGCCCTACACAGATACCCTGTGTCTCAACCCTTACAACACCCTTCTTGTATGTGAAGAGATCAGGCCGGACTACAGCCACAAAGCTGACAGGGTCATGAAGGAAAATTCCTGGGCAGAGCGATATTAAGCACCAATAAGCAACCAGTGAATAAATAGGAAGAATAAAAAATTGAGGCAGGAAACTGACAAATTGAAACCAGCAAGGATGAAAGCAGCAAAAATACCATAGACACCATCAGATTTGACATGCCAGTCTCGATAAAATTTGCACATGTCGCACACAAATTGTGCATGTTTTCCCTTAGATAGTCTCAACTCATCAAGGTCAGCATCTAAATTTCACAAGTTAATATTTATTGATGATAACATTTCCCCACACACACACAAAACAAAACATAAAAAAAAAAGAGGTTAGGGAGGTGGGAAACTGGTTACGAATGGAAAAGATAAAAACACCTGTCATTTTGACTTGTGTAGTAATATTTATGCCAACAACATCAATGTTTGCCCCGGAGGTGAACACGACATCTGCTGCTTCAGGATCACCATAAATCTGCAAGTCAAAGGCTTCAATACATTATTTAACTGACCCGAAATTGAAAGAAAATATATACCACATTGATATAATGTGTCGTCTGGCATTGGTACAGAGGTAATCATGCAGATCTCCTCTAGACGATAGTGCTGCTATTGGTGAAATTGAAACAGACAGCAGCCAATGATTGACAATATATTTCTCAAATTAATGGAATAAAGAACGGGTAGAAATTGTTATAAAATAAAATAAAGGCAATGATGATATCATGTCACACACATTTGCTTCAGCAGCGGGATTGACATTTCCCAAGGCAAAGAAGGCTCCACCAAGTATTACAATTCTTTTCACCTTGCTTGCAAAGGATGAGTCCCTCTTGACAGCCTAAATCAAGGAGAGATGAATATGTTGCAAATGAAACAAATGAAAACTAAACCAAAACCAAAGCAATTTGCAAGGTGCATTTCAATGGACAATTCTAGAGCAAAACCTACCAATGCCAAGTTTGTTAGAGGTCCCAATGCAAGTATAGATACTTCGCCAGGAAATTCAGACACTTTATCAACCAAAAATTCAGATGCACTTTTCTCAATCATTTTGGATTTTGGAGGAGGTAAAAATATGTTACCCAGTCCATCTGAACCATGAATAAAATCCGCAATACGTGGTGTACCCCCCTACAATTGCAAAACAAAGGGCATAATCAGAATGCAGACGGTAAAAGACTGAAACTAATACATAAAGAAGCATAGTTAACACCAAGCAACAAGTTGGATGGCAAAAATCTAGTATTCCTCGCAAAACAGAATAAGCATCCACATGAGTATGTCTGACTTGTGAATTCAATTCATAATCAACTCTCAAATTATAGACAGTGCTATTATAAACAACAACCAAATAGTTAATTAACCCGAATGACACAAAACATAGTTACCTTGAGAGGTTCAGGGCTACCCTCCGCTACTGGAACACCTGGATATCCTGCTATCTCACACTATCCTTTTGCACATTGAAAATGGTAATCGATTACGTACATGTTCCAGAAACAGGAAAGATTGAAACTTTTGGGACAACATCACTATACAGAATTGGAACTAAAGCATAGATATTACATACCAGAAGCAAGGCATTTCGTGTTGCATCTTCTGTAGTCACATTACCAAATATCGTTGTTAATCCCAATATCTCCAAGTCTGGTGATTGAAAAGCCATAAATATTGCCATACTATCATCTGCAAATCAGCCAAAAAAAGCCACTTCAATCACACAAACAAAGGATGAGACAGCCAAAAATGTGGGGACATACAAACTTATGAACCTGTTATGCACAACTTAAACGAAATGGCATTAATCTTTTAGATTTAATCACCTAAGCGCAGCAAAAGGACTTAGTTCACTCGTGATTATTCATTACATCTTATTTCTAGCTCCTTACTGAGATAAGTGAACTATTACCACAAAATTTTAAGAACAGCAAAAAAACTTATAACTTCAGTAATAATTTTCAGTAATACTTATAACTTAGTACAAATTATCTTCAGTAATACTCATTCAATTGTACCTTCACAACAGATTCCCGTACACATGAGAATACAATAAAAAATAAATTCCTTATTTGAAAGAGATCAAACACACACATTTAATGGTAATTCAAATTCCAGAATCAACATTTACTTTCCTAGAGCTTTTCACTTAAACACGACTCAGATCATTTGCTCATGTTTTAACTGCACAAAAAAGGACTAGCATTAGTTTACTTTGTTTCTGGCTAAAAGTAAAAAGAAAAGAAACCTTTCTCCAATTGAGATAGATAATGTCTAAAACCAAAAGGCAAAACTAGCAACCACAAGATAGAATACAAACCTAGAACCCCTAGAACGCCAAAGTAAAGAGGAATATTCCAGTTTCCGGCCCACAAAAGCAAAAACCCAGAACACAAAAGCCAAAAAAAATACCACATTACATTGACAGACTCGAAAAAAAGTTCAGAAAATCGAATCAAAATTCCTACTTTTCAACCGGGCTCAATCTAAAGACAACAAAAAGCAACAAGAGGACCTTAAAAATAAATTAATTAAAAAATACAAGAAACACTCACCAATACCAGGATCGGTATCAATAATGAGCTTCTGACGATACTTAGCACCAGAATTGGCGGATTTCGCCACCCCGTCAGCCATCACCACCCCATTAGCACCGCAAACAACGTGTGAATTGGACATCACTTCGACTCAATAGATTAGCGTTGTCGAATAAAATTAGGTAATGAGATAATGAAAGGACAATGAGGGGCTGGCGTTAGGCAAGTACTTATGGAAAAACTCTACAAGAAACAGGCACGAGCAGAGAAATTTTATAGGTACTAATCCTACTCTTAAATAGATAGATAGACGAGTTGTATTTGGTGACGATGATGGTTTTATGCTTTTTCTCTGAACTACTCCTATTCATATATTGGGTATATTTGTTCTCTTGCAACACCCACCAACCAGACTTTTTGCTTGTGATTTGTGCTTACGTGCGTTAATTTGGCATCTTAAGAATAAGTAATCAAAGATTATGAGAAAAATTTAGCATCTTAAGAACAGGTAATTAGAAATTATGAGAAAAACTAACGAGTAATATACTGACAAGAGAGAGAGGTAAACTTCAGAATCAAATAAAAGTGTTTGTCTGACAAATGTTTTTAAAATTAAGATTAATTCAGAAAAAAATGTCTAAATGAAAAAAAAAAAGAATAATTGTGGGAGTATGACGAATGCTTTAATATTAGTTCGAAGAAAAAGTCTATTAGTTTCAAAAAAACTGAATAATTGTGAATTGCATACGTTTATTGTAAATTGTGTGTTTTAACGTTATCATCGGACGCTAATCTTTTTTTTTTTTTTAAGAAATCCTTTATTTAAAGTGAATTTTAGTGTTTATATTGTCATCCCAAATTTTTTGTGTAAAAAAAATAATGCTATCCCCGAATAAATTCTATGTGCCCTAATTTAGTACAAAGCATATATAGGTTCGATTTGGGGTCAATCCTCAAGAAAGCGAATGGCTTATTCTAATCGGAATTAATTTGTGATAGCCATTTAATCACTTTGTGATTTTCAATTTGATACCTTTTGTTAGGTAACATCTTTATTGTTAAGCACGCATCGCTTAGTACGAATTAGCTGGGATTATATCCGTGGCATATTACCTTTGTGAGCTGCTAAAAATGAGGAACTTTACAGGTTTTTTTTTTTTTTTTACTATTATGCAACTTTGGAGATTTGCTTGGATTTCTCTTTAATGCATGCTATAATAATCCCACAACTATACGAAGAAGAGAAATATCTATTCATATATTGGATTTTGATTCTTGTTTATTTTGCTAAAAAAAATATTAGTTGAATCAGTAATCATATTTTATTTGCCTAAAGGTTAAGAAAGGAATCACCTTATCTTCAACATTATTGTGAAGTATAATAAATCCAATAATCTTATCCATGAAAGTGTCAACTAGTAAAAGTTTGGAGTCAGTAGTTTGCGTCATCTGTGTAAACGCTAATAAATTTATCAGGGGTTTTAAGTCATGGATGCACTCCGTGATAAACTAATTTCACTATTTTTATTAGCTAATACTAAGGACCTAAAGAACTGTATTTTACAAGCCTTTTTCACTTTAGTTTGGGTTAAAGGAAGAATTTTGCTGCTGTTTATGTCTTTCCACGTTCTTTCCTAGCCTTTTTGTTGATTGTATTGCGTACGAGGACTTGATACTGCCACCAATCTCTCGTATCCGTCTTTCATTGGCAAAAGAAGGAAAAACATTAATGAAAGAACCAAATGCTACGTTTTCTCGAATGCAAGTATCAAACGGCATTAGGTGGAACTACCGCTTGTTGTAGTACCACGCACAGGTTGCAGTCCACAGAGTTGAGACATGCTTCTGTTTGTAACTAATGCAAATTATAAACAGACATATAATCAAACAACATAACAAACACACTAATTTAACAAAATTTACAGGTCATAATCTTACAAGAAAAGATTCCTTCAGATTTATCAGCATTATAAATTTGGGGCCGTTCCATGCATTATAATACGTAACTTTGGGATGTGCATTGTATCAAAACAAACATTACGCCTCAGAAACGGCTACGAACCAAAGTGCAAGGCAGACCCGGGTCAATTGCAGCATTCATTATAACCCTGGCAGGGTCGCCAAATGGAATCATAACTAAAATGTACAACAAATCACTTTGTTTTTCTCCATCTTTTCTACAAAATGTCCATGTTTCTCTCTATAAGGCAATTATCAATGATATCATGTTTAATGCCGGGAGCATAAAACAACATTTTTAAGGTGACCAAGTCTTTTATTCACGACCTCTCTCTTCAAAATGGTCCTGCTCCCATTGGGAGAATAAGGAATCTGTCAGAAAAAGTACAATGGGCAGAAAGTTCTTAAAGAACTTGAAAGAGTGAATTTGCCCATGAACACTTTATTGTGATTTATGAGAAACAAAAACTAGTGAAAAGATTGGGTGCAAAGATTTGGCTGGGACTTCAACTGCGGGGGGCAAGATTTGCAGGTAGATCAAAGGAAACAAAGTTGAATCAACATGATACAAATAGTCCCTAGAAAGACCAATTTCCAAGGAAGCACACAGCAAAAACCCCTCTAAATTTAAGGTGCTCTTGCTTTTGTATATACTTTTGATATTAGCTCATTTTAACCTCAAAAGAAAGTGGATTTTATAAGCAACCCTAGAGTTACCAAAGCAAAAACTCCAGGTTTTCATAACTTCTATTGTTTAAACAGCTTTTTTAAAAATTATTTTCTCTAATTAATTTGTCAATAGCTCAACAAACAAGAACTGATGATTATAAAAATGTCAACTAAATCTCATTATCTCATCATCAATAAGACAATTTAAAAATGTGCCAACTGGTTCCAACAACGAAAATTACCAATGATTATATATGAGAGTGTATAGTGTAAATGTGACATCTCGTCCAAATGCACAAGCATGTGCAATTTACAAGGGAATTTTTTTTTCTTCTTTTTGGGCTAAAGATAGTCTCATTAAATTTAGGTTCAGCACCGTTCAGAAAATAAAGTTAAATGCCAGGACAAACCTTACTCCGCTTTTTAAACCACTGGAAACAGTAGAGAAATAGCTACTCATGCAGCTTCACACACTTCTGTAGTGGGGGAACCAACAATATTGATAGGTCCTTTAGCTAAATGACCCTTAGGATCTCCACCTGCTTGTCCGGCTAAGCTCTTGCAATTCATAGCCTCACCAGCCAATATTGATCTTAATCTGGGCAATAGAGGTACACACACATGAGAAAAGTTCCAAGACTGATGCTTGCAAATTTTAAATCCTAAATCCTCACCCCATCCAATTATTTCAAGTAGTCAATGAATTCTCAAAAAAGGAAACCCAAGTTTAATGCTGTTGGCTTTGGCAAAGACATGTCGACAAGAATAAGTTTTTGCAATTACAATTGGATAATGAACAAGTACAAACCACTGCCAGTCGTTCTCTATGAATATCACTTGTGAACTGCAAAACCATACAATGACAGAACCAAAAAAGAACATCAATCAGCATCGGCTAGCTTTTTTAAATATTTTAGAAACCAAGTTTTGAGCAAAAGCGTGAATATCTCATTTTATAACCCTAGAGGCAAAATAGGTCATCCTTCAGAAAGATCAGCCAAAAGGTTTTTACCGGTTTTTTGTACATCTTAATTTCATCTCCACTAAATTCTGGAAGAGTCATATTCCAGTTTCTTTCTGAACCAAAGCATCAACAGAAGATCAAAAATTGCATCTTCACAAACTACCATCAATGGAACACCCAAAAACTAACCAAGATGTAGAAGAACGTCCTTTGCTTCCAACGTGGTGGATTTGCGATGTTTTGCCAATGAACAACCAAATGTCGTAATCTGGTAACAGAAGGAAACAAAAGAAACCACTAGTCATCTTATGTTACCAAGTTACAATAGTCACAACGTTTCAGATACCATTGCCAAAATTAAAAATTAATATGATCTGCAAAGGGAACACACAAAATACACTTTTTCTGACTATGTTTTGAGTCAGAAAATGCTAGTTCATCTTATATCTTAATATAGTTATATTATTCTGATTTTCAGTAATTATGACATTATAGGTTTATTTACAACACTAATAGAACTTATCTAATGCCCCTTCAGCAGGCAAAATTTCATGACGAAGAGATGCAAAAACGCGTGATTCACAAGGCATTTCAATATAAGCTCTATTTCAAAACTAAAGCCTAATACAAGTAAAATTTCGATTTGGCCAATATGCATGATATAAACTAACAGCATCAACTTACAGACTCAACAAAATCCTCTACAATATCCACAAGAATGTCTTCAACTTCAGGATCTAACTTTTCTGATGATCAACCTGCACAAGAGTGAGGTAAATAAATGACATTCACCATAATATAGCAATCCAGTTTCTAGCATCCACGATGAACAGACAAGCAAAAGAGTTGAAGTATTCAAGAACAACTCAACAATGTCCCTGCTGTCCAAGGGTTTGATTGTGCAATCTTAAACCAGACCATACCCTTTGAAATTCACATATCGATATCCTAAATCAGAAATATATAACCTATGCCAAGAACAGGATTTGGAAAAAGAATAACGTGAAAGAGTCGCAGATGCTCACTTGGGTCACTAGCTCTTGGATGCTTCTTTTTCTCAAAATCCTATTGCAAGATTCAGCAGGTTCTGCACGGGCTGCCAGAGTTGGAAGCCCGGACGGTACTATACTGGAAGTAATTGCTGGATGAGCAGGTCTTTGAGTTCCTAAACTCTGACTCCGTGCAATCTGTTGTTGATAAGGTAAGGGTTGCGGTGGCCTTGATTGAGGAAATTGCTGTCCACAATGCTCTTGAGGCCCTGAGGTTGAAGGTTGTAGAGATTGTTGGGAAGAAGATGATTGCTGTTGTTGGGAAGTCGTTGCCATGAAATGGTGCTGGTGTTGAGGAGTATGAGATCGCTGCTTCATGGGCAGTGGGCTCACCTGTGGCCGATGTGATGGTGGCAAGGTTGGCTTCACTTGTCATACAGAATTCAACCGTGGTTGATTCTGAGATTGGGGACTTTGCGAACTACCAGGTGATGGTGATCCTGAAGATGCTAAAGATGAAACTCTCAAAATGCTATGACCCTGAAAATTCTGCAAGTGAAGGAGACAAGGCTAAAGAACTACAACAGTAGCTAGCAGAGATTTCCCCGATTTAAGCAAATACTAAGTCATCAATGCAGTAAAAGGGTAGCGCATGAACAGGATAGAATCAACACAATGTGGAATTGATTTCTATCCGGAAAAGCTAACAATGGACAAAAATTTTTACATGAATTTTCAAATAGTTTTTGCATGAGCAGTTATATGACCCTTTAATGAAGATAACCAACAGAGAATTGCAAACGCTGACTGAACCAAGACCATCAGGCAAATTTCATGACCCAACCAGGACAATAATGCACAATCACAAAAGTTGTATTCAATGCAAACAATCCAACGAAACTAAGAAAAGGAAACTGTAGATTTCAAAAGACATGTACAGACCTGTGTAGCAGGGGACTGGACAGTGGGGCCGGACTGAGGTATAGGAGATGATTGGACAAGCCGATGAGCCGGAACGCCTGGTGGCCGCATTGCTGAACTTGGACCCAACGTCCCCATCATTCCTCCAACGGTTGGCCTTACCTGTACAATTGCAAACCACAATGCTATATATAAACTTAATTCGCACAATTCATCACAGGCAATTTCCTTCCAACACACACATGTAACAACCTTAATTTTGGAAACAAAAACTCGTAGTTCAACAAGATTAGAGTAGAGCAGCACCTGGGGCGAGCTTGGTGTGGGCCCAAAATCGGTGACATTGCTCCCAAAAGAAGGTGGAGTAAGTGAAGAAAACGAAGTGGGAGGAGTTGAGGGCTGCAGCTGGTGTTCCGGTGGCTGGGGAGTGGCGGAGTCGGGGGGTGGTCGTGTCTGCTCCATTGGATCCGCGCTTGTGAGATGTTTTGGGCTTAGCAGAACGGATCCAATGTACTTATATTGCAGGCCCATACGTATTTCTTTATGGTTTTAAGGAACTTTTTGGTAAATGGGAAATAGAGCAAGTTATTGGAAGGAGGAATTCGTATCCTCATATTTCCGTTTTGTGTTTTTCTTGTCCAAGAAAACTCCCAATAAGTAATACATAAACTCATACTTGTACAATTGTAAAATGTAGGCAATTTGAGCATAGAAACATACGAATTCTTTTTCAAGAAGAAGAACAATAAATGCATGAATTCATTTTTCCTTGGACAATGGCATGAATTCATTTTTCCTCTGGTAGTGATGTAGAATTCATACTTTTGCTCAATGAAAGTCTGAATTGTCGGTTTGGATAGCAATAAATTGTTGATAATCAGTCACGAAAAATTCAGATAAGAACCATACGCAGAAATGAATTTTACTAAACAATGCACAACAATTGATTGGACTACTAGCAATATTGAAACATTCTGATTGCACTCCATTTGCTATTAAAAAGAAGTAAGTTAGGAACAATATTTCAACATTTTGATAGCACTCCATTCGTGATTAAAAGAAAAAAAGTAAATTAAGAAAGATTAGTGGATTGAGCGATTAGAGTTTTATGATTTTTTTTAGAGATCGAGAGTTCGATGCCTATTACTTCCTTTTTTTTCACAACCCCTTTTAATCAGATAGGCTTTCGAAGAGGGAAAAAAAAAAAAAAAAAAAAAAAGTTGCGCCAACTGCGATATCATCGTGTGGGCCATCGGAGGCTTAGCTTTAGATTCCTAAAACACTGCACGTGGGCCGGGAGTGGCAACAAACCCATTAAAGGAGTGGTGTCAATTAAAGGCCCAAAGAGAAAACTTAAAACTTTTGAAACTTGCCAATCAGAGATTCTTTTGTTCAAAATTATAACATAAATCACACATGTCTGGGTATCTAATTTTCTTTTTCTATTTCATACTAGTAACAAAGGCATAAACTACGTATGTGAAAGTTCAATAAATTATAACAAAAAAAAGATAATAATCTCTCTCTCTCTCTCTCTCTCTCTCTCTCTCTCTCTCTCTCTCTCTCTCTCTCTCTCTCTCTCTCTCTCAATAGAAAAGTGGATGCAAAGGAAAACAAGGTCCAATTACAAGCAACAGAAAATCTCCCAAGTTGTTCTTGTTGTATAGTGACAATAATCTGGCCATTTTCTTAGGGGCGGATGAGGCAAATTTGTTAGAATATCGTTTGGAACAAAAAAAAAATTTGACAACTATAGGTGTCAGAGGCCATTTTGTGAAATCTAATTATGCCGCGTTTGCCAAACACGGCGCAAATTTTATTTTATTAAATAGCAGAGCACCGCATTTGGGAATGAAAAAGTTAGTTTTTCCATTCCCAAATGCGGCGGTACTGTTCACCCAATGTTCACTGTTCATTTTTTTTTTTTTTTTACATAATAGGTTAGGGTTTTTAGTTTAAGGTTTTTTTGGGTTATTATTTAGGTTAGATTTATAGGATTTAAGTAAAAGTAATTGAGGTAAGTTCAATGTTTGAATTGAAAAATTTTAGATTTAGAAATAATAAAGCTATAGATATCAAATTTTGATATATCCACTAAATTTTCTAATATCTTGTGGGCCATTTTTTATTTTTTGAATACGAAATATGATTTTTAGATAAAGTGTGCAAAAGTCTTATGGCAAAATTATAATTTCAGCACGTAAACACCTTTTTCCTCAATTTTTTCATTTTTAAATTCATATTTTATACCCTTGTACAAATTTTTAAATTTTGTAATTTTTCTGAATGAACTACTATTTTTCTGTGTACTACGTCAATTCAAGGACAAAATAGTCATTTCAAATTTTTGAATGCATTTTTTTGGCTATTTTTGAATCCCAAACTCATATTTCATACATTTAAGTATATTCTAAATTGTGATAATTTTTCGGTTCAAAAACTATTTTTTCTACTGATGCATACGTACCTGAGGCAAAATCGTTATTTTTTTAACCTAAAAAATTATCACAAATTTAAAATATACTTAAAATTATGAAATATGAATTTGGGATTCCAAAATACCCGAAAAAGATATTCACAAATTAAAAATGACTATTTTGCCATTGAATTGACGTAATGCACAAAAAAATAGTGGTTCATCCAAAAAAATTATAAAATTTATAAATTTGTACAAGGGTATAAAATACGAATTTAAAAATAAAAAATTGGCGAAAAGGTATTTACGTGCTAAAATTATAATTTTGCCATAAGACTTTTGCACACTTTTTGTAAAAACCAGATTTCGCATTTGAAAAATAAAAAATGGCCCACAAGATATTAGAAAATTTAGTGGTATATTACAATTTGGTGTCTATAGCTTTATTATTTCTAAATCTAAAATTTCTCAATTCAAACATTAAACTACCTCAATTACTTTTACTTAAATCCTATAAATCAATCTAAACAATAACCCAAAAAAATCTTAAACCAAAAACTCTAACCTTTTATGTATAAAAAAAAAAAAGTGAAAGGTAAACGGTGCGTGAACAATAACAGTCGTGTTTGGGAATCCCAAACGCAGCACCCTGCTATTTAAAAAAAAAAATTCTGCACTGCATTTGATAAACACGGTGCAGTTAGATTTTACAAAACGACCTCGAACATTCAAAGTAGCTGAAATTTTCTTTTTCCAAACAATATTCTAACAAATTTGCCGCGGATGAATCATCGATTTTCCCTAGCAAAGGTAACGGAAGAAAAAGGGTGAAAGACCAAGAACAATGTATTGTTTTCGGTTGCACCCTGCAGGAAACGTAATGGCAAACGCAGTTCGTATCAACAAATTGACCCAAAAATCCAAGATGAGATACGGCGCACACAGCTAAGCAAACACGCAACCGCAACCAGAAAAGAAAGACAATCTTCAGATTCATCTCCGTAACATAACCCGCCCACCAACACGCACTTGACACACACCGCATCCATTTCTCTCTCTTACTCGGACTACCTTTGCAAAACCATATAATCATCACCACGTGTCCTAGTCCACTCACACCCACATTAATTTTGCTCAGCAATTTCATGTTTGGTTCCTCGTATACGGTATTAGTCCCAATTTAACCTCTTTTTTGTTACTTCACAGATATTTAGTCCCACATGTTTTGATTATATCCTAATTTTGACACTCAAATACTCATATCTCCATATTTAGTCCATTAAATTTATGAAATAAAGCTAGTTAGGGGCAAATTTAACACTAGTTACTTTGTCAAGATTATCTCAAACTAACTTGAAAAGCAAAAAACTGAACAAATCATCCATAACAAAGATTAAATTAATTGAGTAGGAATAATAAAGAAGATTAGCTTAAAAACAATTTTGTGGGTTAAATACAATTTTGGAAAATGAGCGGAGTAAAACATCAATTGTCCCTTTAGCTTTCCTTTTGCCTTTTGGTTTTATTTCTACTTTTCTATTAACTTTTCAGCTGAAGGCTGAAGGTTGGGTTGAAGGGTAAAAAAAGGCTCGCCCTCCTTTTTGGGCCCTTACAGCCTGTCGTCCTGATATTTCTTTATTATCATCGCTATCATACTCATTATTCAAATCTATTTCATTTTTTTTGTCCCCTTTCCTTCTCCCTTCCTCCTTTTTATTCTCTCCTTTCTTTTCTTCTGTAGATTCCATTCAACCCAAACCAAACCCCCTTGCCCCTTCTCTTCTCCCCCCTCCCTTCCCCGACCCCCTATTAAAAAATCTACAAACCCCATCACCAAAAAACGACAATTCAATCATTCCATCCATTCATATATATCCTCCTAAAGGAGGACCAAAAACAATTCATCCATCCTCTCTTTTTATATAGATACCACTTTCATCAACCTATCAATTTCTTTTTCTGTATACAAAATCATAAATCTTCTTGAGCAAGTTTAGAAATGGCGGAAGAGCATGGTTTTCAGGCTCCGGAAGGCCACTGTTTATGCGCAAATAACTGCGGTTTCTTCGGTAGCCCGGCAACCCAAAATTTCTGCTCCAAATGTTACCGTGACCTGTGCCTTGAGAAAGAATCCGAGTCAAAAGCAAAGCCCCTGATGGATTCCTTGTTCTCTTTGCCTTCCTCTTCCTCCACGCCGCCGCCGTCGTCGTCTGTGGAGCCGGAAAATCCTTCTCCGTCAGCTGTGAGTACGGAACGGGTGGTGCGGCTGGTGCCCGAGGCGGCGGTGCAGACGGTGGCACAGCCTAATAGGTGTTCGGTTTGTCGGAGGAAGGTGGGGTTGACGGGATTTAGGTGTAGGTGTGAGATAACCTTCTGTGGGACCCATAGGTACCCAGAGCAACATGGGTGCACGTTCGATTTCAAGTCCATGGGGAGGGAAGCAATCGCTAAGGCTAATCCTCTGATCAAAGCTGAGAAATTGGAGAAGATATAATCAGAGCCGTTGGATTTGATGACCGCTTTCTCCAATGGAAAACGATGGCGGCAATGGTTGAAGAAGTCTATAACGAGGATTATGATTGTCTTATGAGACACGTGTGAATGTTGATATGTGTTGTATATTTTCTATCTTTTATCTTATCTTATTTTATTTTATTTTATTTTATTTTGCCTAATTTTTAATAATTATTATGTGGTCTTGCCTGCCTGTAGAAAGATTTTAGTATTTTACTGGTGTGACGTTGATAATTTAATTGGGAATTTGGTATATATGGTAACTTTTGAAGAACTGCGACTCATCAGCCGTATATGTTGTTACGATTGGGGTCAGAAATGATAATGCGCCAACCATGATATCAACTTGCTGGGCTGTTATTGATAAAGATGGATAAGATCACAATCATAGTCAAATTATGCATCACAATATATCACGAAGTGTTAATTGTTTCAACTTGTCAATGGTAATAACAGCCGTCCTTCAAGTTTCAACTGACATTTCAACAATCGCAAGTTACCAATTTTGAATGCAACAAGTGGTTTTAGTATTTTGCCAATTTGAATTAGGCATCTTCCAAGTTATTTTGCAAGTTGCAAGATTTCCAAGTTATATTGCAAGTTGCAAGATTTCCAAGTTATATTGCAAGTTGCAAGATTAAGTTTAAAGAGTTAATAGAGATTTTGGTCACTATTAGTTCAAGTGAAATATGTATATGACGAATCATACTATGTTCACATAAACTTTCCTTAAGACAGCATTGGTTGATTATTGTCTACACATTGCCCACCACAGCATGTCATTTATATGCTCAACATTATAACTTTTCCGTCGACCAGAAACATTATAACTTTTCCAATCAATCCTTTTCCTATTAGGACTGGGGGTGTCGAAGTGTAAAGATCATATTCGCCAGAACAAAGATTTATTTGATAAATTATATATTTTATTTGAGACCAAAAATCTTGAATTTAAGTTCGTTGTGATGTGTTGATGGAGTTGGAGTTGGAGCTGGAGTTTCCATGGTAATACCGTAGCGCACAGACATTATATTAGCTTAGACTTTGTATCCATGTATCATCAAAGAGAGTCGATTGTTTCCGTGCCACGTCCGAAGCTTGCCTCTCGATGGAGGTATATTGAAGGAATTGGATCTTCAAACCTTAAAAAAAAAAAAAAAATTCACATTTTGGTGTGTGCCAGTGTGTTTTTCTTGTGTATGTTTATTGGAATATTAGGAAATTAATTTACATACGGTACTCGAATTTACTCGACTCACTAACAAACTAAAAGAATTCACTCACGTCAAGCAAGTCCTTTGTTTCCACCGTCACCGATTGTGACATCAATGGACCACCATGGATCCATTGCATTGTCTAAAACTCTTGTCTGCATCAAATAAATTAGTAGAAAATCCATAGAAAAGTATGCATGTGAAGCACAAGCCATAGAATCAATCAAGCGGCAGCCTGGCTGCAAAAATAGTTGAAATAATATTATTAATTAAGCGACATGAAGAATTTTGAAAGAAATTACTGGGGGGAAAAAAAACAAAAAGTTGACTTACAAACCGTTCGTAAGCGAGAATATGACCGGCAACGGCGAAGATCATGTCAAATTGAGCGTCGTAGGATTTGAAAAGATCATTCGGGTCGTTTTGGGCGTGGGCTTCAATATCTTGGTTTCCTCGGCCCACCAACGCGTCTCGATCAACGATCCAAATGAACCCAGAGACTTGGTGAGTGGTGACCGTTGGCATGTGACAAATCACCCGGTGATAAGACCACATCATATTCTTTAGCAGCAACACTTTCCAGGTTTGATATGGTCCGTTCGTTCGTCCAAGGTCCCCTGTCCAAGTCACTGAATAACCAAACACCCCCGTAAGCATTTTTTTGGTTGACGAACGTGAAAGATAACCGAAATCTAGAAATAGTGGATAAGCAATTGGAGAAGGGAGATTCTTTTTTGTTATGTTAGGATAGATGTACGCTTCTGTTGTCTAGCGCAATAAAACTTGGTAATACGCAACTAGCAAATACAAGTATTTGTCCAGCCTTTTAGGCGAAAAACACTTGCATAGACCTAGTTTATAAGTTGAACTGTGAATCTTATAATTCAGAAGTAATCACCTCGTCTATGGTTTATACGTGACCAACACTACAACTATCTAATTGACGAGGTGGCTGATTTTGGACGGCCATGAATCCCGTCCATGCAAGTATTTTCCCTTTCAGTCCAGTAAGTCATTTTTCCTTTCGGCCTTGTACAGGTTTTCAGGTCCGTTATTATCCTTTTTGTTCTGGTAATTTTCTGTCAGCAGCACAATTTTCACAAACATAGATAAGATGTGTTCCGACTTCCATTAGGTTCACCTGGCAGTTTAGAAAATTTCGTGATTTGCACTCTATTCAATTCTTAAAGCGGAAAGACTTAATAAATAAGCCAATGAAAACAGTCCTGGACCTGTTAACACGAAAGCTACTTCTGAGATTAAAGTTGGTCGTCGTATTGTTAAAAAGCTTTCTCGTGGTTTCAAGAAACCAAGTCAATGTCATCGTGGTTAAAAATTTACCCGAATCCAAGGAAGCCACGCTATGTATTTATTTTAGCGAAGAACGTAACTTATCACCTAGAACCGGGCAAACGGTTAAAATCAAATTTAACAATCTTTTTAAAATTATTATGCCATAGTTATTTTACTTAACTGCATGTATTAACCTTCAAGCGAACAGAGATCTGAAAATGCTTCTAAATGTTAACATTAGATTATGGAGAAGCACACGCGACATATATAAGTTGAAGATAATGTTTTAAAATGTTGGCATTTTGAATTCCAAAGATTCTTGAGAACAGGAAATGGATTTTTTTTTTCTTTTCATTTCAGACGACTTATTTTCTTTCCTTTTTTTTTTTTTTCCAGAACATTTAGGATCACTCTTCGAACATGGAATAATCAGCTTGGCTGGTCGACATAAAACACGTAGTTATACTGCAAATTTGAATCAAGTTTCAAATTTTTATTTGCCTTCCAAATTTCATCACATTCGTTTTCAACTCTGTCAAGAAATAAAGAAAGAAATGAAGAAATTTGAGACAAAGTGAAATGAATTACTTGGCCGACTCAACTATGACCTAGTGTAAGTGAGAAGCATATTTTTGTTCGTTTGATGTCGTCAGAGTTCATCCCTTTGAATTTGGGACCCTTGAGTGGCTTCCTTACAATATTCAGAGGCGTACATGCTGTGCAACCACACCTCGTCGGCCATAAATGAGTCGGAGTCATTGTTTCGGTGCCACGACCAGTGCGCATGCGTCTGGTTGTACACCCTCAATCGCCCATGTCCAAAGCTTGGCTCCCTATAAACTGATATTGATGGCTGTGGCTTCTCAAACCTTTTTATATACCACATCAACACCCGCAAATTATCACAGATGTGCATAATAAGTAATTAAAAAAAAAAAAAGGAAATTGCACAAACAATAACTTTGCTGGGACTTAATAGATGAAGTTAATAATACTTACATTAGAGCAAGTCCTTCTCTATTTCCTCCGTCACCAATGGTCACGTATACAGGACCACAAGGATCAGCTTTGTTATCAAATACTCTAGTCTGCAGTGAAATCAAAACCAATCAATTGTATTGCGCACAAAAAAAATATTGCACTATAAATTTTGGAAATGAACGGTCCACAAATCTCTTGACAGCAAAACCGTGGAATTAGGACTGAGTGGTTCCATGTACATAAAATCTGTAAATTCTTAAACGTTGACTAGTAGTTCAGAAAGAAGTAGAGGATTAATGAACTATTTTTACCATTTTCCTTATAAATTCCAAGAAAGATCAGTTAGAGGACTTACAAAGCGTTCGTACGCATGAACATGACCAGCAAATACTGCATCCACACGGGCCTTATATAGCAACTCTTCCATGGCTTTTCTCATGCTTTCTCCTTCTCCTCTATGAGCATCATTGGAATTGTACCAGGGTGCATGAAGGAGCACGATGAGCCAAGGCGTCTTTGTCCTATCAATATTAGCCAAGTCTGATTCCAGCCACTTGTACTGGTCCGAATCAGCATCAAAGTCCGTATAGGATCCCAGCATAACGATGTGTGCCCCGGCAACTTCAAAGGAATAATATAGGTTTGACTTGGACCCACTTTGCTCATATGGCATTAGCCATCTTGCGTTGTAAGCTTTGAAGCCGTGGGGATAAATGATTGGGAAGCTTTCAATTTCATGGTTGCCTTCGGTTACCATCCAGGGCCTACGGCTTGCATATGGCTCCACCAGCCGTCCGAATGAGTCCCAAAGTGGCTGCTGGCTGTCAGCGTAGGATAAATCCCCGGGTAGTAAAAATACATCATAATCCTTCGCTCCAACATGCGATAACGTCGATCTCGTCCATTCCGTCTGACCCAGATCCCCTGTTAAAAATTACCGTAATTGCGATTTTACTTTCGTAGGAAGCATGAAAGTTTGGCAAAAGACGCATCTATTAATGCATATGAACTCAAGGTAGTTAAATAAGGAACTTGGAAAAGCATATGAAGGAGTGCACGCAAGAGAAGAGCAAGCGTAAAGGTGGATTAGTTTTCAAGAAAGTAGGCAACAAGAAACCAATCACTGACCTACAATAACAAATTCGATAGGGAAAGTCGAAGGAGGAGTCTTGAAGCTAAATTCCGGCCCTGAACCACCGCATCTATAGTAGTACGTGGTGCTAGGCTCCAATGGTCCAATTACAACATGGTGAATTTCGCCTGAGCTATAGAAGAAGTAGTGGTACGAGGTATGTTCACCAGTTGCAGATGCTTCATATGTTCCAGATGATTTCCCGTATTCCACTACTGACCTCGTATGTTTATGCGAAGTAATCCATGATACTCTCATGTGATCTTTCCCAACCAAAGACACATGCACCTAATCACGCCCATAACTCAGAAAAAAACTAAAAAAGGTAAGTTGCACATTGTCCACTACAAAATAACGTGACCATAGTAAAATAACCTTACCTGTTGAGGATCAGATTCGGAACGGTTGTGTGAGGTGAAGATGAGCGGCCGCGGATGTGGCCGGAAATATTCCGATGCTGCATGGTGGCGTTGAGGAAATGAGAAGAGACTTAATAGGAAGAATAAAAGGAGACGTGATATTGATGGCCATATCTCCATCTTCAAAATCAAAATAAAAGATTGTTGGACGATAATAAGTTTTGTATTATGTTATGTTGTTGGCATCTTGAATAGGTGCTAGATCCGTCCAATATATATAAACATATAGGTGGTACGGGTTTAGAATTTGGGAACACAATTTTTCTAACTAATATTCCATGGATGGCGATGGCGTGAAGTATATTTTATTGGGGATGGATAAAATTCATTATTTGATATGCTTGATTCAAAATGGAAAAATAGTTGGTTGGACATGGAAAAGAGTGTCCAGTATAAAATACTTCAGTCTAATTTCACGGAAATTTTTTCTTAAAATTCAGCAAATCCAGATGAAAAAAGAGTGTTGTTGACGCCAAAATACGAAATAAGATGCAAATGTAGATATGAAAATATCAATTTATCTGATTACTGTCTATTGAAAATATCTGTAATCAGACTAATTTAATCTTAATGAACTCTTCATGCTTTAGGGGCAGAGTTACAAGTTGCAAAGCTTTAGTAAAATAGTTGTTTATGCTCTATTCCTATCGAATTTGCCTACGGAGAAAATTAAGTAGATTCTTATCAATTGCACCACACAGCACTATAGTTAATACATATGATAAGTTAACCCTGATTCCTTCCAAAACTGAATTAAACATAATTAATGGATTTGCCCCTTTTGTAAGCAGACGAACAATGAAGAAAGAGATCGTACTGTAGAGGATACCGAAAATAATATAAAATGGTAAGTAATCTGTTATAAGAGAGTTTTTCTCATTTCGATCATTTATCTAACAAATGTATTGTCTCTTTTAATAATAACAATAATAATAATAAGTCCATAATGAAAAATGAAAATGACTACGTGAACCGTAAATTCATAGTAATAATGGATGCATTCTGATTCATGAATTAAGTGTAAACGATATTTTTTTTTCTCATTTGTTGAACCAGTGACTTAAACTTCCCTAATCCTTTACAGTGAGATAAAAACAGAAAATCTAAATGAAACTATTGGTCTAATGAGACTTTGAAACAAGAAAAGCTTTTTTTTTCCTTTTTTTTTTTTTTGGTTGGGGGAAGCTGTGGTCCGGGTTGTGTAGAAAACTTGATAAGAAAACCTAAAACTATTTTTTAGTTAGAATCAATATTCATGTTGTTCAAGCAAGAGTTAGCATATTCATCTGGAATATCCTGTTAAATGACACATGATGACAAAGAAAACTCACATAAGTCATAAACAGACTCCAATCATCCACGTTCATACTTGTTCTATGGTGCAAGTGCATATTTTCGAATGAATAATTTACGTAGTATCATATCACACTCATGCGTGATCGATTAAACCTCGAATAAATTACGGGTTAGACATTAAATTCTTTATCGTGGTCAGCTCAATCTCCCTCATTATTTTTGAGTTCTTTAGTCGAAGAGGGACTGCGAGTAGAAAAAGGAGAACAGAAACAAAAAAAAAAAAAAATGCTTGCATTACTAAAATGAAGTTAATACCTAGTTATCTTTAACTTTCTGCGACTAATTCTTTATTATATTGTATTTTAGAAAATGAATGTTTCCATCAGTATTACCTACAATTTCCTATTTGTAATACATTTTGTTCCCATACCAATTATCTCACACGCTCAAAAATACCTTTACCTAATTATAACTTATTGTTTTCATTTGGAGTCAAGCACAAATGATTGATCAGCTACTTAATGGCCATAATTTTGTCGCTTTTATACTATGTAAGAAAAAAACGTGAGTTATCTTCGTTAGGCAACATGTCAATCAGCTGGTGAAAGAAGAAAGAGATCCGGGAAGAAAATAGAGAGCAAATGGGCCCTTTAGTGTATAGCAACTAGCCACATCAAGCTGTATGCTCATTTTTCGCATTCGAAATCGTTTTCTTATTTGCTTTACTAGTTTCATACTTCCATTGATTTGAATGAAGACTAAATCAAGTTCAATTCCGATCTTCCAGGCGGTAGTGCTTACAATTGTCAATAACGAAGTTAGAAATGAATCAAATCATAAACTAGAATGATGGACACGTAATGTTTCACAATCCCAAACTACTGGAATTCCAATTTGGTCGCAACACGTAACTTGTCCAGTTGGCAAATAATGCATTAGTCTTTTTGCCTTCTTTCTTACATTTATTTCACATTTCTGATGTATACATCCAATTCGGGACACAATTAACTCACAAGCATCTTCATACATAGAGGATTCTGATGGATACACAAACCATCATCCAAGGGAAGTACAATGGTTTCCAAATCTAGTGTCGACAACATCCCGGGTGTTTTGCTTAAAATCGGACTTCTACATTCACGGAACCCGCCTTTTCTTATTTTTTGGTAAATTCTCGTAATCTCTGTAACAAGAAAACAGAAATTACTAAATTCGGATACAGCGAGATTCAATAGCATAGAATTTTAATTTGTTTTATAATCAAATAGTTGCACCGCATAAAGTCGCTGATCTATATTTAGAACTAAAAATCACTCTTTCACTTGAGGCCGCATTTGGAGCGTGAATTTCGAGCAATTTTTTTTACCCAAAAGCAACGTAATACTTACCTACAAAGTTAGATTAGACTAACAGTTACAAGAAAATAATCACCTAAGCACATCTCACGAATCAATCTAAAAGGCAATTGCTGACTTAAAGATTAACTTATGGAACTTAAGTGCAGGGACACTACCACACAAGTTTTCAATGTGGAACGAATTAACACTCATCTTTTACTGTTAGCACACAACTCACCAAGAAGGCTTGTTTATTTTACCCAAAGGTAACATAATACTTACTTACAAAGTTAGATTAGACTAACAGTTGCAAGAAAACACTTACCTAAGTACATCTCACGAGTCAATCCAAAAGGCAATTGCTGACTTAAGAATTAACCCGTGGAACTTAAGTGCATGGACACTACCACACAAGTTTTCGAGCAATCGAAATATGGGATTTAGGATCTTATGTTATAATTTTTTGTTGTTATTTATACTCATGTTATATCTAAATCAAGAGACTGACGCATGTATTGCTAGTTTTAAGAGAAGGACATGTTTCAGTATTTTAGGTGGTATAACACCAATTGAGATGCTCAGTACCACTTTTCCTAGTTTTAAGAGAAGGACATGTTTTAGTATTTTATGTGGTATAACACCAATTGAGATCCTCAGTACCATTTCTACTAGTGTCAGTTGAATGCCATTCATAAAGAATTGTCACATTGTATTCACATTTAAATAAGTAAGATAATTATTAGGGTGTGAATGTAAAGTGACAATTCCTTGTAAATGGAATTCAGTTAGCACTGAAAAAAGTGATACTGAAGATCCCAATTGAGTATAACACAGGTATAATACTACAAAGCACAACAGAGAACCGTGCTAGAATTTGTGAAATTCTTGTATCCAACTAAATCGCAAGAAGACAGTGATCTTATATAAACAGTTTTCTGGGCTGTTCCAGAGCATTTTAGAGTTTTAAAACCAAACAATTATCCATCAATGTGAAATCAAGCTGGGATTTGTATTCTAAAATCATGCATATATACAGTTCGCTATCCGCGAAAGCTGAACACGATTTGGGTTGACTAATCATGACAAGTGACAGACAACGAATCAACTACACATTCAATCCACACGCATTATCCGCTTAATTGATCTCGTTATGGATAGTTGGCTCTTAATGACTTAATTAAGGTCTGTTGTTTGGTTACTTAACGCTAACAATGAGCAGTTGAGGTGCTGTACCTCCTGCCTTATGGGAACAAAAAATTAATACACATGGCTTTTCTTTATTTTCTCTTTTCTTTTCCTTTTCTATTGGTAATAATACATAATAAATCGTATAGGATGATTTTTCAAATTAGTGACGTTAATTATAAAAGATTCTCAAACATCATGATAAAAATTGTCGTGGTGTCTTAAAACATGATAACTTGTTATAATTTTTATATCTAAATTTACCATTCACTTAGCAAAGTTTAATACACCAAAACGTTTTATACTACCTCGTTAAACAACCATGTTTCATCTTTTCTAAGATTCCATGACGAACTTTGATGAATGAAGATTACTAGGAAATTTTATTTTGTAAATTGTTGTGGTAACTTGCGTTATTAAAAATTGATAACTTTTCACATGAAATGTTTTTCAATAAATTATAATATTTTTTTGTTACGGCGATATAATGTCAATAAAATAAACAATGATGAAGTATGTACATCAAATATACTTGTAATTCCTGTGACAATTCGCTTGGCCACAAAATCCAAAGTTCCGTCCCTAATTTTTAAACAGAAATTGTTAAACCATGAGACGTGATGGGAAGGAAATCGTGATTGCAATTGCATCCATTGCTAAAGTCGCCCGCCATCACCAACGCTGATCAAGTTTTTAAAGTGACACAGATTGTCTCTATCCAAGAGAAATAGACGACGAACTCCAGATGTACATAAGCAACCAAACTGAAAAGAAGCCGTGGCCGCTATGCCAAAACATGCACGCACTTAAAGGCAAAACCGTGACGTCGTAATTATCAAAATTTTATTTACCCGTTTATCTTTGAGAGGATGTTTCTTTAAGAATTCAGATTTTTTTTCCTTTTAAAAATCATGGATTTTTCCTTCTAGGTGGCCTTTATTTATCTGGAAACAGACAACCGTCCAAATCGCGACAGCTTCTACGACATTTAAGGTAGATAAACTAGGTCCATGAGATGTACTACAAAATATGAATGTACAATACTTCTATTCGGTGCCTTAGGCACGCAGGAAAGGTGAGACACTGTCTTATTAATTATATGGGTTAATTACACTTTGCCCCCATGAACTTGGGGGTAATCACACTTTACTCCCTGAACTTCGATTATCTACACTTTGCCCCCTATGATGATTAGTCAAACGTTAATAAAAACGTTTCCGTCCAAAAAATAATGAAATGACATTAATGCCCCTTAACAATTGTTGGGTTTAATTACAGTTTACCTCCCTAAACTTGGGATAAAGTAACACTTTGCCTCCAAACTTAATACACGCACACATTCACACATTCTGTTCCTTGTGAAGATCGGCCAATAGTTAGAAATAATATATATGTGTGTTTGTGTGTGTGTGTATACATACATACATAGATACACACACACATATACATATACATACGCGCCACACACATACATACATGTATGTATGTATATATTTGGCATATATGCACTAATATTTGTGTTTTTAATTTAACTACAAATTTCTTCTTTTTACATTGATATTTAGTTTTTGAATAATTTTAATATATAAATACATTTATTTCAAATTTTTGTATTGTAACATTGGGCCACATTTCTCAAAGTGAGTTTTCTGCTTTGAAATTTTAATACATAGTTTGTTGTATATTACTTATATTTATATAAATTTTCTATGAAAATTGGGTGATTTTTTAAATTTTATATTGTGTTAATTATATTATTATGTATGCATTTTAATCATTTTCCTTCTATTATGGCCATATAATCACTTTGTGCGAGTATTATTGTCATTTATTTATATTTTTGGACAAAAATATTATTTCTAACTATTGGCCGATCTTCACTAGGAACAGAGAGAGAGAGTGTGTGTGTAATGTTAGGTTTGGGGCAAAGCGTTACTTTTGTATTATAACAACTATTCAAAATTGATAGTTTGTTAAGTTGTAATTTTTCATTTAATTTGTTATCACTATTTTTTAAATGCACATTTTGACAAAATACTTACAAATTTGTGTTTCTTTCTAATTTATTATATTAATTTAATATTATAAAAACAAAATAAATGTATAAGTGTGATTATATATTATACAGTACAAAAAGATTAAATTAAAGAGCTAGCTACATCTCAAAAAAGGTAAATTATATATATAAAAATTAAAGAAATTTTTCTGAAGCTACATCATTTTTTAAAATATTGAATGGCTTACATTTATTTAAAAATTTATCTTAGAACGAAATATGTTTGGCTTTAGAAATTTATATAAATAATAAAAGTTTATAATTGATTTAAATATATTTAAAATAAACTTGTAAGTTTTTAAACACAAAAGGAAAAATAAGGGATAAGGGTATTTTAATCACAACAAAACATGAGCTTATGTCTCTCCATTAAATAGTGTTGATGATGTTAACATAGGAGGGGGCAAAATCTGTTTATGTTGGGAGTTTTGGACAAATTGTAAATAATGCCTATATTCAAGGAGGGCAAAGTGTAATTAACCTATTACTAGCAAGGGTGTTTTTGTCAACCAATTTTTTACCCAATTTTTGTCCGTTACAAGCTGCAATTTCCGTTAAAGTCAGGGGGCAAAATGTAGATAATCAACGTTCAGGGGGTAAAGTGTGATTGCCCCCAAGTTCAGGGGGGCAAAGTGTAATTAACCCATATAATTATTCTTCCTGCCCCGAAAATTGAAAATGTACTCTACTTTTTGTTCATACTATCAAGATAGGGAACTCGATCCCTCCCATAAGTCCAATTTTCCCATCGCCATTATATATATGTGCATTCGTTGTTTGACTATGTAACCTCCAAGGCTTTGCCTTTGCCCCATCCTCGCCGGTTGGTGACCAGCTTTCCTTCTTGCAATGGCTGTCATTCAGCGGTTGCTTGTGGTGTTGGCCTTGGTTTTAGCCTTTGCGGGAGTTTTACATTTTCAGCTGGCACTTGCCTATGATCGACCGCCTGCTCGAAAGGCCCTCTTTGTTTTACCCTCCAAAGATCTTGATTCCACTTCTCCACAACAGGTAATCATTCTTTCTTTTTTTCCCTTTTTAACTTTCATTTTCTACTTTCTTTGAACGTGATTTTTTTTTTTATTAGGCGGTTTCTCTTTTATGAGAATCTAATGAAACCAAATTTAATTCGTAGCACTGACCCTGATTACATCATAATACAAACGAAAAAATCATAACAGGTTAATTTGTCGCTTAAGATTCTAATGGTGATAGTTTTGCTTACTAGCCAAGAGAAGAAAACATTACTAGTAGAATAGAACAGAGAAGAAGAAGATGACACTGGAATTCGTTGTTTTCGAGGCCCGGAAACTATCCTTGGGTAGTTGTAAGAAGACCTATTTCTGTCCGTCGAGGGTGAGGAGTACTAGCAATGCTGTCAAATTTTTAGTCATCAATTCATACTTGGGTGTGAAATTTTGGGCGTTGGTTTGACATCTTCAAATCTTCAATTTTCAATTATAAAATTTTTATTGATTTTAGTGCAACTGTGGGGAACCTTTTCTAACATGCATACAGTAGTAATTTGCCTTATTTTTTCTTGCTTTACTGTACCGCTATTTTTCCTGCATCTGTAACTATTGACAACTAATAAACACTAACCACCAACCGGGGTGAACTAAACGAATCTATTCTAATGCCATGTGCAAAAATCTGTACTGAATATTGACGCTGGACTAGTTTTCCAACTATTTTTCCCTATAATCACATTGCATAGGAATGTTCCATAGGACAGCACCTTACTCTCTTGATCTACTTGTGTCTTTTTCGTGTTTGCCGTTGCTTCAATTATTGTCGAATTTGGAAGCTTGTAAGACAGCTATATGTGCATTCTAAAATCAGATTTCCATGTATTCAGGTGCATATATCTCTTGTTGGACAAGATAAGATGAGGGTATCCTGGATTACAGATGACCCTAGTCCAGCTACTGTCGAATATGGTACATCTCCGGGAGCTTACGGCTTTTCAGCTAATGGAAGTACCTATTCATACAGTTATGTCACATACAATTCCGGAGAAATACATGATGTTGTTATTGGTCCATTGAAGCCAAACACACAATATTACTACCGCTGTGGCTCTGACTCGAGTCCTGAATTTAATTTGAAAACTCCACCGTCACAATTTCCTGTCAAATTTGCTGTGGCAGGTAGATGCAAATAGCAGCATCACATCCTCAGTTTGAGAGGATTACCACTTTGATTTGTTTTAGTATATCAGTAAGTACATCACGCATTTTTGTCCTAACAAAATTCCTGCTGCAGGTGACCTAGGACAGACAGACTGGACCAGTTCAACTCTTGACCACATTACAAAATCAAACTATGATATATTACTCTTGCCTGGGGATTTATCATATGCTGATACAATTCAACCATCATGGGACTCTTTTGGCCGGTTGGTTGAGCCACTAGCAAGCAAGAGGCCTTGGATGGTGACACAAGGAAACCATGAGATTGAGAAAATTCCAATAGTACATAGCCAGCCCTTCACAGCCTACAATGCAAGATGGTACATGCCCTATTTGCAGAGTGGTTCTGATTCAAACTTGTACTACTCCTTCGAAGTTGCTGGCGTTCATGTGATTATGTTGGGTTCATACACTGATTTTGATCCTAGCTCAGCACAGTACAAGTGGCTGCAAACTGACTTAAAGAATGTCGACAGAAGTAGAACTCCGTGGCTTGTAGTTCTTATACATGTGCCGTGGTATAATTCTAATACTGCTCATCAAGGGGAAGCTGAATCCGTTAACATGAAGGCAGATATGGAAGATTTGCTTTATCAAGCTCGAGTTGATGTGGTATTTGCAGGTCATGTCCATGCATATGAACGATTTGTAAGTTTCCATTCCCTCTTATATGCTCTGCTCCAAGTGTCTGTGTGGCTCAAGATTTCATTCATTAGTTAATATGCATCTTCTGTGCTGATGTTAATTAACAACAATGAATTTGTCATGATGAATTATGATAAGAGACTGTAGGAGTCGTAATGCTAACTGTAATTTAGCCATGCTCTCAACCCTGTGTTCCTTGTTTACTATATCAGACTCGAGTTTACAATGAAGAAGCTAATAAGTGTGGACCAGTGCATATCACAATTGGGGATGGTGGAAATCGGGAAGGCCTTGCTACGAAGTAAGTTGTCCTAAAATCCTAAAACGGTTGAATTATGCATCTGGATTTGCAAATTAAATAGCAGGTTCATGGCTCAAAGAATTTGATAAATATTGGTTTAAATAGGTATATCGACCCGCAGCCAGAAATTTCTGTTTTCAGGGAGGCCAGTTTTGGACATGGGGAGTTTGAGGTAATGAATGCAACTTATGCAAGGTGGACATGGCACAGGAATGATGATGATGAAGCAGTTGTAGCAGATTTAATCTGGTTAACAAGCCTCGCATCTAATCCGACTTGTAAGGTGTAAATCTTAACGTAAATGGCAATAGAAACGTTCAATTGATCCTGGGGCTTATTCCTGTCATGTTTAGGACTTCTAAAATCTCCTACATTTCTGGATTTCTTCCATTTGCTTGTGCCTGTGCAGTGGTAGTTCTGGATGTAAAATTGTACTAAATCCTAGAAGAAAGCCTTCGACTTGTTTTTAATCCTTATATGGAAGTGAATAATTAAATTAAGAAATGAAAGCATACCGACATTTACACTCATTGCATTTCAGGCAACAGCTGCACAATCTTTAAAGACGTGAAATTTGGAACTCCTGAGATCAGATCTCTTGGTGAGCCATCGTGTAGAGGTGCAGTCTGAACTGCGAAAAAAAACTGCAACTTGCAGAAACCATAAAGGCGTGAATAAAACAGAGATAAATGATGCCGCGCCTTCAAATAACCTCCCTTTGCTTTGCGCTGACAAATGTTCACGCCTTTGCATGATCTTAGCCTCACCCTTAAAACTTGCGGTTTTTCCTCACTGCGACAAAGTGTTTCTAGATGCCCGTGCACGCCAAAATCGTGGAATGTGGTGTTACGCAATTAATCACGCCATTCTCTCGGTTGCCCTTGAGGGATGCACGATTTAGTTGCATCTGTCTTCTTATGGCATTTATATTTGCTTCTAACATTCTACCTACGCATTACAAAATAATTTTAAATTACCCCATTTGGGGTTGACATGAATCTTTAGACTTAAAAAAAAAAAGAAGAAGAAGAAGAAAAGATGTTAACAGTCAAGTGAAAGTAGTCTGGATAATTTTGGATTTGGGTTTTCGGACACATTCCTTACCCCTATCATGTATGACTTTTGACAAGGGATGATTTCGATATATGGACGGCAATGAAGATTTTAGTTCAGCTGCATAAATTATTCAGAATTGAGCAAGACTATAATTTTTTTATGATGCGGAGTCCGAAAGGAAAATAATAAACTTCGAAGGTTTTCGTGAATAATAAATATAGGACATCGAATTACAAAAAGCTATTTCTTCAAATCACTACAGTCGATTTGGGACCATGTATTGATCTTAGGGCTAAGTCCTTCATCATAAATGTGTTCTGTTGCTATTAACAAGTAACTAGAAATATAAAGAAACTATTAATGTAAAATTTAAGGTGCATTGACATTATATTAGATGTCCAAAAGGAGATTTATAGAAGCGTCTTGTACGTGATTTTGGCTGTGTTCCCTTGGGACGATATTATTAGTGTCATGAACATGTTTATGAAAAGGTGGACATAAGGCATACAAAAAGCAGATCACAATCGAAAGTTGGGGCTTAGATAGGAAACCAAATGCTTTTCTACCTTATTTCCTACACAGTCGAAACAGTTTCGAGTGGACAATTCAATATACTTTGATGATTGAAGACTTTATCTACTCTATTCTCATAGTCTCATTTCTCTTTTTCTTTTAAAAGAAATAAAAGAATACTTTGTGCAATGTAATTGTGTACATTGAAAAATTATTCGGCCCTTTAGTTTCATATTTTCAGAAGAGATTAGAAACAACCCCTTATTATATGGTATCTTACAATTATCCCGGCCACATTTTGCTATAAGGAATGAAAGAAGAAATCAATTAAAAAAGTAAGCATGAGTTCTTGTTGGCTAAACTTGGAAACTCCGAAAACCGATTTACCTTATTGCTACCGTGCCTTCACAAGTTTTTGGATCCTTCAATAGCCCTGTCCAAAGTAATGAGCACAGAGCATATAAGTAGGCGTTGAAAAACTCGAAAATTAAAAAAAAGGGTTAAAACTAACTCATTTTGAATCGAAAAAGAAGGGTACTCAAACCGATTTATGTCACTGATTCAGGTACCACTTTGAATATTTTACCAACCAATTTGGATAGCTGGTTATCCGAACCCATCCACAAATAATATAAATTATTTTCTAAATTTTGTGATAAAAATTAAAGTAGATTTTATTTTTAAAAGTATATTTTTATTATTCAAATTTGTATAAATAAAAATTTAGATTTAATTTTGTCTTTATATAGTTTCAGTAATTATTTTTGTAAAAATAAAAAGTAAGAAAGTTTTAAATTAGTTTTTATATAGTATTAATAAGGGTTTATTATGGGAAATAAACAAAATTTTTGCAAATGACTTATTTATAGAAGTGGCATTAAGGGCGGGAAATGAAATTTTTTTTTAAAAATAAATTTTAAAGTGGCCAATTCCAGTATTGAGTATACCAAAACTGACTTTTCAAGTAACAGTCATTTGGTTACCTTGTAAAGATGGACCAATTTTATTGAATATTTGTCAAACCAGTATAATCGATTGCTCATCAATAAATTACCCAGTCCATGAACAGCTGATCATAAAATCTGCACATTTCCTTTCACATTTACGCTGCTTATAAGGTACGAACACTCCGTAATAAAAATAAGGGATAATTTCATATACTTCTCCTGAAGTTTGTTATAATTATACTTACCTTCCCTCATATTTTAAAAATTACACTTACACCCCCTATGTTTATATTTTTCATAACAAAACAAGTCCATCTTGATAATATAATCCAAAAACACTAACCAAACACCTTAAAATATGCTTAATTGCTTTTAAAAAAAATAAATAAATCTTAAAAATTAATTAATTAGTCATAAAAATATCAAAAGTATTCATATCTTATCTCAAATTTTCAATCTCCACCAAATATTATTTTTTCAAAACTCAGTTATTTAACTAATGTGTAATAAGATTTACTTTATCTATTAAAATTTTACAAACAAATATATTAATAAGAAAGAAATGACTAATTTAAAAGCAATTCAGGATATTTGAAGACATTTAGTTGGTATTTTTGGGTTACATTAGCAAAATGGACTTATTTTGTTATGAAAAATATAAACATAGGGAGTGTAAGTATAATTTTTAAAATCTAAAGGTAGGTGAGTGTAATTATAACAAACTTTAGGGGAGGTACGTGAAATTATCCCCAAAAATAACAAAGAAACAAAATCTACCTCCTACTTTAGCTGGACAAACCATCCAAATTTCTCAACTTTGATTCAATATCAATTACTACTAGTTACTTTCGTATCTGCATCCATGTGTCTGAACATTGACGGTCTTTCCATGCCTCCTTTAAGACCATCAGATTGAAAGTGCACCTAGTAATCAACCGTTCATGTAAATCAGGGACCCGCAGACAATTCAGATTAGTGGTCCCAATGTGCATAGAGGTTTAAATTATGGAAGCTAAGATCACGTGTAGGGTTCAACGCACATAACTACAATAATGTAATTCCATCATTAGCCTTGCAGGGATTGATATTATGCGAAATGATTAAAATTACCTCAGAAAGATAAAGTAGAAAGACTTTGAAGAGTTGAATTGTTGATGAGGTCATGCTCTTTACAAAGGCAGCAAAAAAAAAAAAAAAAAAAAAAGTTAAATCTTGAAATCAAGATTTCACATGTATCAATAATGCCCAATAAAATTGCACGGTTCAACCTCACACGGCCAATGCAATCATCCCTCTCTCGACCCTCCCTTCTCTCTTTCTCTTAAAAGGGTAAATGAATGAATGAAGGTCCATTGTCAAGTTGGCTGAATGAATAAATTAAGAAGAAAAATAGCTACAATATATATATAAATCTTTTTTTTTAAAAATTTATGGGTTAAAATGATAATAGATGATAATGATGAAGAAGAAGAACAAGAAGAAGAAGGGCAATCAATTGGTTTGTGTGGAATGAATGCTTGATATGATATCAATGGCAACGCAAATCTTTTGGTCACTGCAATACATTTATGGAAAATAACCCCCAACCTCTTAAATCATGAAAGAAACTTCTTTTTAATAAAGTGTCACCACTCAAATTGGCTGCAAAAGGCGCACCAATTTATTTAAGAGGGGTTGAGAAATTAGTACCAGTACTACTATTTACTAGAGACGAGACCATTATTATTAGATTTTGAAGGCATTGTCATCATTGGTATTTCAGAGACCCAATTTATAGCAAAAGAATCGCAACTACTGATGGAAAAGCCACCTAATTACTACTCTTTCTTGCACGTTGGGGCATGCTTTCTTCTTTTTGCCCTTTGTTCGTTTCAGCGATGAATTTAAAACAGGACATCTATCCCCAACCCAACTTCTGTTATCCCAATATCCCTTGTTCCATTTTTTATTTTTTCCGTTGGAATTAGACACCAAAATGGACTATTTCTAATAGCGTTTGCTGAAAATTCGATTGTAAAATTTTGTCCCCTCATGATACGTTAGATCTTCAATTACTCGATCCAGAAAAGATCTCATAATTTTGGACAAAATGATGCCATTAATTACATACACGCATTCTTTTTCCCCTGAAAGTATTGGTCCTTGGAGAACTTTATGTTATAATTTGATGCAAAATGTTAATCCAAATGACAACTTGTTACTCCTATTAGGGTGGAAAAGCAAGTGAATTATTTTATGAAACTAAACATATACTAGTCCGTTTAATTGTTTTCTAACTTAATCAGGGTTGGTTATATTGAAATCAGAATACATTTTGCACCACAAGGACGTGCTAGCTAGCTAGATGGCTTCCCACAGGGGCATACAGAATAATTAATACTACTACTTCGTAATTTTGCATCCACCTCACCTGGAAAGCCATGATGTTTCACGTTAATGCACTCATAACCCATTAAGCAGCCTGTTGCCCCTCCATTATTTATAACTCTCCTTAATATTGTGACAAGGAAAAATGCTCATCCTATGATGCTAAGTAAAATGATTATGATTTAGGATTGTTACGTGAAACAAAAGACCATCATGGAGTAGCCAAGGGGTTTTTAAGGCCTATAAAATCATCATATCGTAAAAAGCTCATTGGATACCAGAACTGTTTCCGTAATATGATTGTTACAAAAGATTGTGCTTCATAAATTTTCTTAGTGAGAAATAAAAAAACTTAAAAAGCAATTTCAATTTGTGTTTGTTTTCCGTCTCTTACATCACAATCAACTTTTCTTTTACTTGTATTACATCATAATTTTGCGCATTGCAGAAGATTAGATTCTAACGTGGAATAACTAATCAGGTATAATCCATGTCTTCTTCATTTTTATGTTGATGACAAAATCCAATTATCTACACGAAATGGACAGATCGGTCAAATTATAAGGAAATTAGGACAGTTGATTGAAGACAAAAAGAAGAGGTGTAGAATAGAATGGAATGGTAAAAGACGCAAGAAAGGGGGAGGACAAGATTTGGGATGACATGTTTATCACACAAAAAACCCGAAACCAAACAAAAGAGAATCGATGGTGGGGGGCTGGCTGGTCACAGGGGTAGTGTGTGATGATGGGGCTGCGTCGGTTCGAACCAATCCAAACCATCATTGCGAATCTTCGGACCGCCAAGCCCTACCATCATTTGAAACGCTCGTGAAATACCTGGAATACCCTTCCTATTTCCATAAACGATTTTGAGGATACACTTAGAATATCGAAAATGCCCCTCTTCTGACAACCCATCATTCACATGACGCCATCCCCCAATAACTCATCATCAACATGTAGAAAGTAAAAAAAATTAAATGTCCAAGTCACGTAAACCAGTTGGGATCCTCTGTACTATGAGAGTGCCAAACAAACTCAAGATCACTAATAACACACTGTAACTTTACGTGCACACTTTGTGAATTATTTAATTTATCTTATGAAAGTTAAAAATATATTTGAGATTTGATAATTATAAATGTAACGTGATAATTTTTTGTTTGTAATGCTGAATTCGATTTTAGAATCACAATACTAGAATTTCAATTACACATAAACGTGATAATGTAATATAGTACAATATTATTAGTCATATGCTATTAATGAACATGATGAATCCTCTTTATTTAACATCCGTCAAATAATACAGACTCACCACCATATGATGAAAAATATTAGTGACTATGTAACAATAGATGCCGCGTGTAATGACCATACAACAACCTCTCAAATGGTCAAGTAAAATTGGAAGATTGGAAGAAGACATTAAATCCTTTGCCAATACAAGCCGCCTTCCATGCTTACACATACATGATTGTTTTGGCAGAAGGGAAGAAAAGCATGTTCCCCCTACCCTACACTACCACCACTCCCCTCCTTCTAAGCTTTCCAGTAAATGTGTTGTTTCTCCAAAGATTTTTCTCTTTCCTACTTTTTGCACTATATAAGTTGACCCTGCCCCTTCAGTTCACTTTGTCCCTCAAGTCGTATTCTTCTAACCTCCTGTTTTTTTAACTGTTATTAAGTAGAAGAAACTCTTTGTTACACTTCCTCGGCCAAAGCTGCTAAGACTTGTTCTTCTTACCAACCTTTGAAAAGGTGATCTTTTTAGAAAAGCTAAAGTGAGACCCCACCTCATCTTCTTTTTTCTTCTATTCTTCTACTACTGCTGTTGCTACTCCTCCTAGTATTGCTGCTGCTACTAGTTGTTTTTGTTGTTTCTTGTAAGCTTACTTTCACGTATGAAGATAGACAGTGTTTTCTATTGGGGTGCATTTTTTAGTAAAGTTGGTACTCGGGATCAGCTTTGATTTTGTTATTAATGTACTCATTTCACAGCTGAAATTCCAACTGTTGTAGCTCAAACCTTTCACACTTCTCTTCCTCTTACTTCTTCTACAATTCTTTGGAAAATAAAAAGATGTTTATTTAGTTTTCTGCTCAGCTCACTTTTTTGGTCCTTGGTTGTTGCTTTTAGGATACCCCAACATTTTTATACCTTACTGCATAGGTTATTAAGCAGAGAAACGTCTGTTGGATGGTTTTTTCCATTACTGTCGGTGTTTTTTTCTTTTTTCTTTTTTGTTTTGGGTGAACTTTCTGCTCAAAGCGAAAAATGAACTAATTGTAATCTTCTGAAGCCATGCATGTGATTTTGTTGAGCCAAATGATTATGATCATCACTTTTATTCTTAATTTTGAACGTCTTAAACGGTGGTTTGTCTTCTTGTTGTGAACTTTATTCTTGTCTTCCTGGCAAGGACAACAGAAAGGAGCCATTTTTAAATGAGTGTGTATTTGGAGATACTGATATTCTACTACTTTATATTCTTTAAATGATATTTTAATCAATGAGCCCAGAAAATTACGATCTAGTCAAGTATAAATAAAGTTGTTCTTAGTTGGCATTTCTCCATCCGTCCCACCCTGTTTTTACTCTGTTCTGAAATGCGATTACTTTCCCTATTTTTAGCTAGATTAGGCATATATTGAGGTTAGAACAATTTCTTTGGTAGCATTACCCCTAAAGAACTTTGTTTCGAAGGTCATATGAGAATGAAAATTGTGTTGAATAGCAGCACTCATACAATTTAGTACTTGTTATTTACTAATCCTTTTGTCATTGGTGAATTTGATTTCAGGAGCATTGCACCAAGCTGTTCTTTTGCCCCTTAGTCAATCATGGAGAAGCTGAACTCAAAGCTGTACTTGGAGAACTGTTACATAATGAAGGAGAATGAGAGGCTGAGGAAGAAGGCAGATCTTCTGAACAAAGAAAACCAAGCACTTCTGAATGAGCTGAAACGCAAGCTTGCTCAGGGAAACAAGAACCCAAGATCCAATCATTCCTCAAACTCCATTCCTGATCTCAATCTGTGCTCCAGCTCCAGCTCAAGTGCTTCTAAGACCAACAACAACTGATGCAGTATTTCCTAGAAAGGACATCTTAGGCCCCACCTAGGACTCCTCTTTTAGTACTACTTAGTTTTGCAAAACCATAGGAGTCAAATTGGTAGTTATTGCTGCTGTAGTAGCAGTGTAGTTTTTACATAGGACCATATTTTGGTAGCTGTCCATCCATCCATCCATCAGGAGTAACAGTTTCTTTATATGAAAAGTATATCCTTCCATCTTTTGTTATTTTCTTCTACTTTTCAGGGGCCTCAAGATGTACCACTCAGAAACCAAAAAATGTAGCAGTTTATCATCAGCTAGAAATCCATGATATATTATATATCTATTTTCTAGTTATTTTCGTACTCAATTTTACATGTGGTGGAACACGACCAAAACTTGTAATCAGTGTTCTACATTCTTATCGGTGTTTTATACTAGTTTTTTACATGCAAACGATGGTAATTGTGCAACTGATAGAAATAATGTACTTGCTGTATTGGATTACGTTTTCATCCATCTTTGCTCCTTGCATTTACTTTTTCTTGGCAAATTTCAAGTGGATTGAAAACACGAGAGATTAAGTCAAAAAGACAACAGAGTTGGTAGTTTTTGAGTCAATGTGCATTTGCATTATGCAAAAAATATAGAATTTATACATAACACGAGGATTCTTAACATTTTTCATAAAGCTACTGCTCCCATTTTGAAATAATTGTCTAGCTTAGACTTGCCCTAATTATGAATGCTGAAAAGGTTTTGTAGGATGCATTAGTTTAAAGTTTAATAATGGAAAAGATGTGGGATCATTGTATTTTTTTTTTTCTGGAAAAAATTAAGCTTGTGAAAGAAGTAGAAAATATGAGCAATATTTTCTTGTTCCATTTTTGTATGACAAGTGGCTCAAAAGATTTTAAAAACGGAAAATGAAAGACTACTTTTAGTAGTTGGTAACTTCTACTAAATGTCCATGAATTAGCAGTGGGTGGCTTTCATTGCCTTGAAACTTGGTTTAATTTCCTTCCATTCCACCCCATTTCCACCATTTTGTCACTTGAGTTGAAAACAACTAGTGTTTTCATCTAAGGGCAAAAAACACAAAAACAATTAATGCCACTCACATAAAACAAGAAAATATAGCAAGCAAAATCCATCTCCTCGAGGTCCTGTAGGTACAAGAGAAAATTATCTGAAGTATCTTCAATTGTGGGACATGACATGCACTATCCTATATGAACAAACCAGAAAATAAGTCACTTTGATTATTATTTTCCTTTGAGATAGTGACGCTTGTGCAAATAATTCGCAAAACTCTCAAAAGGATTTTTGCCGTGGAAGTTTTAATTTACGTAGGACGATAGATGTGACGGCCTTGTTTATCTATTACGATATTTGGATTTGGGGTGTCTGATTTAAGGAAATTAAGAAGGGGATAGATATAAGTAACAACGACTCTTATTATTAATGTTTGAAAAATAATTATTAATGTCCTTTAATGGAATAAAAAATGATTAACTGAGATTTCTATTATTTACTTCAAAATATTATTCTATCAAAACTCATTAATTCTTTTGAGATGGATGATACCCATTTTATTATTAAGCCAAACATGTTGGGGGATTTGATCTATACTCATAATATGATTAATGAAACTCATAATGATAGTGATTAAGAAATTTAAATTAAACGGTTCCTTATTTTATATCATTTTGTTTTTGTTGGCGGTCAATGAAGGATGACGATTACCACTTAAACCAACCTTCCTTTGGATCTTAGATAGTTTCAGACTTTTAAGGCCTTCTCTTTATTGTTGAATCAAATCATACAAGACTTCTAAGGCCCAATTTGACAATTCTTAATTTGGATTAATTCATTTATGACCAAACCGTTCTTCCTTGGTTCGAACTTGGACCCCTTGTTTTAACCTAAATCAACTTGAAATTCATTCTTTAAAAAAAAAAAAAATCGCTACAAAATTTAGTATTAATAAGCGAGACGTGATTTTACCATTGATTAACACTGAAACTTCATCTGAATAGCTTCTCATTGCTGCCTCTCAGTCCACCAATCAAATTAAAAAGAGAACATAAGAAATCAATCAGACAGTATCTATCTAGGAAGCTAAGCAAAGTGACGGGAGGATTTAATCAGAGGTAACGTCATCAAGATCCAGCAGATAATTCAATGGGGGAAGGAGGAGAGTGAGTATTGCGTGCACCACGCGCGCCACGTAGCGTGCCACGTGGTGTACTAAAACCAATCACACATCGCCAAATAATATAAGGTATGACCCACCATTACCACGTGACGATAAATTATTAGTTTTAGTACACCACGTGACAATGCACATGGTGTATTGTATACTTTTCCGAAGGAGGAGGAGGAAGAGTTGATTAAGTTTGAAAACGTGAGACTGAGAGAGCCCACAATATCAACTCCTTGGATATGACGTGGATGATGTCTTCTTATGCCAGCAGGTTGACCAAAAATAAAAAATAAAAAAAACAAACCAAACAATCCCTTACAAAGTTGTCACAACAATGTCTTTTCATTTTAACCTCACTTAACAAACCCTTCCCATTTACTCATTTTAACTCAGATTTCTTTCTGTTCTCTGTACCAAATCTATCTAAGTCTCAAGAAACAAAAGTCAAAATGGTAGCTAAAAGGAGGAGTATAGGCTATGATGACTGCAACCTCCTGTGAAAGACCTAAGAGAAATAAGCCAGAAAACAGCCAAACACAACTCAAAAAACTTCCACTAAACCATTCAATCCTCAGTAGAAAAGATGGTCAAATTGCATCAACATAATTATACTACTAGTAGGATGGATTCTCTATGTGACTCGGTCCATCTATACATTACTACAATATATTCTTCCTGAGAAGACTTGTTGCTCACTTCCGTTGCTTTGAATCTTGATTCAGTATCCTCTTCGTATCTTAGTCATCAGAGCAATATCTTAGAGAAATCATTTCCCATCCCTCGAATTCCAAACCTTTTAATGAACTTGCAGATTTTGTTGTATGATGATGAACAGTGCTTTTGATTACGAAGACTCCAACTCCAAGATCAATTGTATCACCACTCGTAGTCTTCTTCCATCACTAATTAAATTTTCAGTCATGTATCATATTCATGCCCGAGGATGCATGCCTTACTTCATCAACGCCCAGAACTTCATCTTATTATCCCAACTATATCCGAATGTAAATGTTTCCTACTATAAATCCAATATGAACCTAGAAATATGCTCAACTGAAACGGCAGGCCTGCCATACGTTAGCGCTATTATTAAATTTCTCTCCACGTATATTACTACCTCTATTTGCCAAAAAGATAGGGTTCAATACAGATTTGTCCAATTCATCGCGCGTCCAGCCCTAAAGCTGTTTATTATGAGGCTAATTAATAATTAGGGCGATATTTCTTTTATCCTTCAAAGAGTTTTTAAGAATGATAATTGACCGTTTTCATTCTTTGATGTGCACAATTAAGGAAATTTCAGTGCGGTAAAAAAGGTCTAACCGAATCAGCCAGGGGAACCAAGATGGCACAATTTCAAAAATCTTCACTAAGGAGAATACACAAAAAGGAAAACTGATTAATTTTATTTATCTCTAAAACCCAGCATTTCTCATTAGAAATCAACGGGGTTAACCCCACATACAATATCTATGCCAGCACTTGCAACTATATATGCTATCATTGTACAAATGCGGGCCTGTGAGCGGGAAAAGAAGCCAGAAGAATCCCAGACTACCAGTTATAAATGCCAAACTCACAATTCCTGTTCACAGTAATGAGAAACAGAACAAAAAGAAGAGGAACTCAGAAAACAGGTGACGATGAACCAAGATGATAAAAGCAATATCAAAAAGATGTCTGGTTTGAGTTTACGTACCTGTCCTACGGGAAATCATTGTGGGCAAGCCCATATAATTACAAAAGATATGAGCAATTAGGGGAGCAATGAGATGCCCTAAAATCCAAAATGAAACAAGAAGGAAAGATAAATTAGTTTGAATAAGCAAAATTAGGACAAAAAGTTATGAAACATTCTAGCGTGGAATAAAATATAATGACAAGCCCACAAGAACTTCTCATACGGACTAGGTCCAGTGGACCGTGGTCTCACAATGATGTGGTTCCCACATGGGGACAGTTTGTTGTAAGACCACGGCCACTGGACCAGCTCTATGTCAGAAATTTGAACAAGCCCACAACCCATCTTTTAACCACCATAGTTCTAAGAAGCATAAGATCGTCAGATCAGAAGCAGCTTGCCTGCAGAAAGACCTTCAAGCCGGATCTTTACCATTATACCACAACTTCCCTAAGATTTCGACTCGACTTGGCCGATGAACTACAGTTGTTCTAACATTAGAAAAATCTCTCTCATAGCAGCTAATCAAGTTCCAAAAAGATAAGAAATGAAAAAGATATTCTCAGAAAATTTGTCACTGTAAGCACTGCCCACCTGTTCGAACAAACAAAAATGATGCGTATGATCCAAAGATAACAGTGTAGCCAAGCTGGAAACCTGAAAAAATAAACAGAATAATATTTGTTGGCAACAAGCAGATAAAAGCATTACTGTTAAAAGTTTAAAAACTGAAAAAAACCTCAAAACTTGAAATATAAGTCCAAAGAAAAAGAAAACAAAAATTACGCAAAGCCCCTAGAGACATCTGACAATGTATTTAACCACCACTACTCAAATCACCAAATTATTTTCGTACAATAAAAAAATTAACGGCAAAATGGATACAACACTTGTATTTCAGTATTACACATTTTCAAGGGTACTACTGCTAACCAAATTTAATTTATTGACAAGTCACTCTTATGTCATTCTCTTGTCCAAAATTTAATAAACACTGGTCAAATTACTCTTCTCTGAATAGAGCAACAGTTTCAGACATAGTTTGTATCCTCCCAGCAGTTGAAAATTTGACTTTACATCTCTGAGCAGAGAGAAAAGGAAATCATACCTACGGTCATGGATGCTTTGAGCAAGCTGCGGTTTTTCTGGAAATAGTATTCCAATATATGATTCAAATGAGCTGCAAGTGAATTATACCCTTAAGTTTCCATGGAACAATAAGTATGAGAAACAAATAATGCCATATAATTGTATAGAAAGTCCTAAAGGATGAAGGGGTTAAAAGAAAAGGTAAAGAGCAGAGACATGTAAAACAATTGGAGCCGACAAGACTAGAGAAAACTTTGCGTTTTCACATATCAGCAAGACAAGGTGATCTAACGAGATTGTGTCAATCAAAATAAATAGCATGTAACATGCAAAAAGAAAAAAGTCCACAGTGTCAGTATTCCCCTAAAAGTAACTCTCTATCAAATTCTTAACAGAGAATGTTCATCTTTGAATTTACTATATGAGAATATATCAATCGCCAAAAGACAAATTTCAATGATGGTTAGGAAGACAACCTTATCAACAATTGCAGAAGTAACTCAACTATCTCACACTGAACCAACTAGATTGAATTTTATTTACTTACCTAAACTAAAAAAGATCGGGCAAAGAAAGACAGCCGTGTAAGTTCTAAATCCTCCACAAAGAAGGAGGGGTATCATACAGGCTCTAAATACCAACTCCTCTGTAATTGGGGCCTGCACAGTGACCAAACAAAATCACTAAAAACCAGCAAAGATCAAAAAACCATTTAATGAAGCAATTATCAACAATGGAAAGTCCATCGCTAACTAACAAAAAAAGATAAAGATTAACTAGTCTATTTAATTCACATCACAGTTTCAAATAACTATGTTGCTGACTGATATAATGGAATTTTTCTACTTGGCCACTGACTTGTACTGGACTTTTGTCTTTCTTTGGTTTCCTCCCTTTCAACCTTAGCAATAATAGGAATAGGAAATAAAAACTTCATAAAACATTCCAGTCAAAGTTGTATGCTGTTTTCCTAATCCCTAACACCCCCCCCCCCCCAAAAAAAAAAAAAAAAAAAAATTACAGCTCATCACCAACCCCCCTCGCTCAATTTGAGTCCCAAAGAAAAGCCAAAAAAAATTGCACTGACAGAGTGAATGCCTGCTGAGAGTTCTTGAGATTTATAAGCGATATTTCAAATCCACAAAATAACTTACAAAGAAAATATATGTTTTATAGCCTCGATCATAAGGTTACTTGCGTTTCAAAAGGACCTTCCAACTAAATAATTATAGCCTTGTTTCAAAAGCTTTGGCTCAGTGTAACATGCAATGAGTCCATTTATTTGACCGCAGAATCATATAGGACAACTGAAGCAGAATTTTAGATTGTATCAAAATGCTTTGAGAAATCAAATTTAAACCTTATTACACATTTGAAAACTTCTACGTTGTCGATGGAGATGTAGACTTAGCTACATCTTGCATGAAACAACAACCTCGAGGATTTGCAAGCAAACCTAGCATGTCAAAACTGGTTGAGATATCGACATTCTTACTGGAGAATCTTACAGAATTTTTTCTGAGGATAGATGTAGCTAACATGTTAGAGGAGTCACCACTCCTCACTAACAAATACTACAGTTTCATGACATATTTCATGTTACCACAATAGCAAATAGTATTGCAGTTTCATATTTCATGCTGCAGTAAAAAAATGACAACATTTACAATTTCATGCGTACATACACAAACATTCCAAATGCAACATTCAAAAGTATATCCAACTTTACACTAAATGGCACATTGTAACCCTATCCGATCCAACTGTCCTTTCTATTTCCAGAAACCAACCATCATTCTAAAATGGTTCAAGTGTCACATCTCATAATCCATATTATCTAATATGAAAGCAAGTGCTGAACATAATGAGCTTGCTGCTAACCAATATAATTAACCACAACCATTTCATGCAGTATATGAGATCTTGAAATACTTCAAATCAGCAAGTCAGTTGTGGATTTATGCAATTAATCTAGCTGCAGCTGCATGTTCTTTATTTTTCTCATCAAGAAAAAAAATTAAAATGACAAAGGCTATAGAATGCTGCACTCTTGAGATAAAAAACTATTCCTACCCTATATATAACATATTCAAGAATGGACAGGCAACTCCTAGAGAAAGTTGGATAGGTGAAACTAAGAGGAACATTTTCAGAAATATATCAAGTTAAACAATCAACTAACCACAATGTAGTTACGCCAAGCTGAGATGTTAGAAGCCATGGAAAACATCCAATCAATGAACTTTTCAGGGACCTTAAGGATACAGTCAACTATTACATTTCGGCCACAACTTCTGTGTTCCTCCCATGAATCATGAAGACTCAAAAACTTCTGGACAAATGACCCAGCATACATTAGGGAAGTCAGAGAAAGAGGAAGGACCATAGCTTGCCACTGTTTCATAGACAAAATTGCATTCAGCATAAGTCATCCTTTTCAATCTGCAAATCTTGAAATAATGCAAACGGATAAAAACCACATGCAAAATAACGGCTCGTACCGAGACTACATAATTCAAGTCAAACACAATACTTACTAGATGATCCAATCTCAAGCCGTAAACACCGAACACCTCTGATGCACGCCACCTTATCTGGTATAAACGAGTAAAAACCCAGCAACAAAATTAGGAACGGCGCTTTCAACATGTTCACAACAAATGACTACAATGATAACAAGTGGGCTATTGATCAAATACGACTATCTGTATTCATTGGAGATTTTGATGTTCAGAAACAAGTCAGGTATTTGTGGAAATTAGCGTGGGCCATAAATTTTAGATCAAACACTGACTCTACAGAACTAACCAGAAACTAAAAAGGAAAAGAATTGGATGAACGTATCAAATCAACTGGCCAATCATTCACAAAAATTAGGACTAAAGCATCCCAAGACTAAAAATACAGAACATCGGATTAAAATAAGAAGCCTTCATTACAACCCAGTAGTTAGCAAATTGGCTTTCCCTACAACGTAATATTCAATACTACCACAAATATAAGATACTGAATAACTTGAATAAAGAAAGCATTAGTTAGTTAATGCAGATAAAAAAATTCAGGGAATTGCTTAAAGATCATTTTTTTTTTTTATAATTTTCAAAGCCAATTAAAGAGTGAAAATGATAATACCAATTGACAATCCAGTTAAAACTTAAAAGGGGCAACTTTGTTTGATGTCTTCAGTTAAGAGAAAGCAGATAGGTAAAGCGCTTACGGGGAGGATGAGAGCGGAGGCGAAGAGGGAGACCAGGGAGGAGATGGCGGCGCAAATGAAGCGTCGAATCAAGAAAGATTTATATGAAGTGGGAGGCGGTAATCGGAGAATCAAGGTAGGAGCATAAAGGATTGCAACATAGAACATGGCCATGGCGGCGCATGCGATCACTGCTACAGATGTTGATACTCCTCTTCCTTCGTCAGCAACTACTCCTTGTTGTTCCATTGAAATGGATGTCCCCATCAGTTTCATTGCTCAGCTGAATACACTAAAATATTCCACTTTTGGGTGTGTGTTTGACTTGAGCTTGAAAACTTGGTATCTTCTTTTATGGCGACCGGACTCCAGAATTAGGAATGTTCTCTTCGCAAGCAACGATTGGTTCGGACAAGGGGAGTGAAAGGAAAGAGAAGGAAAAGAAAAAAAAAATGAAAAGAAAGTGGAAGAGAAATAGGAAATTTACAAAGATTTTTTTTTATTTATTCGGAAGTAATTAAACTATTTTATCGCTGAAAACCTTAACGGTTAACTTAACTGAGTTGGGCTGTAGATTTGTTGCATGGTATTCAGGAAAAACGCGGCATCCGTAGATCACAAATGATTTCGGCATTCCCAGTCTTCGGGCTAATGTAGTGGACTTCAGTTAAAGCCCTAGATCTTAAAGGCCTTCGGCATGCCCAAACTTGGGCTAACCGAATAGACTTCAGTTACAGTAGAGTCTTGAGTTTGACAAAAATGATCCCCAAAGCCCACAAAAATAGATGTTGCTTTTACAAAGTAGGCTAGCACCAAGATTGATGGTCTTGTATGAAACAAGCCTACAATTCTCAACTGACAAATTAGTTTTGTTGGGCAACCTAAAACAAACTACCATCAAAAAAGAAAATATATCTACGGTCGAATATGTGTATGGTCTTGAAATTTTCTTACAAACTGCACCTTCCTTTTTTTACCCCTAAAAACTTAATCCCGCAATTGATCTTAAGAAAATCAATTTGGTAAATGACTTCAGATTCATGTTCGTTAATGGAGAATGTAAAAACCTCAGGTGCTTAAGCTTCTATTTCAATATAAAGAACTTTCCTAAATTCATAGATAGCACAGGTTTCCTGATGATCCCTAGTCCAAATTGTACGGCAGTGGACTTTATTACTGTCTTTTTATTTGTGTAAATATTTCTGTACCTTTGAAAATTCTTATATGACATGAACCCAAAGAATTCATTGCTCGTCTTCTGAAATTTATGTGTAAGTTAAATAAATAAGTGGATGAATAATTTGAGATTAGTTGTTTCATGGTTGAGACTCCATGTCCTAAAAGCAACTTGCCGGTTGTCCATCCTAATTAACTAATTTTGAGATGCGTGCGATATCTTGTGTGAGGTGGTTAGCTCTACTTTCTGTTGAGTAAGTTTTGTGTGTCTGCCAGTCTTGTCTAACTGGCTGGATGCTCAGCAACAATTCCTCTCTGAACCCAGATTCTAATTGAAGATTACTTACAATATTTTTCTTATCAAATTCGACCCCGCATGACTGTTTTACACATAGTATTTTTCCGAGGACTTGAAGTAGGCAGCAGATAAAAAAAAAATTACAATAAACATCAGCTGCTCAATGAAAATCAAGAAAGTAGAGACTCCTTGGTAATAGAATGATGCAACTAGGACAGTAGAATATCTGCCTCAGTTCAATCAAATTCCTTATATTATATACACAAGTTACTTAGTAAACATTAAAAAAATTATTAATTCCCATATTTCCTAAACTTTAATGCTGGCGTCTTAGGGACTTCAAACTCGACAACAGAAATTGTCGCAGTTTTCATTTTTATTATAAAGTTAGATTGGTGAATCCCATGGTTAGAAAATTTCTGCTGCTCACTCAGCTCGTGTTGGATGGTTGTAGATTTGTTGATTAGCGTTCCTCTATCCACCTTCCAACAACCCAGCAGACTCCACAATATATAAATAGCTCAAGCACACACAAGGCTCCAAAAGTTGCACTGTTTATTAGTACACAAAAATTCGTCGGATCATTCCCACATATTGGCATGGCTTTAACCGTCAAAAAAGATGCTAAAGAATATCCAGGAGCCAGCAAAGTTGCAACTGATATGGATGCTGAAGAAGAAGAGGAGCTTTTTGAGATCAATCTGGAGGTAGTAAATAACATTCCGCCACCCCGTTACTGCGAAAGCTATTTTACAGCAACAAGCAGCCATACACATACTCTTCTGGCTAATTGTTTGCTACCTATTGCTGTCGTTTCAAGTGCGGTTCCCATAGTAGCAAAAGCATGCGATCATACATTTTCCTGGCCTGCAGGTTCATTTTTGGTGGTGGAGTCCATGCCGGGAAAACTCATGAGTGTCCCCTCTTTCAACGCTTTTCGGCTCCAACAATGCGACAAGGAAACAAAAGTATAATCAGTTGCAGAATTATTAACCTAATAGATGGGCTGCTAAAATCATATCATAGTGCATGCCCTAACCCATAGCAGGCAGTTGAAAAAGCATTGCTTTTTGAATAACTCCTATTCTGCCAAGAGATCAGTGCAGGCTCACCAGTTTTTGTTGTAATTTTACCTTGCTTGACAAATTGTTCGAATAGACTGTCATTCCAAAGATAGTACTACAATTATGCATAACTACGGTGGTCATGCAAATTATACTGGTTTGTACCCCTTGATATCTGTTTAATGCGGCAATTGTGTGAACTGAATACCATATCCCAACCTGTTTAAGGTAATAGGTACTAAACCAGAATACTGAATTTTTTAGTCCTATTAAATTTTAGCTAACCTACGGTAAATAATTGACTCTTGATCGGCCGGACATCTCTTCTGGGGGTTCCATCTTTATGCGGGATCCATAAAGAAAGCCTTGAAACAGTACTAAACTGAGCGTGCAATATGAAATGCACCAAGAAAACAGCAGTTCACTGTTCATAAGCAAGAGGTCTTAGACCCGTAAACATAATATAGCATCCAAATTTATCCATTTATTGCGGAGTGATCTGTACTTTTCCGCCTTTCTCTATCCACAGGTATTACTGAGCAGAGAATAGTCACTGGCTGGCAGTAAAACAATTCAGTTTAGGCCTTTAGGATAGTTGGTAAATATTATTCTCTCCACAAACGGGGAAAAATCTGAGATTAGTTACCAAATTTGAGCAAACCTATAAATTGTATATAAGGACAGATTCAATGCTTATTTGTCCATGCATGCACTGTTGCAAACAATTTTCGAAATGCCTAACTGTGCACTGTGCTTCAGAAACATGGACCCTACTCATAACCGGATGCATGTCGTTCTGAGTGGAGGGCACTTAGACGCTTAAGTTAGCTGTAATGAATAGAAAAGTAACTAAATAAGTAACCAAGAGTTCAAAAACCCTGGGCTGAAGTCACTAACTGAGCCAAATGGAAGGTTTTCAGAGCTTTTAACAATGGGTTCGCATCACGTGTCCTATAATAATGCTAGCTTTGACAATATTCAGAAGAATCCACTTGATAATTCAGCCACGAGGACATACAAAATACCGTCGTATTTTGGGAAAGCGGCTAAGTGTTTGTCGCCGGTTCATTTGCTTTTAATTAATGAGCAATGTTACGGTAACGTCTTCTAAACATAATTGTCAAAAAAATATATATATTTATAAGAGCGACAGCTACAAATAAATCGTAAAGAGTAAGAAAGAGCTTCTGTTGAGTGATGCCATTGTCCCATTCACATTTTTAGGACATATTCCATTTCCATTTGGAGAATTTGTACAAACACTTTGGGATAAAGTTTTTATTATAACTTAGCCACACACCGACGACTGTTCGACTCTACAGTTACATCCTTCTTACTTCTTTCTGATCTCTCGGCTAGGAGCTTAGCGTCTCCTTGCTGCAGTTTCTCGCTGTGCGTTGAAGAAGACAGCAGCAACAGGTTCCCCGAGATCATTTTCAGCAGCAAAATTTCTAGTGTTGAACTGATCCCGTGAAGCAGGTGGATTCACACACTGCCTGCGTTTCTGCTTGTAGAGAACAAACACAAACCTGTGAATCCCGATGTTTGGCCTTGGGATCTCATAGCTCGCCAGTTCTCTACCTGTCACACACATAATTACGGGTTGCATAAAACACAAGCATTACCTAAAATAAAGGTCCAATCTGGGCTCTTTCTATTTCTGTTGTGCGATCTGTAAGTGTAGAATCATAAACTTACCAAATGTGGCATCGGTAGTGCCTGGAATATCTGTCACTATCCTGTAAAATGAGCAGTCGGTTAAGACAAATTATTAGCCAAGGTCATGTAGATTGAGCCACTGTTTGTGATTCTTGCCTCACAATTGTTTCTGTTTTAACGTCTCGTTAATTGCTAGATCCGGAAAAACCCTAGTGCATCCCGTATAGTCATTTCTGTTTTCTTCTTCTCTTTACATTTGAAGGTTTTTTACCCCATGAATGAGATATGGCTAGAAAGCTGGCCGTATCGTAGTGGTTTGTTCAATTCAATCAATTCTAGGGACTGCGAGCGTGGTTGTATATGCCTGAAGGTAACTAACTAATATATGTAGGTATTGCAAAAGAGGTAGTAATCTAGGGTAGAATTGTGAACAGTCCATCATTATGAACGTCAAATACTAATGATGATCTAATGCCTGTTAATTTCTTGTTTCCAGACATATTAATAATAATCTCAAGTTACTATATTTGCAACTCTTAATCTACCTAGAAAATTTGGTAGTAGAACAGACAACATTACATAAAATGTGGGACTTACAAGAGGGGTCCAAGTGGTCCTTCTTGTGAGGACTACAGTCCACAATGAAACCTCCCGTTCTACCTAAGGAAGCCAAGGGCTAGGATTGGCCTCATAAAACACGATTGTGTTACACGTGCAAAGTTGATCTGTAATCTATGGTTGTACTAAGATCCCGTGATGGAACAACTTTTTGTTTTTTTACCTCAAGAAATAATTAATTCAGAGTAAGTATCATGCGTACCAGTGTAGATGCTCCCTCAAATAAGGATCACTCGGGCCGGGAACGTCAGGGTCGGTCATGACCTGCAGAAAAGTAGTACGTCAACAATTGGTTTTGCAGCATATATAGAAAAGAAAATTCTACAGGAATAAGGAGGAAACCCGATCGTTTCACAAGGTAACTAAATTAACTGACCAATGTAAAAAAATTTCTCATATCTCCTCCATGAATCTCAACTCTAGGCCTGCTGACAACCGCCGAAGGGAAGAGCTCGTGACCATTGCATACTTGCCTGTTGTTGTTGTTGTATGTCACAGTTACGCTTATGGAAGGAGTGAAATAATCTAGGACATCCCCTATCACTCTACCAACCACAAGTGGTTCCGAAGTTCTTGCCATGAGAGAAGGTGGAGGAGGGAGGGGATATTGACCACGAAACTTAAAAATTGTTTTCTATGGATGAAGAAGTACAGGGTACAGCTTCTCAATATATAGGGCCACTATCTAAAGGAATTCCTCAATCGGCTTGATACCTGGCACTCAAAATCATAAGCTTACCAGTATTTCTTTTATTTTTATTTTTCGTTTTCTTCTTTTGTTGTTTTGCTGGCCAGGATCCACTTTTCTTCATTAACAAACAGGTTAGTGGGGTATATTTTTTTTTTCTTTTCTAAGGAAAATATGTCAGTTTTCTGGCCATTTTCTACTCACAATGGCGCCTTTGGAATCAGTTCCTGTTGATTGGTGATCCAGCTGACAAATGAATCATATTAGGGCATGTATGCGTGCCCTTCTCTTGTGCCAGAGAGATAAATTATACTAATACCATATCTCCATGTCGTGCCAACTAACCAAATTTTGCATAGTAGAGCCTCTCTTAGACCGAAAAGCTTGAACTAAACACTCTAGGGTTCCTGCTTTCTGGGTTAAAATTCTTGTATTTTACTACTAGTGGATAGAATCCATCTTTTGCGTTTTAGGAAATATTTGACAGGACTTTTAAATGGACTATGCTAGAACCTTTCCCAAATTACCTGTAAAAATTGAAAAGAATTCACTAATTTCCATAGATTCTGAACATGGGCACGCTGGTGAGAGCATAAAGGCAACTCCACCACCACACTTACTCAACCCAAGAAACAATGGATTTGAGTGCTGAGAGGTCATTTCAAGTAAAGAAAGCCCAATATTTCTTGATTTACCAATGGCCGAAGCTGGACTTATCTATATCTGGAAAGCAAAGTACTCTATTACAAATCCAACTCAGGACTTCATGTGATGATTTCAGTTCCACACGCACCACGTCTCATTATACCTCTTCCTCCCATAACAATTTCCTTAAACTTTGCCAGCTTTATCTCAGTAAAATATGTTATACGTGTGAAAACTTGTCCAGATATATATATATATATATATATATATATATATGTTATTTTAATCACTGGGTTTTAATACTCAGCTTTTAGATCACTAAGACTGAATTGTACATCATGTCTAAAGCATCACTTTGTTACCCTTCGATTCTTTTTCGAGGTTAAAAATATTTTTAAAAAATTAACATGTTCCAAGATTTCCGAAAATAAAAAGAGATCACATTAGCCAGTTCTCATTCATTACTAGCTGCCCATCGAAGGGATAGAGGGATAAGAATGTAAAGAGAAATGGAAATTTATACCTTTGTAATACTCATGAGTATTAATACTAGCTGGCTAATTTAAGATTTATGCGAAAGTTATTGGTGCTTTGGTAATTTTTATGTTGGCCTGGGTTATCTGGTAATCTATAATTCTTGAAATTTTGTTGAGCCTAGAAGAATAGGCTAGTTGTTCCTATGTGGTTGTAAGAATTCGTTTTGCTAAATTGGAAATTGGAAATTGAAATCCTGTTTTTACTTTAGCTTTTCGAAGGAGATTTAGAATAAAAAAATTTCTTACAAAGGTTCCAAAATCAACTAATTCCCACCCTAGTCTCCCCACCACTCATAGAGTGTTTATGTGTCAATTTCCTACGTAATGTACTGAGACACCCTTGGGTCTCTAATAATGCATAGCCAAAGTCATGAGTGATTTTTAGCCAAGGCTTTTGCACCAAGCATTGACATATGCAAATTCTAAATTCTCTGTCTAATTTTTTTGTTATATTCAATTATATCTAATGTAATTTGAACTCGCAGTACACATATAATATTGTTCTTCATCTTATAATGCATGTTCTATCGATTAGTTCATCGTCACTAGCTAGCCATTTGTGGGAGTTGAATATAATCCTTCAAAATGTATTTTTTTTTTTTTTTTTTTTTGGTGCTGCAAAATGTACTAATTTATTAGCAATGTGAGCAACAATAGATGGACCTAAGAACTGGGACGGACTTGGGCCGTTCTACTCAAACGGAGCAACATTTACTTTACAAAGCAGGTTGAACAAGTAAGAACAATTTTGGACTGAAGTCCATTGACTGTGGTTAAGTAAACTGAAGGACTTCCGGACCTTAGTAGGCCAAGAGGCCCAATACTATCCGCATGAAAATTAAACGGATTGGACCACTGGAGGGCGTGTCACCCAATGTGGACTTGTGAACAATGGAAGTCTGTTTGGTTTTGGTTTAAATGTTGGTGTTACCACCAGAACTCTGGATCGTAGGTTGGATGGGATTGGGTTGAGGCACGTTGAACTGACTGATTCTTATCTTGCCTTGCTCAATTTAATTTGAAAAATTAGCGACCTTTTAAACTGTGATTGGGAATGTTGTTCAAATAATCGAATCACAACCAGGATTAACTTTGTTGTTAGACCTCTTAAACTGTGATTGCGCAAATGCTCTCGCTAATTCAAGTTTAGACTCAGGTTTAACCTTATTATCAGATCCTCTTGCTAATGTTATACCTCTTTTATAGAAGATATTGTGAGTGTGACCTATAGTAGATTAATTCCGAGGTAACTTAGGCTTTTAACTCTTCCTGACCAAAACAAAAAAGTCTGTTGACTGACCTTAGCCCAAGTAGGATATTACACTGGCTTACACTATTACTTTTTGTAACTTCTGTTTTCTTTAAATAAATGTTATTGGGAACAAATAGGGAATTCTATTTTCTTTAAATAAATGTTATTGGGAACAAATAGGGAATTGAACAGTTCAACCCCTGCGATTTCACCTCAGAGGTTAATGCGTGCGAAATCAATCAATACCAATTTTTCACACCTATTATAATAATATAGGATTTATCAATAAATAAATAAATAAATGTTATTAGTCCTAAAAAGTAGGCGGGAATCTAGATCGGTTTGTTGACTAATTAAACAAGTACAAACGAAATTTGAAATTTGTCATTAATTTGAAATTTACCATGAACTAATTATTTACGTTGACCGGAAATCCAATTATTTTCCTTTAACAAAACTGAAAATCGTCCCAATTATTTTTGCCTTTCAATCCATCTATGGTTCGATGCCACGTTCGTACTATACTATTTACAATCCTGCTTCTATCATCTTCCTGCTTCCACTGTCCGCCACTTTAGTCTCCCAGTTCTACGTGGTCAGACTTGCTCTCTCGCGCTTCTACTTCTCACGTCGTGGCTTTGTGTTGTGACGGGGAAATCTCTGCGTACTGGCTGTTCATTCAAGATCATAAAGAGTTCGGATTCTCCAAGGAAGAATCAGAATGGCTGCAGGAGCTACCAGGAAAATATCAGCAGCCTCGGCAAGGGTCCACACCAGAAAATCCAAGAACAAGTCTTCCATTCCTTTTGTTCCTTCAGGTGCGTTTAGTTATTTACTGCTCATTTTCTTGATTGGCCACCATGGATATTGAGAAATTTAATCAAGCTGGAGTCTAACTTTTGGTGCATACTGGAGCTAGATTTATCTACTAGCGAAGAGCATATGTGACTGAATTGCGGGTTTGATTTTGAGCTTTGATCTTAAAAACGGTGGGTAATTCTGGATCTTTTATACGAGATTCTTCGAGTTGTGAACAAATGGGCTGATGGGATTTTTGACACTTCTCTGTTCTAACTTATAAAAGGTAGAATTAAACATGTCTTGAACAAGTGTGGCAATCGTGTATGTTATCAGAGGTTTTTTAATGTGACTTTTATGATAATTTTCTTCGTACTTGCTTATTGTCAAATTTAAAATTGCATTGTTGAATATGCATCCACTAATTAGGCCTGCTTAGCTACAAAATATTTTGCAGGAGCTTTTTGTAATTTCTAACAGTTATTTGGGTGTTTTTAGAAAATTTTGCCATTCTGAAACTTCCTTTTAACTTTGCATTGCTTGTATAGCATGCACCATACCCTGAAGAAAGTCTATCCTATCTTGGGTTCGATGTGTTAATTTGATTCGTATTAAGAGCTAAATCTTTGTCATGAATGTAATAACGAGGAATTCCTTTTCCATAGGATTGCACAGCCTGATAAGCAAGCAGGTCATAGGTAGTTTAGGAGAAAATTATGGTTTATGCTATACAGTTCCAAAATTTGGTAACAAAATTTCTGATTGCTTAAATGTTATCGTATTGTTTATGCTATAAAGATTGATAATTTACTCTCCAGCCACACCCCTTCATACTGCTTCCCGCTGGCTGTGGGGAGGGGTATAGGAGCATTCGTAACGTTTGTGAGATGTTCTATAATTCAGACAATTATTTCAGGGATATTTAAGAAAATCCTTGCGGTTTTCTTCATGGGCTTTCTGGCATGGGCTTATCAAGCAACTCGACCTCCTCCTCCTAAAACATGTGGTTCTGTGGATGGTCCCCCTGTCACAGCTCCCAGAATTAAACTCAGGGATGGAAGACATTTAGCCTACAAAGAGTATGGAGTTCCAAAATATAAAGCAAAGCATAAGATAGTATTTGTCCATGGATTTCGTTGTTGCAGGCATGATGCTGCCATTACTGCTACCCTTTCACTGGTGTGATATATATTTTTTTTTATTTCACTTATATTTTAAGGTTCTCCTATTCTTCTGGAATATTTTATTCTTTCAGGGTGTTGAGATTCTGTACAATTGTGTTTTGGATAAGACTATCCTAACTTAAAATGTTTCTAACAGGACATTATTGAAAGCTTAGCCATCTACATCGTCTCATTTGATAGACCTGGTTATGGAGAAAGTGATCCTAATCCTAACCGAACACTAAAGAGCATGGCTTTTGACGTAGAGGAGCTTGCTGATTGGTTGGGGCTGGGGACCAAATTTTATGTTATTGGATTTTCGATGGGTGGACAGGCACTTTGGCCATGCCTCAAGTATATTCCTCACAGGTATGGTTCATTAAAGTTACATATATGAAAGATAGAGGAAGAAAATTGCACCATAATGCAGATGAACACCATTCTCCTTGACATTTTCTTATACTTTCATTCATTCATATTAAGTGTCACATTTCAAATGCCAAAACAGATTGGCAGGAGCTGCTCTCTTAGCTCCGGTTGTCAACTATTGGTGGCCTGGTTTTCCTGCTAACTTGTCCAGTGAAGTATACAACCAACAGCTTCCACAGGACCAATGGGCTCTTCGTGTTGCTCACTATGCACCATGGCTTACCTACTGGTGGAACACTCAAAATTTGTTTTCTCCTTCTGCTGCTGTGGCTCAGAGTCCTCTTCTTTTATCACATCAGGACCTTGAATTAGTGGGCACGGATACAAGAGAGTATGAGGTAATAGTTTTGCAATAAACCCGTATTCTGTGGGCACTGCTTTCTACTAAATAGAGATATAGGATGCACTTTTCTTGTAAAATTTTGTGGTGTGTTTGAATATCTTTACAATGTAGGAAGATTCATGTGTTTCATCCTGGGTATGCTTGGCGATACCAGCTTTAAATTTTTTTTTTTCCCTGCTCTCATATAATCTGTGTCAGATATCTAAACCTACTTGTACTGGATAAGCTAAACCTGCATATTGTAACTACTTCTTGTTTAGGTTTCTTGAATATTTTACAATTTGATGATCAACCGAATCTATACCCCTATCCTTACCATTACAAGTCATTTCTTTCTAATTCTTATAGTCCCAGGTTGACACTCAGCGAGTTCCATGAGAAAATCATTGTTTTCTAGTAAGAACTAAATTAACAAGTGACCAAAAAGAAAATTAGTAGTTATGAGTCCCTTAATTTTAAAACTAGAATCATAGGATATTTAATTATTAACCCTAATATTGGTATCAAACTATTTAGTTTTTTGGAGCAGGGGGTTACTACCCTAATGCTCTTACCATTCATGTAACTATTGTTAGGTTTCTTGAAGATTTTACTTCATAATCAACCAAATCCATACTCCTATCTCAACCATTATAAGTCATTCATTTTCTATTTCTTATTTTCCACATATCAATAATCCATGAGTTCCTTTTTCTTGAAGCTAATATCCACAACTATTGCGTATATTAAATTTTTTTCCATTAAAAAATGTTACTTTTACGACTGCACATTTAATCTTGTGATGCACTTTGGATCATAGGAACAACTGATTGAACCTGCAAATTGATTTAGTCTGTAACTGAATCTACATGTTCCAATCAAATAAACTTTGTCTTATCAACCTCTTTGTTTTTTGTTTTTTTCCCTGGACAAAGCTCTCGATGTTCTCAATATTCTTTCATTGCCAATTTGTTCATCGTACCATGCGAGTATGCACTTGTAGCTTACGGATTTCTTTCTCATTTGAGAAAATCAGTGTCTTACGGTGAATTTTAATTTTATTCCAACATCAGACTCAGATAACACATCAAGGAGAGTATGAGTCCCTTCACCGTGACTTGATAGTTGGATTTGGAAACTGGGAATTTGACCCTATGGATCTGGAGAATCCCTTTCCAAACAATGAAGGTTCTGTTCACATATGGCAGGGAGATGAGGATAGGCTTGTACCTGCTTCACTGCAACTGTACACTGCTGAGCGTCTACCATGGATTCACTACCATGAAATATCAGGTGCTGGTCACATGTTTCCATTTGCTGAAGGAATGGGAGACAATATAGTGAAGGCACTTTTAATTGAGGAGAGTGGCCTTCCTTAGAGGAATACTAGGTTTGCATTCATAGCTTGTCTGATGAATTTTGGTTTCTTCTGGTCCTGTTGTAATTTATAACAGGCTAGTCATCCACGTACTACATATTTGTATAAAATCGGAGATAACCAATTTTGGCTCCTTTGGATCACAAAGGAGAGGAGCTTGAAATGTTCACCTAGCTTGGATTTTGATGATCTAGCGTGGTTTTTTATTATCACTTGTCATGGAAACTACTACAGTCTCATCTCTATAAATTTCTTCTCTTATTTCTGCTCTGCTCTACTCTACTTGGCTGTTCAGCAGTAAGGTGCTTCAGATGGCTTTACCTCTTTTTGTTCAAATATTCCAAACAATGATGCCATTTTTATTCGATTTGTCCTTTTTGGAAGACAGGCACTCCATTACAGCTATTAGGAGGTAAATGTTGTTACACTAGCATGAGCACATGGCGACATGAGAAGAATTTTACTTGGATAATTGGCTTGCTGCGTCATCAGGTTATTCTGCTGCTGGCAATGAATCAGAAATTGTATGACAAATTTTACATTGGCCCATCTGAGTTTTTTGGTCAAATCTAAAATTATGATATTGCTACCTTGTGCTAGTTCGAGGATAGCATACGGCAGGCCCTGGCTGGATATTTGGATAGTTGTTAGGCACCCATGTGGCTTGTCCTTCTCCATCATCATCATGCTCATTGTTGTTTCAAAGCCTTTTATGCATCTTTTGCACGAGTTAACGGGGAAGTCATCAGAGGATTTTTGCGTAACTAAACTTGGAGGGGCACTTTATATGATCATGTGTAAATTGATTGCTCTCCTCACAAACTGATCAACCACCGTGAATTCGATATAACAGAAAACAGGGAGGTCGTGGATAGCTTAGGGCCTCTTCTGAAAAAGCTTGAGCTTTCTTAAATAGATTTGAAAAAATGATAACATAATTGTCCAAAAACGGGACTACAATATTTTGCGTTAAATGTTTCAGAAGGCAAAAGCTACTTTGGTATACTTCCTTCAGCGTCTTTCCCTAAAAGAATAACTTAAAATGATCTAAGAGTAAGACTACAATCTAAACATGATGACTTTTCTCAGTAGGACTCCACATTATTTGAAGAAATAAAATAACTGCAGGACCTTTCTGAATGATAAAATAACGGCTAAATCATTATACTGCACTCCATTCAGAATCCGATACCAAGAGTAACTCTAATTAGAGTCCGAAAATTATAAGCAAACCCTTTGGTTGCTAACTTTATCCAAAATACCTTGCAAGCTGGAGTCTTCTAGAATTTATCTCCTTATTCCAAATGCTACCCCAACACCTATCAACAACACTAAACATAAAATACAAGTAAAATCAATTCATTAACACATTAAAATACCAAAATCTAATGGAAAAACTCACAATTTATATGAACTTTAATCATACTATCAAAAGCGCTGCTACAATGGACATCAACATCTAATTTTTCCGACTTTTTTGAAGTGCCTGAGACAGCCATTTATTGAATTGAGACATCAACATCTAATTTTTGCAACTTTTTGGAAGTGCCCGAGAAAGCCATTTATTGAATTGAGACATCAACATCTAATTTTTGCAACCTTTTAGAAGTGCCTGAGACAGCCATTTATTGAATTGAGGGATGTGATGGACACTAAATAAAGAGTCGTGATTATAACTAATAATAATTCCTTCTTGACTTTTGTTTGGTGCAGGAGCGGTTATGATGCAGAAAATATGATTGCAAATGTAGTCCTTTCCTCGTTAAAGTCGTCAAATATCTTGAACACTGCCGCAAATTTTCAAATGTAAAAAAGTCGATTTTGGATGAGGTTCTGTTAACTTGTGAATTAAGGGTAATGGATTGACAATTAATGTATAACGATTTGTTCCTAGTCCTGATATGAGGAACCAATTACTGTTTGCGGGTTGTGAGCAAAGCATACAGACAGGAAAACAAGATTGAAGTGTGAAAAGAAAAATGGAAAAGGCACAAGATTACATCATTGATAAAAGAACTGAAAATTAAAAAAAAAAAAGAAAAAAGAAGCCACCTATAACGGCAAGCAATCACATCGATAGATGGGCCATACAATGGGCTGATTAATAATGCTAAACTCAATCCCGACAATGGGGCTTGTTAACCTATTGCCAATCTAGTATGCCGATCCACAGGAGAAAGAAGTGTGAGAAAAAGGAAAAGATGAAGGACCAATAAACTTCTGCAGCCGTGCGAGAACAAAGTTCACGGGTTTTTGATTGAATTGCATGTATTTTTTGTGTCTTAGTTCCATTTTAAGCAAGGACTGGAATTGGTCCTTTGGATCTCCACAGGACAAGTGCCCATTCATTTTTTACAACTCTACCTCCAGGAAATAATATGATTTTTGATAATGCAATACCTCAAAACATCTATACATAAAAATGTAGGTAGTGATTGAATATCAAAAAATATGAAATACACTCCCACGTATTTACTCAAGTAGTGAAGAAACAACAACGACAGGTATATCTATATTCATAGCAGGAGTATGATGGATTTTGTGGCCGTCATAGGAGCAAATGAATATGACCCTTCTCTGTAATTGAACACAGCTAATTGGCTGGACGCTATCTCAACATCTTTTCTCCTTTTCTTTTCTTCCTAAATGATTATTATTTCTTCTTTTTTTTGGGAAAAACAATTATCGATACCCTTAAAATTAGTCTTAACAATAAGTGTAACAGAAGATTTAGAGCCTAGATTTCGATAAGATATTTTTGTATATCTAACAAATGAAAAAAAGTTAAGCAAAAAGGATAAATATATAGATCTTTGGAAAAGTTTTATTATTATTTTTTTTTTTGTAAAAAAAAATAACTGACCAGTTCATGCAAATGGAAGAGAAGGAAGGAGACACGTGTAAGCATAGGGAGAGGGGTATAAATGCAGAACAACTCTGGTGAAGACACATGTCGCAGACGTGTCAAGGAGAGCAGGCATGCATTTTCTACTTTCCTTACTTAGCAATTGGGTCGGACTCGGAATTTGCGTTAATTTTTGGGTAATTTTAATTTTTTTGACTTTATTCATCTATGTGGCCCCCGCAGCCGTGACGTAGTAATATTTCTTAATGAGGTGATGGGCGAACCAAAATTTATTTACCAATGCATTTCTGTCGTAAACACCTTAAAACAAGGAGCAGCTCTTGTGGACCACTGTAAAAAAACACTCAATCTTGACTCAACTTTCTAAACCTTGCCAATCTTTCTCAGCTGAACTCACCATGACAATCATCTAGGTCTTTTCTGCCTATATAATAGATCCGAGCGGTGAGGGAGAACGAAGGTTTTAGGAGACTAGCTAATGCATGGCTGTTGAAAATTGGAATTTGGAAATGTACCTATTCATGTTTCAGTTCATATGAGAATTCTGCCCTCTTTTTCATTTTTTTTAACAGGGTTTGGAGCTAATTTTCAGACTAAGTTAGCTAGGCCACAACCGAGAATCAGAGGTAAAGAATGTTTTTTTTTTTTTTTCGTTTGCCCGGAGGGGGGGTTGTTTATGCATGGAATTAATTTCCAATATTTGGTGACATATTTGTGTAAATTGGTTCGCCCTTGTGAATTGAGAACCACAGTCACTTGTGGGTTTTCTGCTAGTTATCTTGGTTGAGTGAGATTGAGATGATTGTTAATCATGATTTTATGTCTTGCCACTATAGTCTGATTACTAATCTTGAAGCCATTTTTCCGTAGTCACTTTCCATGCTATTTTTATTTGATTGTGTTTTTAAAATTACCAAAAGAAAAAAATCCTTCCCACTGCTGTAATCAAGTTGCCAAACTCAATTAGCCTAAGTCTTCATATTTGCTTTTCTTAATCTTTTAATGATTGCATGGGTTATTTTTTATTATTATTATTTTTTGTCGGGTGAGAATAGGAACAAGATGGGGATCAAGTGTAAACCAACGTGAGTAATTTTATGGGGGTGGGTCGTTTGGCTGACGGATACACTTGTGGAAGTCCAGTTGTGCGAGGATCAAACAGAAAATTAAACTGTAATAGACCACAAGTCCTTCAACCACAAGTCCTTTCATCTGTGACATTGGAAAATGACATCCACTTTCCCCTTGTTAGTGCTCTAGTTAAACTAAAATCGTTCATTATGTCTCTATTGGTGGTCAACCTTCTTTGAAGTACTAGGCAGTATGATGGAGTCCGACTCCGATGTATCCGCTGCAGTGGAATTCAGTGCACTAGACGCAAACGTAATTGTACATGAATGTGTCTAATCTTCTGTCTTTTCGGTTTGATTATCTCAATTCCCTGGTATGAATACGTGTACTAGTTCTCTTGAGGAGAAGAAATCGTAGGGACCTTCCAAATTCAAGAGTAGAGAAGAACCCGAAAAAAAAAAAAAAAAAAAAGCTTGAAAAAACATCCAAATTTGCAATTGGGGGATACCGATCATGAAAAATAGTCTTGTAAACTTGATTTTCAAGCAATTCAAAGGTCATATTCGTTTGGTTAACTTTGAATCATACCACTTATTATAAACATTTAGTCATACCACTTATAATTAACAAACTGTGCATTCATAATTGCGGTACTGATTCCGTACTATAATATATGCATGCTAACGTTCAAAAATGTCTATTAGTGAAGAGAGAGACGCAGCTCCGATTTCTGATTAATGACCTTGGACCTTTGCTTTCTTACATCTTTTTTCTTCCTTGAACATTATGACCTGTATTTGATAACTGTATTCAGGTTGCAAATTAAATGCCGTCTGTGGTCCAGATTTTTACTGTACTAGACTTAAATTACATTGGCAATTGAATGAATCCCTTTGCTTCATTAGCAGTCAAAGATTTTTGTTCCAAATAGCTGATTGCTTTGGCTTGAAGTTCAACAGAGAAGAAAAGATTCAACTGGAATCGGCATATAGAGCAACTGAAGAACAAAAAGCTAAGAACACTCAATTCCCAAGTGGAAGTTTGATTGCAAAATCTTAGAAAAAGATGGTTGTTACAGATTCGGAAATGATGTCTCAAGGCGAGGTTGAGTCTCCATTACAGCCAGAACAACAGCAGCAGGCCAAGAATCACGCATTCTCATCACTTGGCAGACAGTCGTCCATTTATTCACTCACGCTCGATGAGTTCCAGAACACCCTGTGCGAGAGTGGTAAGAATTTTGGATCAATGAACATGGACGAATTCCTCAACAGCATTTGGACAGCCGAGGAAAATCAAGCCCAAGCAACATGTGCCATGGTAGTTTCAGCAGCACCCAATAATGCTACCAATCGTACACAATCGTCCCTGGGTGAAGCCAACAATACTTCAACAGATCAGAAGGGCCTCATCTCCAAGCAACCAAGCCTCCCGAGGCAAGGCTCCCTTACACTTCCAGGACCCTTGTCAAGGAAGACAGTGGAGGAGGTGTGGGCAGAAATTCACAAGACTCAACAAGAACAGCCCCCAAATAATAGCAACAAGACCCAAAATCCAGGTTCTTCTCAGCAGAGGCAGATCACGTTTGGAGAGATGACATTGGAAGATTTCTTAATTAGAGCGGGGGTGGTACGAGAACAGACTCAACCACCTCCAATGCCTCAGCAGCAACAGCCATATGGCGGTTTCTACCAAAATAACAATGCTAATTTAATGGGCACTGGCTTCGTGACAGGGCCTGGTACGAGTTTAACTGGTGTCAGTGGCCCCAGAGGCAGTGTTAATGTCACGGGATATCAGCCAATGCCACAGGCTGGTGAGGCATTCACAGCAGCATATCCCGGAGGCATGAAGAGAGGTGGAGGTTATGCACAGCAGCCAACAACGGCCTGTTTTGGTGGGAGATTGGGAAACGGCGGCAGCGGAGGTGGGTATGGGCAAGTGCCGGGATTAGGATTGGGTTCGCCTGTGAGTCCAGTGTCATCCGATGGGTTGTGTGCCAATCAGTTGGATGGTGCAAATCAGTATGGGATGGATATGGGTGGGATGAGAGGCAGCGGAGGAGGGGGAGGAAGGAAAAGAATCATTGATGGTCCAATAGAGAAGGTGGTTGAAAGGAGGCAGAGGAGGATGATCAAGAACAGGGAGTCTGCAGCTCGATCAAGAGCTAGAAAGCAGGCATATACTGTGGAACTCGAAGCTGAACTAAATCAATTGAAAGAAGAGAATGCTCATCTAAAGCAGGCTTTGGCTGACGTAGAGAGAAAAAGAAGGCAACAGGTAAATCTTATTTAAGTACCAACAAGTACTATTGTACGTGTTAACATAAAAAATCGAATAAATTACAATGACGAGAATGCAATTCCTTGCTTCTTCCATCACACAATCACAGCCCACTTCAAAAAATTTTTACTAAAAAAACAATCTCCCTACTCTCCTTACTAGCACATTTTGTGACGATAGTAATTTGAGCTTGTTTTCAGTAAGTTTATCATATGTGATACTAAATTTTTATATGCAGCTGTCTGAGGAGACAAAGATGAAAGCTCAAACGAGGGCTCAGAGAGCAAATGAAAAATTGAGAGTAATAAGGAGGACTTCCAGTTGTCCCTACTGAATTCGAGGAGACGGTGATTTTGCATGTGTAGATGAGGTGCAGCAGCAGCCGCCACACATGGTAACACATTTGGAGCCTTGGACGCCATGATGCCAAGTCGTGCTTTTAGATTTTCATTGAAGTTAGTATTTCTGTAATTCCATCATTAGGCTTTTACTTTTCTTATTGGAGGTCAAGAAAAATGATCAGTTCAATTTGGAATCATATAATGTTTCAGTGTGTTTTTTTCCTTTTGTAATATAGATTTTATACATTCTTATAGTTCAATTTTTGTAAATTATCTGTCCGGTTGTTTTTTACAGACAATAAAGATGGTATGTAATTTCCTGTTGTAATTACTGACTTTAGTTGGTGAATTCTGCCTCTTTAGCTTGTGCAAAGTATTGATTAATCGAGCTTTATAGTAGTCTTCCTTCCATGAAAAAGTTTGAAACAAATAATGGCAGTACATTGAGAAAGAAACTACCTTTCGAACTGAATTAGTTTTTTGATGTTGACTAGCAAAGGAAAGGATAGGTGTCATTCAATAAAAATTTGCGAAAAATACTTTAATGGACAAGGTCTATGAGGCCGTGGACCTTGAGGTGGCTACTTCTGAACCCGAGATGATTGCTTCTGAATTACAGGGTCCACGAGTCCATGTAAGCTACTTCTGAACCCGAGATGATTGCTTCTGAATTACAGGGTCCACGAGTCCATGTAAGTATTTTTCAAAATTTGCTTGGCAATAAGCCACCTTTGGATCATAGGTCTATAAGTCTATGTAATTATTTTTCAAAATTTGCTTGGCAATAATGGCAACCTTTCGAAGGGAAAAAAAATTATTTGGAAAGGTCATATTTTTTTTTGGGAAATAAATGTTTAACCTTTCGAAGCGCTCTTTTGTAGGTATAAAAGTCCATTTTTTGTTAAAAGAAAATCTCTAAACCACTCCCAAGAGATTTTTGAGTGGATTGAATTTACGGCCCTACTTGTAAATCTTGTAGCTTAGAAGAATGTCAAATAAGTAAATTGATACTTGTTAATGTAAAAAAATAATGTAAAAATATTTATATAACTTTCTTTTGAGTGACAAAGTCGAGAGATGGGCGTAACCGAATCTATTTAAGAATTTTTCCTAAATCACTGCAAAGCACTTTGGTACAAAATCTGGGTGGCATGGAATGGGACAGATTATCTATTGTAATGGGATTCTCTGTAAAACAAAATCTATTGGAATGGGATCTGATGCACAGATGGCAACATTCTAGTGGCTGAGACACTTCTCATCGTTTTTACTTTGTTCTTTTACTCCCTTTGTTTCACCTGTGTCATTTGCTTCGTCTTATTTTTCATCCCATCATTTGCTGCATTGGATGCCACAGTCAAAACTAAGCAGAGAAGAAGAAACCAGCATGGCATCTGCTGCAGCCTGCATCAGGGCTAATTCTCACCCCTAAGTTCACCTCCAACACTAGCACATCTCGGCCTAACTTGCTATCATTCCCTCCCAGTGCCACTACAAATTCAAGGTTGGTTGTGATTGTGAGGGCCGCTGAAGGAGGAGCTGCCACTACTGCAGAAGCTGCAGCAGCTCCTGCCGCAAAGCGTCCTCCAATTGGTCCCAGGAGAGGAGCTAATGTCAGTACCTAATCAGCATAACCATATGATTAATTATTTTTTAAACCAGCTCTGATGATCTCAGCCTTGATCACTTGGTTGCTTTCTGTTATATAACAGGTCAGAGTTTTGAGGAGGAATCATACTGGTACAAGGGAGTGGCTCAGTTGTTGCTGTTGATCAGGTAATTAATTGTGACCTCTTCATGCCCAGCTATGTAATTTACTACTAATTTTTATTAAAAAATGGTTTAGGTATAATTTGCAGGACCCCAAGACAAGGTGGGTACCCGGTAGTTGTACGGTTTAGCAAAGTGAATTATGCCAATTTATCCACAAACAACTATGCATTGGACGAAATTGAACAAGTTTGAATGGAAAAAAGAATTAATTGATGATGTAATATTGGGACTTAATTGGGAGCATCTGTGTGGTTTTTGTATCAACGAATTCGTTCATAGCTTCTAATAATTTCTGTTTTGTTTCGTATCAACCATGGGGTCAATGCATGACTGTCAAGACGAGATGAACGCTTGTAAATTTGCCTGTTCTGTTATGTCAAAAGGAGGCAAAATATGTAGTTTTGATGACGGAATACTAGATTTTCAGATCAGAAATTCGTGATGAGGCATTTTGCTTCCTCTTTATCGGATTTAACAATGCATTCTTTATATACTTCTTACCGGTAATCGAATGAGCAAAAAAACATCCAGAACAAAGACACCTGAAACGAGGTAAAGTATTGGTAAATTCTGGCACAATCTTTGAAATACTAGTATTTTTCGTACATACTTGTGTACACGTATTAACGCAATCTATGTTAGTGACTTGCAAAATTTATCTCGAACAATTAGGGAATGAGGATTCAAGAAAAGCTCACACATTCCTGTATTATGTGTATTGAATATTGGAATCTATGTTGGATCTAATATCTAGGTATTGGGATCTTATATTGGATCTAATAGGCCTTGATTTTCCAATACCAGGGTTGGTGTTTGGATCATCAATTCAAACCATTTGGACTCTGTGGTTTTTCATCTGGCCCAATGTACAAATCGTTGCAAACTTTCTTGGCCCAGCCAAATTTCGACAAGACTTAACATTTCCATTTTTTTGTTTTTTTTGAGAGGAACTTAACCTTTCCTAAGCAAACCTTTTTGTATACGTGGTGTAGGAAACATGTTTTAGTTAAGTTGCGCGAGAGAACTTTACTTTGAGAGAAACAAGTTTTGTTAAATGCAATTTAAGTCATGGTTTAAAATCAGAAATGGTATGATTTTTATTCTGTGGTGCAAAAAATTTAATCCTTATATGCTTGAAAGGAATTGTCATGATTTTTTTTTTTGGTGGGAGGATATGGGATATTGGAATTTAGACAGGCTCTTCCAGGGACGGTTTGAAACCAGAAAAATAGGAATAATCATTTTAAATTGGTCAACCGACTTGAAAGGGATTTGATTGTTTTAGATTTTTCTGGTGGTCCATTATTTGTTGTTGATTCCTGAAAATTGAAAAATTCAAAAAAGGGTCAAAAAAATGGAACTGGGATCCCATTATTTTAGCTTCCAAATTGACAATCTACTGATATGTAATGAAATTTTGGGTAAGATATTCCTAACCTACATCTTTGAGGTTAATTTTATCTTTTGTTTTTATGTTCATAAAACCTGCAGCTAATAGTATTTTAAAATGAAAAAAAAAATCATAAAATTATAGATTCTTTTTTAGATTATGATACCATTACTTTATTATTGCAATATTATGTTTACCAAATTTGAGCTATTTTTTGGGTTCAAAGGGATTTTAGGCCTTGTGAACATAAGGGATAGAATGTCATCATTTAAAACTCAAAATATAGAGTCGAATAAATGTTGGAACCCAGTTTGTTTTACAAAGCCTAATTCGGTGATTGATAAGCCCATGGAACGACTTCAATCAATCTGATACAAAAGAACGTACAAACCAGACGGTGAAGTTTATTGAATTGGCTTGGACCGGGAACCTAGTGATGAACCCACTGATTTAATAAAATAACGAGCAATGGAGGATGGTGGTGACCCAAAATGCAAATACTAAGCGCCATCACAACAGAGAGAAATACCAGCATCATCAATTAGTTGGATTTTGATTAGTCTCTGCCCGTTTGGGTCACTTAAGGGCCACAATAAGCCAAGATACCTGAGAAGATTTTTAGTTGGATTAGATTTACTGTTTCATTTGTAGACTTTGTAGTTTTTAAAAGTAAGTCAAGTAAATAAGAAACACACGTTAATATAAAAAAATAATATAAAAATATTTATATACCTTTATTTTAAATCACAGAATCTACAGATAAAGACTTAGATCGGTTTGTTTAATAATTTTTTAAGATACCCATTGCAAAACCGAAGATGAAGATTCTAATAAAAAGTTTGACAGGTCTACTTTTGCTAAAAATCCAACTGTCGAGGCCTGCCATTGTCAGGACGCAGATTTAAGGTTCAACCAATTGATTTATCGCAAGTCCAATCAACCGTTGCACGCCCAAGAATAGTAGAAATGTTCTTCGGGAAAAAAAAAACAAAAAGTTTGAATAGAAAGTCATTGTCTGAATGTGTTGCAGTGACTAAATACTCGGCCAACTGAATTATATCAAGTTGCCAAAGCGGTTTGGCTGTTCGGTTGGCGATTTGCTTCTTTTAAAAACGTGTTCCCGTGTTGTGTTGCCTAGCCTACTAATGTGGCAATCAACAAGACAGCACATGAAAGTAATGGAAACAAGTAGCCAGTAGCCAGATAATCTCTCGGTGTTGTGCGGGCACGATGTCTGCGAAAAATATCTTACTAATTCTTGACGGTTTTTTCCGAACCTATGACCAATCAATTTCAAGAGCATTTCTCGTTATTAACATTTTGACATTTTTTCCTTTTGGAACATGTTTGATGGTTTTAAGCCTCCTAATTCAAATGTGTCGGAGCTGGCCGGCTTCATAAAATTATGAAGGATTATTATTATCTACCGCTCTTGTGGGCTTTTGTTTGACCAGCAACCACTCTTACGTCCTGAGTAGTTTTGACAAAATAACAGTTCATCACACTTGGACAAATAAGTCAACTAAAAAAAAAGCCCGATCGTCAATAAAATAACATGTCAAATTTAACCTCGTTGGATAATTACAATAATTACGCTTTAATTTTCCGCAAGTTTTCAATAATGACACCTAAAATAAGACCAACTACTTATTTTAAAGGGTTCTGGGTGTAAAAAAGTGAAAAAATTCTTATATGGACCCATTTTACGATCTCAATTGTAGATTTCGTAATCTAAATAGAGTTTTTAAGTATTTTTATATCACTTTCTTATATCAGTATGCATCATTATACTTACGTGGTACTTTTTTAAACCACGTGTCTCACCCGTAAATCCTGTCTATGTAAAAATTTCTCTAAAAAAGTCAAGTTTGCTTATGTAAGCTTAAGAGACCAAAGCAACATCCTAAAATACCCCTATGAAAGTTTTTTAAAACAATTTAAAAAAAAAAACTCTAAGAACGGATAAACCATTTAATCCTTTTTAACGTTCAAAAATACCGTTGCTCTTTCAACCAGTTTTCATCTCCATCTCCAGTTCCCTTTGGTCCAATTATCCAGAACCAACCTGATGCCAGAATCCTTTCTTCATGGTCACTGTCAAGACTTTTAATCTTATGTGTAGTACTTAGAAATGTCATAAAATAAAAGCTATTTTCAATTTATCTATTTCATTCTCATTTTTTATATAAATTTTTTAACTAGAAAGTCTTTTTCCCAGCAAAAGTTATATTCACCTTTTTCTTTAATTTTCATTCCTTGTAGGAAAAAATAAAAAGTAAAGCTCTTTCCAACTTTAAACTGGTATTAAAATACTTGAATGACAAAGTTTATTTTCACACTTACCTCTCCTGCTTTGTACCTTACCATTGGCGGCATGCATAGAAAAATCTGTCATTATTTTTTGACATGTAAATCTATTTTGTTAAATTTTAATTTTCATTACTATAATTAGTAATTATTCTATTAATTTATAATTACAATCAAGAAAATTATTTTTAACATGATTTTCTTCCCTTTTTGGTAAAAAGAAAGAAAAATTGACATCATTTTTAAATATTTGTTCAAACAAGAATTGTTATTCCTTTTGCATTTCTACCCGCAATAAGCTGACATAAGTTCAGTTCAGAACCAAAGTTTCATTAAGGTGACATGGGAAAAGGGCAAGAAGAAGAAGAAGAAGAAGAAGAAGAAGAAGTTATATTAAGGTGAGTTCATTATTTATTTCTCTCCCATCCCACTTTGTTAGGCTTATTTTCATTTTTTTATCCATTTCAAATTATAGTCCGCTTCCCAATTGAAAAATGTAATTAACTTTCAATTTTTCTAAAATGTCCCTATTAATTACTTTGTTATAAGTGACATAACTACCATATTAATGTAGTAACAATTTCAAAGTACATAGCCAAACCATGCATTCACGTATCAAAACTCATAAATTACTTCATTCAAATATAATTGGTTGAACTAATGAAACTAATTTGATTTGTGGTGTAATTTTTTATTTTGTATTTAATGTAAGTGTTTAATGATGAATATAAAGACATTTTAAGAATATTATATATTAAATTAATTATTTTAATAAAATTAACCAATATTTCTTAAACAGCGTGAAATAAAAATAAGCCTAACAAAGTAAGACGGAAGGAATACTATTTTAGTTTTAAAACTGTTTACCTTTATGAGTTTCTTTAAACAGTTTATAATAAAATGAAAAGCAACAGACAGAAGCCACGTAATTTTAGGGAGAAACACAAATTGAATTGAAATGATCTCTCCGATCTGGAGAACTGTAAACAATGGGCACAAGGTCGCCCTAATTTCCCCGCTTGTTTCAAGATTATCATGGGCTTAAAATATCATTTGAAAAATTTGGTATAAGCAAGGTTCATCGTATTGGAGAATTCCACAAGCAACGGCACGGTGGTGGTAGTTTATCTGATTAATAATTTGGTCAATTCAATATCTTGAGTGCCACATGCATCACAATCATATCCTTAATAACAGTTGTACGTACCCAGCATTATTTTTTAACTTATTTGCGTAATCGTCTACGTCAGCATTGCCACAAACGATAAGGCCTACGCGGTTTTCAATTTTAATTGATTGGGATAGTTAGACGAGTGAGGGGCTCCCAGTTTCCATTTGGGGTAATTTTATGACTATGATCAATTGTGATAAAATAAATAGTTGAGATATTGTTATTTAGATAAATTTTAAATTGTAAAAATATAAAAAAAATAAGATATATTTAAGGAGAAAATCGATTACATGAAAATATTGAAAAATTATTCAAGAATACTGATGATTTACGGCAGAATGTTAATGAATTACACCAACTTCAAATCGTGAGAAATAACCGAATCATAAATTGTGAAGCCCAAACCCAAGTTAAACGACCATCCCCAGAAATGGAAAAACAACATACAATAATAGACTAGCTCCGTACAAAAGCTAACGTGTCGGGGATTGCTGGCCGGAATGTAGGTGAATTTGTGACTTTGCCGACGTTCATCAGATGCAATTATGCAACCTTTGATGGTCAACTTAATTGTCAAGCTGTACGCATTTGCCGCTCACCGGCCACCGACAGACTCCATTAATTTTGTTCAGGCCATTACATGGTCGAAGCTAACTCTCGGAACAATAGTTGATAAATATCTAAGTAAGAAGCTTACCGAAATTTCCCTCTCTTATGGGTAAAATTTTCAGCAATTACATGTCTTACAGAGTTTATGCAGGCTACGTTCAATCTTGAACAGCCATTGCACACAACAAATTGGACCCCGAATTCTAAGAGCATATAATTTGGTCCTCTTGCAATATTAAAATTAAAGAGGAACCCAACCTTAGTAGTAGAACGTATTTATGCACCGTACATATTTACACGGTACTAAGAGATACAACAGGAAGGGACCAACTAAGAGATACAGCAAGAAGGGACCACTTTTTTCAAGAAATTTAATGATCCACCAGAGGACTGAAAGCCAAATTCTATCAAACACCCATTGAAAAGAAGCCATCGTAGTAAAGACATGGCAATTTGTAACGCTCATCTGACTGTGTCTTAATTCTAGTGAAAATTTCTGTCTCCGTATTATAGTGGACAAGACCATGTTGCTCTGTATTGATCACCAGACCTCCATCCTCGCCATCACAAGGAACAACGCCCCTTATCTTAATGTTGCCAGCGGCGGAACCCAAACTGGATAAATTGAAGGTGTATTCCTTTACCCAAATCTTCCTTTTTCTGTCCTTCATCACCCATATGTCGGTCACTGATGTTCTTGCCGAGCTGTCCACCAGAGTCAAATTGTTCTTGAATCCGGTTAAAAACAGAAGACTCTGCTCAGAATCAGAATAACACTTGGGATAAGAAATTGATTCGAATTGTTCAGTCTTCAAATCAAAAGAGAGGATGGATTTGTTGTTCAGATCATCGGCTTCGTCTGAAACCATCCAATAAACAAATCCATTGACGCAGACAGATAAGCCATGTGTCTGGACTTTATAGGGGCAATCACCTATTCTTCTCCAAGAACCCGAATTAATATCCGTGCCGTTGGCTAAAGAAAATATCTCGCACCCCATTCCTTCATCTCCAACGAATGAATCATTAGGGAATAAGTGGACCATCTTGAACAGATCAATGTGGCTGTGACTGATCCTGCAGCGGCCGAAACCCACCGTGCAGTAACGTGACACCGATGAGGAAAGCGGTACACGCGCAAATTCTTCGGTCCCAGGATTGCACACATAAATTCGGTAAGGGCAGCACAAAATTACGAGAGGGCCGCATGAAGTGAAGGTATTAACAGGACCGCCAACAGGTGCCCTGATCTTAGCTGCTACGTGACCATTTATATCTATGCTCGTGAGCTCGACCACGACTCTGTCATCCATACACTCCTTCACTTCATTGGAATAGTACTTTCGGAAAAGGAAGAGCGGGTTGGTCTTGGATTGTTGGCTGTGTCGTGTGACGAAGTGTTTTTCGCCAGATAACAATTGGTGCCACTGCTTGGAGACGCACCTGAATTTGCACAGGACTTTTACCGGAAGTCTAGAGAGAATTTCGATGATCAAATCACAAGGAAGATTGCCTACTCCATTAACTTCAATCATGGTTGGATTTGTCTTGCATGGTCCTCCTTCGTTGGCTTTTTATTTTTGATGGTGATAATGGTTCTATTTGACCAAATCCTTTGCGATTTTCATTGCAGGTACTTAAGGAAGATAGAATTCAGAATTGTGTTGTGCCGTCAGATGCCTTTTCTGTGAGTTGGCAATGGAAACTTGGACTGTAATAGGATAAAAGTAAAAGCAAAACAGAGTTGATTGGTGGTTGGACCTTTTGAGACTAGCGGGAATCACTATGATGCCTTCAAGTGCTATATATAGTAGTACCACGAGCAAATTCGGAATATGTGCACCTACAGTTGATTACAGGCGACAAAACGCAGTGCAAAATTTAAACCAGTTTCAAAATAGATCACCGAGGCTAAATGCGTACTCATCTGACAACTAACGTTGAGGTTGGCTACAAATTCCCCAATAACAATGGTAAAAATCAAATTTGCGCATTGAATTTTTTTTTTTTTTTTGTTATGACATAAATTGTATGATGTGGGATCCAGGATCACCTCGGCCTCATTCTTTAGTACCTCGGTAGCTCTCTTTAGCGGATAACTAAAAGTCAAGGCCAATAGTCACTAAGCTCTCGAGATAACTATTGAATTTTCATTCTGGCACAGACTTAATTTGATTGATATAACAAGTGTTGCCTAAGCTCTCGACTGCTGAATTTCCATTCTAACACCGACTTAATTTGATTGATATGACAAGTGTCACCTATATGTTGTAAGGGACAAATTTTACTCATACTACTATCAAACTAGGATCACAATCCTTAATCCTCTTTTCTCTTGTCCTCATCTAAATATAAATACTTCCCATTTGGTTTCATAAAAGGTATGCTTTATTTTAAATTTCAAAGCCTCCTAACCTTTCTTACTTTATTATGACAATTTCTGTTAACCAGTTCGACCTTGTCAATTTCTGTCACCACATATGACAATTAGTTCGAACAATTGTAAAGGTCCCGAATTTTAGGTAGCTACCTCCTCATTTAGAAGTAGATACAGAACGGATAACAAGTGGAATGTAGTACATGAATGGACAACTGTCACCTGGACACAAGTATGCACCTTCTCCTGGATGATAATTGTAAAATACACAGTAAACAAAACTTCGGGAACAGGTGTACCAGGAGGAATTCGGCTTGACTTGGCTGCTTGTGGGTAAAATTAGTATATTAATTTGAAAAGGTTTGGATACATGTCAGATGTGTAGCAACAATTAATGTGTTTCACCCTCTTTAATCTGCAAAAGAATATAAAAAGATTGTGTGTCGTCCTATTCGTCCAATTCTTCATTCTGCTAGAATAGATTTTATATTTATCTGGTGTGTCGTTTAGTCTCTTGAGCTTGAGGGGTGCACTGATGCGACTCCAATCCTTATCTCTTGAATCATGATATATTTTGGATAATGGATGGAATGGAAGCCAAGCAGAAGGATACGTTATTGTCTCTTCACAATGAAGAGTCGTTGGTGGGTTCGGATAATTCATTCTCCAAGATGAATATAATGGACTTAAAATATACTGACTTTTTGAGTGATTGTATTTTGTTTCTATACACGAAGATATTCTTATTCCGATACGAAAATTGGATTTCCCCAAATCAAACAGTTTGTGATAAAGAAATCATGCAACTAGCTCTTTATACTCACTTGCAAGTGGTTTGAATTAAGCGGGATGATCTCTAGCTTGACTTAAAATCATTAAATTGTGATAAACCAAGACAAATTCAATTTAGACCACATGACCCCTGTACTTAGTCACAGGCGTTAGATCGTCTGTGTTCGCCCGAATTTGCTAGGCAAGTACTCCAAACATCTCTTGAGCGGACCTGGCGACTGGTCGCTTATCGCCTTATCTTAATCAAGCTCAATTGGTTCTTTTTTTAGTTATAGAAGGAATATCAATTAATCATTTTGGATAAGAATTGAATATGCATGCAATACAGTCTTCTATTGTTCAGTCAATCACTTTCAGTATGGAAAGTAAAGTACAAGCTTTTCAAGATTTATAAAGAGAAGATGATAAGCATTGGACATTTTACAGAACCATTAAGATAAGAACGGGACCATGCATGAACTTGTCGACCTCAAAAGGTAGCAAAGTTAAATAATTTTTTATTTGGTTATGAAAAGGGTAACAGAAAGGGTTTCTTACTTTAAAAAATTTTCTGCACAGAACTGGAGAAAGCAAAAGAAAGAAAAGGAAATGAAAGATCCCCTTCTTTCCTCTCCTTTTCTTTTCTTTTCATCCATTTCCATTCCCTTTTTTTCCTTTCTATTATAAACTCCCAAATTTATTGTTAAAGAAACGGAAAAGTGTGGAATCTTAGAAAGTAGCCTAACAAGGGCACATTAGAAAACTTCTTACAGAAAATATATATATATATATATATATATATATATATATATATGAGGAAAGAAACCCCAGTGACAACCAAAGATATTTTGTCTGTTTTTGGTTTTCTTTTTTAGCCGGGGAAATGTTTGTAGCGATCGTGGTGGGGCATTTGGCTTTTATTCTTTGGCGTCAGTATTCGGACTTTTGCAGTGGTGCCATGTAATGGTGCCAAAGGACCATAGACAGCCCCTTCCAGTTAGTCTTTAGCTTGAAAACAGCAGTATTATACCATTGATTATACAGAAGTAGTAGTAATCTATGATTAATCAAGATCAATGATTCCACTTGATGATATTTAAGACCGAAAGCGGAAAGCAAGAAAAATAAAATCGTGTAATGATTATTGCAATTTACAAGAATTAATTTATGTCTGCCACCATCATTTTTGTAAGTAGCCAGTTAACGTGCGGATCTACGCATTCGTAGATATGATACCATGATCAGCTAAGCAATTGAACCAAGGAAATTCGATCAACCGCAGGGAATTATTTCACTAACGTTTTTATGCTTGCCACCAAAAATATTTCCAAAACAAAAGCAAAAAAAAGAAAAAGAAGGAAAAGAAAGGAGGACTTTCCTTAGTAAAAGGCAACTATCTTTTTCTTTTTCAAAAAAGAAAAAGTCTAACACTCTTTTTAACGTTAAGTTCACAACCCACGTTTTTATTTTTTATTTTTTATTTTTGGGTACTTTTTGGCTTTTGTATTGTTTCCAGCTATATGTAGTCGGTAGCCCATGGCTATGACAATTTGCCAAATACTTATCACTTTTTTTTTTAAATACAAATACTTATCACTTCCAAAAGGATTTATTCCAATCAGATTCTTGTTTAATTCAGCTGCTCTTTTTTTTTAGAAGGTATTCAGCCGCTTGTTTTATTCAACAGTTTATATTTGAGGAGATTCTATGATCCCATTCAAGTATATGATATTGGTGAAAAAATTTTAACTAATGATATTAAAGTGGCTAAAAAGATTAAAAAAAATTAAATAGTTTTTTGTCATGCTAATTAATGTCACAAAGCGAAATAAAATCAATCGAAAGCCTTCGAAGTAATTCCATCTTAGTGTCTAGATTCTTGACAATAGAGGATAGAGCGAGGCTCAAAAAAATTGAAGAGGAAAAGTGCACGACAATGGTAGCGTTAGAACCATTAAAATACATGGCGATCTCCTCTTCAACTCCAATGCGCAACACCGCATATGATCTGTGGTAATTGGCCGCCCACCAACAGTCTTCATTCAAGGCTCTACATCCGTTCTCGTCGTGTCAGATGGGCAGTCTGTGATTGTCAGCATCTTTTTTTTTTTTTTTTAAATTACTTTTGTATTCTAAAGGGTTGCCATAAAAAAAAAAATGAATCCCTGTAGAAAAGGATAACATAGATGCGAAGCGCAAAACTATGGAGCCCCACATCAATTACTAGCTGGACTGCCTTATGGTGGCACTTGATGAAAAAGGGCAATAAAACATGATTAATAATTTTATCAAGAATTTCTCATGTTATTGCTGTGCAAAAATTAATAAACGTTGGCAACGATTAAATTAAGTTCGAGAAACATCGTATCTTGAGGGAGGGGAGTGGGCTCTCACCTCTCATACAAATATCTGTCATTTCTTCCGTATATGGATAAGGTTACAAAATATCTGTTGAAATTTTTTTTAAAAATAAATCTGATAATTCAAGTAAAGAGAAATTATTTAATTTTTGATAAAAAAATAAAAATAAAAATTAGTCCGTTGGAAATTTTTTTGAAAAGAAATTTGATAATACAGGTAACATGTTTAACCACGCGCATGGGGCAAATTCGTTGATTTGAAATGGATCAGCCCAACTCAACTCTCTCTTGTGCGCGCGAGTCTATATTATATCTTAACTCATCACAAGTCTATTAATGAACAAAATAATATAAAATGATAAAAAGACTTTTAGTTTTTCAATACGAGACAAAAGCTTTTGAAATACTCTTTATTTTGTAACAAAATTTAATTGCATGTTTAGATTTATGATCAAATTATAACCTACGGGAGTCTGTGCATTAGTAACACAGTTTCGATTGCTGATATAGGCTTTGTCTGAATGATTATTTTTTAAAGCATTTTTTAAAAAGTAGTACTATAGTAACTTTAAAAATTTTTCTCAATAAATATGTTTGTAAAATAAAAAATTAATTAAAAGACATAGTTAAAATTTTTAAAAAATATATTTTTAAAAAACACAACAAACAAACACACTCGTAATCACCGACCAACCAATTATATATATATATATATATATATTTTGTCAAGATTCAACATACTAGCCTACTCCTAACCTATTTTAAGGGGATGGTCCAACTGGACCTGAGGGACCAATGGGGACTAAACTACCATTGGACCAAAAGAGCACTATGGTGCTCCTTTGGATTTAATACCATCCAACTGCTGCAGGTGGGGTTAGAACCCCAGACCTGCAGCAGGGGGAGCTAATCCAAGAGCTCCCCTGACCACTGAGCCTTCGGCTCAGTGGCTACCGACCAACCAATTATATGCATTCTCAAGAAGTTACAAAACATCAGCAAGAAGATTTGATTTGATTGAATTCGTTGTCTTCTATTGTACTCATCTTTTCCTTTCCTAGCTAGGTCGCTGAAATGATTTTGCTATTAATAGTTATTATTCTGGCATTAATCATCATCATACGCAATTTGTTGATATGACATATTACCCAATTACGATCACTAGTAGAACTATTCATTTCCCTTTGTAATTGAATGTCACATCACATCTGCTTTTTGCTTTCTTTCGAGGCTGTGTATTAGCGAACTACTAACATGCTTATATAGAAACAAACAAATGTATTCAAATACATCCTCATGCAGGGGCTTGCTCTAGTAGTCAGGAGAAGTCCTTCCTTAAGGACTTCGGTGTCAAGCTCCGGCTTTAACATTTTAGAAGGAGAGGGTCACATCTAATACAATAGGTTCATCTCACTTAAGTAATATAACATACATTATAATTATAATACGTGTAGTTGACAAAAAATATATATACATAATTTTGCCCTAGTAAATCTTTTAATAATATTTTCTTTTAAGATTACGTGAGACTAGGCAGTGTTTTTAATAAAGAGTAGATAAAGCAAAGGTTAAAAAATCCCTAAATTTTGTACCTTTATCCTGTTCATTTGTTGAAAATAGAACAGTTGAAGTACAAAGGAAAGATTATGAGATCCTACAACCATGTGATAAAGGCCCCTCAAAGGCTAGGAATTAGCTTTAACCAACTCTTCAACACCTATCTTGAAATTGCGGGTCTAAGAATGGTGACATTTACCGGAATCTCACCTGCCAACCAGCGCACAAGAAGAAATCCATAAATAATGGTAGAGAAAGTCAATTGCTTAGCGTAGCAGACTTTTCTAACAGACCCAGCTTATAATATTTAGATGTGAAAAGTAAGGTTACAAGGAACATTGGTGCTGCACAACTTAGTCTATGCCTAGACTTTTTAATCCACCAAAAACCAGAAAAAAAGATATTACAATAAGTTCAAAGCTTTTGATATGATCTTATAAGCAGACTAGCCAGGCTTAGCAGATGTGGATATCAAAGATATATGATACTTGAAGTACATAAGATGCTGAAAAAGACTTTCATGCCTTGTATTTTTCTTCAATTATTGTAGCTGACATTGATTTTTATCTTAGCTTAAATAGCGATACAAAATTATTAGCCGTTTTGGCGCATGCACATACTGTTTTGTATCAAAAAGTAGAGCTAGCGAATGTCAATAAGCCAAATGTTGAACGCTTTTAACGTGCTTTACAAACCTATTATTCTGAACTTGAAAAATCAGCAACATAAAAACATGCAATCACCTCAAATAAAAGCTACTACCAACGTGGGAAGGGATCATGTTCGGTTTTCTGGATACAGCGCGTCTTGAATTTTCTCTGCATTACTGTTTTCAGATGTCAAATTATGTATATTACGATGAATGGACAAGAAGTCGTGGATTATTGCTCCCACTACTACAGAAAATCCAATAATAGAATTAAGAAACCAGTGGCATGGTTTCTGGTAACTTCAAATTTGAAACAGAAAACTAAGGCATCTGCCTGTCTGTAACGTTAATCTTCACCAGAATGCATCTGTTTTTCGTGTCTGTTTGTTTTACTTCTCGCATCTTCTACCAAAATGCATCCTTGCAGCTATGTCTCAGACATTTTATCTAGATTCCAGAGCGGCTAAAATCTTAAAAAGGACAAGGAATATATCAAACTTGTAAAACTTTTTCCAGAACTCCACTTTTTTAACGAAACTAGACTCTCCTTATAACTAGAAACCTGCAAACAGTAGCAGTTCATCCGAGGTCCAAGATTTCTGATTTCTTTTGTATCAGGATGCAACAAGGCCAGCTGCAATGTCCCAGTTTCTATGAAAATCTCCCCATTCTTTCAAGACCCAAGCGCCCTCCTGATATTAAGAAGAGGTCCAACGATCATTTTCTTTGTCCAAGATTCTTCCTGCTCCATAACCCATATGTCAACACTTAATTCAGCATGGCGATTGTAAGCGCATATAGCCAGACAGTCGTTGTACAGAACAAGCTTCCCCTGCATTGATTTGAATGTATCTGGAGTCTTAATTTCTCGGAATACCTCATTTCTTATATCAAATGCAAAGACTTTACAGTTGCTAATTGCCCTCCAGTAATAGAATCCGTCCAGATATGTGTTGGAATAAGATTTCACAACACGCAGGCTTGAAAAGTTATAGCCTATAAACTGCCTCCAGGAATCAGTGCTTAAGGTATACACTGAAACAAGAGGAACATGCCATATCTCCATATCATCATCCAAATAATCACGTACCCAGACCACCTTGAAATCGTTGCTCAAGGGGTCCTTCCCGAATCCGAATACATGAGAATACAAAGATAATGATGCACAGGCGACTGGTAATTGGAATAATGGTGGGAGATGCTTAACCTCTCTTGTAGCAGGATTCCAAAGCGCCATCCGGTTATGATCATCATATGGGAAAACTAATCCATCCAAAGGGCCGAGCACGGCTGAGAAGGACGTGGGTGTAGGAATATGACGTTGGTAGTCCGGCGACATGCCGGCCAGTTAATCATCCGGGAACAAAGAAAGTGCAGAATCCCCACCATGGATATGATAACAATGAACAAAGAGCTTTTCTTGGTTCGTTTGGTGGTGGAAATGCTTAGCAACGAAATTAGGACTTTGAATGAGAGCACACCAATACTTGCAGACGGCCTTGAATTGTAATAGAGTTTTCACCGAAAGTCTAGAGAAGATTTCCAGTATGATATCTTCAGGCAATTGATAAAAATTGGCTCCTTTAGTCATTCCATTTTTTATCAAGTCTAGGATCATTCCCCCCTCCCCCACCCCAAAAAAAAAGGCTTAATAAGAGTAAGATAGAAGAAGCTTCAAAGACTTGTGCTCGCGTAGACAGTATATATGAACTGAAGTTACTGATCAATTTGTGTAACTTTAATTATTCAACAAAAGGTGATGTAAATGACAGATGCCTTGTTCGTTAATAACAATGAAACTGGCAAGAAGATAGTAGGCACGCATTAGTTTCCCGTCATACGATGATTAAAATGACGAAGGTTCGTTCCGATGGTTGCATAATGGCAAAGTTTCCATTTTCATTAGGCAAGAGTTGGAAAATTTTGTTGCCATGTGTTATTTCAGGAATAAAAATCGAACGGGTTGCAGTCCGTGTCATATTTTTGGAGTCAAGTTTTTAATTATATTTGAAGAAAATAGAAGGCTGGAAACAAGTTTTAGTGGTCGGGGAGGAGAGCAAATAATCCGTTAACATTGGGTTTTAAGCAAAATCCATGAGATATAAGGCCTCACAATTTGGCTTTCGGCTATTTCTCACAAGTTGAGGGCTATATAATTTCTTAACATTTTTGTATTTTTTCACTTCAAATTTTGCCCACTTCAAATTTTGCCCACATGGCAACATCTCAGCCATCTATTTTGCCACAATAAATCATGACCATCAAATTGTGGCAAATAAAACTTGTAATGCCCCAAACCCAACTACATAACACTCTTGCAAATATTTTGTTCCAATTAGGGATGTGATTCGGTCAGTAATTCGGTAAAATAAATTCATAATTTCGGTATTTTTTTTGGAAAAAAACCAACTGATTTCGATTTTGATTTCAAATTCAAAATTACTGAATTCGATTTCATAGTTCAAATTCAGTATCGAATTCAGTATTTATAGAATTACCAATTTAAATTGTTTGATTGAACAAACCTGTAGCCCAACAATTATACGCCAACATTAAAAACATATATATTAGCCCCAATAAATATCATCTAATTAAATAATTCACCAATCAATTGTCACTAATTAACAAATTGTCTTTGATGAAAGATCAAAAAAGTGAAATTTATGATTACAAATTTTAAGTAGTTAATATACTACATAATATAAATTTTTTAATATACATTAAATAGTTGCATTTGACAATTGATAATTTTGGAAAACTTGTGTATATATTCATAAATATAAATATAAACTATTTATTTATATATATAAATATTTATATACACTTGTAACTGTATTTTGTAATCACTATAATTTATTATTCATAAATTTGTATGTAACCCTTTATAATTAAAGTTTAAAATAAGTGGAGCTTATGCTCGTGTGTATTTGATTATATGAATTATATCTCTATAATTGTAATTAAAAGGTTCTAGTTGTATTAGATCTTTTAATTATGAAGTTTATATTTAGTCATATTTAACTATATATATTGACTTTATACATCTAATCAGATACATATAAGAATATATATATTAAAAATAAAATTTTATTAAATTGAATTCGAAGTCAGTAATACCAAATTCAAAATTCCTCTATCCGAATACCGATCCGAATTCGACTTTTTGAATTCGGTATATACCGAATACCGACCAATTTACCAAATTACTTATTTTGAATTTTCGAAATCAATTAAAAATCGGTCGGTAAATTGATATTTTCTGATTATGATTACCCCTAGTTCCAATTCCGTTACTGATGACATCTATCAACGTATGGAATTTGGATTCCTAATAAAGAAAAGAAAAGGAAAGAAGAGAAGAAGAAGACAAGCACTTTAGAACAGCCAGCCCAATCCTTTGGACCATCTATATATCCAATTTCTCATCGGGCCAATTCGCATGCAAACAGAGAGTTATATTAGAAATCACGTCTTATTTAACCACATCTACGATCAAATATCGCGATGACCATTCTCTTCTTGCAATGTAACAGTATAAGTTTGATATAAAAAAAATGGTGATGACTACAATTAAAACTCATGGTATGCAGAGATACATTCTAAATATTTTACAAGATCTAGAAATAAGTCACAAAATAGTACTACTAAAAGAGTCTTGCTGTTTACATAAGATGCATGTTAAAGGAATGTGACTGATACAATAAAAAGATTCAGATTATTCATGGAATATTTTGTTTTCTTAAAAGCTTTAGAAAGCATATAACAATTTTGGAGGTCTTGTACAAAACTTGAATCAAGATGCCCCCAGAGAATGACCTGTAACATGATATTTTCATAATAGAGCATATAAGCAAGCAACAGAGCACAACACAAACCAAAAACTCAGGCAATTTGAGAGAGAGAGAGAGAGATGTAATTTCATTCATCTGACAGTTGTTCCATTGAATATCTCAAAGGACGAGGCACTACCCGAATAAGGAACTCAATACCGGATAATTCATGAATCTGACCATTTTATTCCATATACTAGGATCTCTTAATTGCAAAAAAATTAATTTTCAGATCCTTTTGTTACCGACCAACAACAAAAACGATACAGATATTAGACAACAAAGCCCTGCATTTCTGCAAATCATATTTCCAAATCAGCATGTAAGTGTAGTTTTGTTATCCATTAGCTTGTAATGTTCTAATATTATACACGAATCTCGCCTTTTCAATGTTCCGAGCAACAAATCTTGTCTTGCCTTTAGTAGGCTTTACAGAATGTTCAATAAGCCACAAAGTTATTAATGTTTCATTCTGTACGTGTAGGATATAACCTGATCACCTAAAATTCCAGAAAACCAAAAGTTTTGTTGACAAGTAATTTTTTTTTTTTTTTTTGAAGTATTGTTGACAAGTAATTAGCTTCTAAATCTGTTTCTTTAAAATATTATATAATATATTAATCAGTCAATGATGTCACCTTTACCGTTATGCATCCTTTTGCTGCTGCAAGTTCAAAAATATCCTTTTTGGACTTTCATCACTCTGTATTAGCACTCCCTCTTCTAGAAAACTACTCAGATTAAAGAATTTATCGATTGAAATCCTAAAAAAGTCACAAAACTGCCATATTTGCATCTTGAAATTATTTCTCCTATCAGCTAAGCCACTCATATTTAGCATATTTCTAGAGTAAAGCACCAATGACCTATAAAAGTTGATTCGATTCTGAAACCAATAAGCCTGCATCATTGAAAACACCCAAAAGTCTAGCTACTGGACAATCTTTTTGACCCCCAGCAGCCCTATTTAAATGTGATGCAGGATCCACATGTAAGAGAGGGATGCATTCAAAGATCAGCGACTCTTATAGAAAAAACTTTTCCAATATGATGCTTTAAATAAACCAGTTATCTTCATTTCAATGGGCTGCCAGTCAGGCTCATTTATCTTTCCACAAGCTTAGGTGTGAAGATTATTTAAATCATTTCTGCTAGTCGATACGAATGCAGGACTTAAATTTTTCTTATTTTCTTCACTTCAAAATCATAGTACAATTGGCAGGTCCAAATCAGCCACTATTCAGCCTCAACGTCATTCTTTTTCTAGCTCTAATCAATGCTAACTCATATTCACCTTCATCACTTAATTGAAAGGACAAAGCACCAAGAGTTCACCATAAACAGCTCTAATTTCAGGTCTACTGAAGTTGTCAGATATAAAAAATTCTCAATCTACACACTCTAAAACACACTTCTGGAGGATGGATTATCTTACCTTCTTATTCAATAATCAATGCCACTCATTTCTACATCGAAAAAAAATGGAACAATAGCTTCTAGCCTCCACTTAACTGCATCACCAAACAATTTATGACCATCCGAGTTAACAGATTTAATTTAGGATTCAAGGAATTTGGAAAGGAAACTCCTTCATTTGAGCAATTTAAGGAAACGCTCCATTTATTTAAAATAATCAGGCTGACATGGAACCAAAACTTTGACATCCAAAGAAAAGGTAAAGAAACAAACAAGATGCACAACATATAAGAGGCTCATGCACGACAAACTTATGTCAATTACAAAAGATAACATCTCCAAGGGAAGTTGTACATTTATGTATCAGCATCTAAGGTGGGCTATTCATGGATACATAAATTCAACCATTTTAAATTCAATGAAATGAAACAAGAATGTCTTTCTTAAAAAACCATAGTATCAGCAAGAATTATACAACCACGAGGCAAAAGAAGTGTTCTTTGATAAGTGAATTAAATCTTTCAACATGGAAAACACAAAAGACAAGGTGCAGCAAATGCAGTTCGGAAATGAAAAAAAAAAATGCAAACACAAGATGTACAAAAAGAATGATTGATTTACAATTGCTCGGGGTCCAAAATTTATCCAGAACGGACAAGATGAATACTGACAGGGAGAAGATGAATGACAGAATCTCTGCTGAAAATATCGTGCCCACTTGTGAAATCCATATAAAACAGATCCAAAAACATCCTGTAAAAGAACCACTTCAAAAATCTACTCAAAGAAAAACTGAACTTCCACAAGGGGAAATTTCCTCATTAACTTTATCATGAATGAAGAATAGTTGGCGAAGATATGGCATTCTTCAGGTGACTTGGTCTCCGACAGAATACCATAGATGTTCAACTTCCTGAGAATAGGGCACCTCTCTAGAAGTCCTTCGACCCAATGTGAAAACAAGTCAGTAATTACTGTCCACCCAAGTTCCAACACAATTACATTCTCCAATTGGAAAGAACCTTGCAACCCATACTGAATTGCAGCCTCTCTTAGATCATAATTCAGAGATAGATGACTCAAAAGAGGGAAGCACGAAGAAATTGTCTCTATATCCACAACCTCATCTTCATCATCAAACACGACACCCCAAAGCCTGAGCCTTCTCATTTTTGATGATTTGGAGATCATATGGTGAAACTTTGCCCACATGATTGTGAAATTGCTGACATCCACAACCTCCAGATTTTCAGCACTTTCCCCAATATCAAGATGGATAACGCTAACATCGTCAATCCTGAGGAGCTTTAGTGTCCCCTTGCCAACAAGCTCAAAAACTTCAAGCGTGCAATCTTTTAAGTGCAACTTCTCAAGACTATCGGCCTCCAGTATAAATTTATCCAAACTAATAGCCTCAACATATATATCTTTTAGTGAGTTACTGCTCAGTTCCATTGTCGCCTGATGATCTGACATGACAACATCAAGACTGACAAGGGTCAAAACCTCAATTTTTGGACAAGCAGTCAGCAAAAGACTCAGATCCAAAGCTGATATACTAACATAACTCAGAGCAAGCAATCGCAAGCAAGGAAATTTCTGATAAGTAGGCTCAACCCCTGTGATCGTATTATGAGCCAATGTCAATACTTCAAGCTTCGGCCGACTGCATTTTTCAAGTATATTAATGTTTGGGGTCGTTCTCACGTTGTAATGCAACTGGCGCAAAGTATCTCTAGTATACATAAGCCAAGCAATCACCGGGGCAGCAGAGAACTCGTCCACATCATCCATGATTATTGAAAGGCAGTGGAGCCCGTTAGTCTGGAAAATTGTCTGGGTAATAATGATCTCTAGTTTACTTCTACTCAAGTCATGGTATACAGGCCAATCATTGGAGTTAAATGTAAGGGCGTGGAGATGATTTTTCCATGCCTCTCGCCATTTTCGGCAAGTTGCAGATGCAATCACAACATCGCGAGCAGCCCCAACCCGGGATAGTATATTACCAATGACCTCTACAGGAAGATACTCCATGCCCAATCAAAACAAAGCCACAAGGAGATGCTCACTAATCCTATTACCTACTACCACTGAAATCTTCAAAGTGCAGCAAAGAATAAACCAAACAGAAATCCAAACGATGATTAAGTAATCTCAAATCCACCATGTGGGAATGAAGTAGCCAAATCTCCAAAAATTGAACTTCATAACCTCCAGAAAAGATATTGCAGGTCAATCTCTTCTCGATCTTATGGAAATTGATGAATCAATAAACTAATCAACTTAATAGCTAGCAACTTAGATTTGGAATAGAAGCATTTGAGATAGTTTAACAGAAGTTCGAGACAAATAGCCAATCTGTCAAAAGCATCAACAAATTCTAAGATACAGTAGATTAGGTACCACTTGCAAAGGCAGCGACTTTCAGTCCTCAGCTCAACCAATTACATCAAATCTAACCCTGAAATAAAAACATTAAAACAAGAAAAAAAATCAAATTTTCATATAATAATAACAGATTAACAAATCAGAATCAAGAAACTATTTGGCAACAAGAGAGTTTTTTAATGACCTACCAAAAAGAGAATAGATGGTGTGATAATTAGAACCCAGAATCCAAAATGGACCGATCAATCATATAAGTCAAGAACGGGAAAAATGCAGATTAGCCAGCTAAAAGATGCCCTCAATCGTGTGCATCAAAATATGGATAAAATTGAGAAAAATCAAGAGATGACGGATGATGATGATGAAATTAATTCAGATGGAGAATAATCGAGGAAAAAAAGTACAAGAAAGGAGAAGAAAGAAGAGGTATTGGGAATCTGATTCGCTGGAAGAGAGAAATGGTCAAGCCAGCTGGGGACGAGATTGTCTGCCCGCTGGCTTCTGCAAAAACACACAGACACGCACTTGTGTTGGTGTTGTAGGTTGGCTGGGGCTTCGTGGTTTGCACGTGACTGGTGTGGATATACAGACGTTGCTACGTACTTGTGTCTTTTATTACATGAGTGTTTGCCTTTTCATTTTTAGAGTAGGCTGTTTTATATTGCATATGACAATTATAATTTTCTATTTTTTCAAGTGAAGACTCTGGTGATCTTTGTTTTTTTTTTCTTTTTTAAATTTTTTTCAATAATTTGAATGATGTTTATTCTTAAATGAATAATTTTTTTTAAACGAGATAAGTTAAATACACAACTTTTAATCTAAAATTTATATATTTCATAGATCAATCACTTAAAATGTTAATATTATTAACATTATAATGCACACTTTATATATTTGTTGCATCGATTGTCACTTAATATTATAAACATTGTAATGCACACTTTATATATTTGTCGCATCGATTGACAATTATGGACAGATGAAAGAATTTTAGTTGTTATACTTTGATTATTATTTAACATTTTTATTCTTACTACACTAAAAATTTTTAATCCACTCCTAAGTTGATGGATTAGACTTCTCATCTTTCGAGTTTTTAGAACATTGCTACATAACGTAACGTAACCAACCCCGCAATTGAACGTAAACTTTTTAACTATGTGAATTTCTAAGACAATAAAATGAAGTTAAAAAAAAAAAAACTATGAATTTGAATATGATAGTGGAATGTTCATCAATTTATTTTGTTCGGTACTGCTGTTAAGAAGAAAACGTTAACCCTATAAACCGCTCCAAGTTTACTTGATTTTCACATTACCCCTTGGTCCTTCAATTGCATCAATATGGCCCCTCTATCTTCCAATTTTCGCACTTTAATGGAAATCTCCAACTAAATCCCAATTTGCCGATTTGGAAAGACTTTTTACCCTTAAAAAACACTAATTAAGCAATTTTCTTAAGTTTTCTTTATTAAAACATAAACCAATTTATGCATACATTCATTTTATGTATAGCCTTAAAGATACATAAATTACAAAACTCATGTTAGTAGATAGCTAAGGCTGCAATCGAACCAAGCCGCTCATGAGTAGCTTGCAAGTGGTTTGGTCAACTACTCGGCTTGAGCTCGAATTCACCGAGTTTGAGTATTGACGATCGAGAGTTTGAGTCGAACTTGAGGATCACAAACTCGAAGGTTTGTCGAGCCTTATGAAGCATGCCCTTTTTTTTTTTTTTTTTTTTTGCAGGGGTTGAATATTTTACAAGTGACACTCAAATATTCAAGTAGGCTCACAAGTGCAAAAAAAATAAATAAAAGAAAAAAAAATGCAAATGAGTTTTCGAGTTAAGCTCGAGTACTTGAACGTTACTTCAAATTCAAACTTAACAATTTTTAACTCATCGAGTTCAAATCGAACTCGAGTAGCACCAATAGCGGTCTAGTTGTGCTCGAACGTAGTGCTATTCGAGTTCAACTCAATTCGATTGCACTTCTATAGACAGCCTATGAAGTTTTTTCATGAGAACTGAGAGGTGGGGACGCTTTGGGAATTTGATTATTTTACAACAACGGTGAAAAAGTCTTTTGGAAGTGATCTAGAAGGTTACTTGTATCAAATCAAATAGGGGTGTTCGTGGATCAGGTACCCCGTCCATGGACAAAAATTGTGAATCGAACCGGTCTTACCAGTTCGACAAAATTCAAAACTGCAAATCGATCCACATAGAGCGGATACCCTGCCTTCTAGTTACCCGCAAAATCGATTCGGTTATGCCGGGTACTTGACTCAATCCATCATAATTAACCTGCATTTTTTAAATAAAAAATATTAATAAATCGCTAATACTACAAGCATCAATCATCTTAAAGTTAAATTACATCCCAAAACCTTAATTCTCAAAACAACCAAAAATAAATAAATAAACAGATTGTCGTTTAATTTTTCAAACAGTTTTGTCCTCATATTTTAATTAGCCATAAAAACACAAATACTCAATAAATAGTCAAATGAACACCCAACTTTCATTCTCTACTCTTCATTCTTTATTTTCCTAATTCACTTCATTTTCCTTCATTCTTTAATGTTCACCATAATATGTTCATCATTCAAGGATGAAATTTTTATAAATAATGACAATAGAAGTACAAATTAGTATTAACAATAATGTCCATAAATACAAAACAAAGTTGCCCTACTACAGAAAATGTCTAATGTACCCCTTACTGTGGACCAAGTCAGTACTCGCTGATTCACAAAAGTGTGAATCGCGATCCGACTTGATCACTTTACAAACCGACCCAGTGACAAGGAGCGATTCAGTTACCTATTTTTTTCTATTTGAAACGGGTCGGTACCCTCGGTTTTTCGATTTTTCGGTTTGTTTTGAACAGCCCTATGTATGGCGCATATTCGTGTGAGATATTCTATGTTGGACCAGGTCCACAGGAGTAAAGATTAGAGCCAACAAGGCTCGGTAGGATCTACTGTTGGGTCCACAACTGGGCCCGTGGACCAGTCCATTTGAGAAAAATCCTATCCGTGCAATTGAAAGAATAATGAGGGAGTGTGCAAAGTGAGTAAAGTTGGAAGAGGCTTTCAAGAATTAATTAACCCTAAGCAAAACGTACCAGTAGAAGTCGGACAATACAAAGGATGTCAAACAAGTTGATGCCGAGTATTATATATATGCAAAAGTCAATGCTCATTTTTTTAAGATGTACACGATAATTAAAGACCTTTAGCTTATAATTGTTACAAGAGTAAAAAAAAAGTGACCAAAGAACCAAACAGGTTTTTTCACAAAAAAAAAAAAAAAAACCAAAGAAGAAATTTAATCCAACCAATCAATTAAAAGCCTGTACGATAAGGGACTCTCCATCAGTCTACCGTTGTTACACCTTTGAGCCCACAACCAACCACAAGACGTATGGTCAATTTAAGAACTACCACTCTTAAAAAAAAACAGGCAAGAAAAATCCATTATTTTTGTAGCATTGTTAAGATATTTTTGGGTGGTCACAACACCATATTGTTATCTTTTTAGTTTCATTTTATTCTTAAAGATTTTAAACCAAATGAACAAAGGAAAAATATATATTAAAAAGGGCAGGAGCTTTCGCTACCTACATAATGGGAAAGCTTAGGGCTTAGGAGAGCAGTACTGTACTAGTCTACTAGCAGTAGAATGAAGTGGTTAACCAAAAAATCCCAAAACCCCATTTCTATCTTCCTCCTCACTGCCATTCCATCACAAGAAAAACCTCTCTTTTTTCCAGTAAATGTTTCAACCATTGTCTCTCTGGTTTCCGAGTGCGGCGCCAACTTTCACAGGTCTTTCTTTATCTTTTATATTTAGACCTGCAATTCTGTTTTCTTCTAATTCTTGATTCTTTTAGGGTCTCTTTATTTTGTGAATAGTTGCTGGAATTTATTGCACATTACAATGCTCTTGATGTTACCCTGTTGGTTTAGCTATCCTTCAGGGTTTTAGGATACACTATCCCCACTCCTGGCTTTGCATAAAAGCTGCTGTCTTTACTAGTAGAATTTTGGAGATTTTGTGAATTTGTGAATTTCTTGAAATTTCGGTCATTGTGCTGCATTAGAGACCTGAATGACCTTGGATACGCCTATTGCAAGATAGTATTGGCTTTCCTTTTTCCTTCTGCTAAGTCAGGGACTTGTTACTACTTGTTTGCCTTCGTTGAAATTATTATTATTATTATTTTTACCCTAATGGTTTTAGGTTAGTATGATTTTTGGGAATTTTCTGATTGTGCGTTACAAATTACAGGTATTGAAAGAAGATATCGGACTGCAAATTAAAGAAGTATAGGCAATTGTGTTTCTTAGTGCTGTTGCATAATTTGATTTAAGTTACATTCAGTAGTTGGGTTTCTCTGTTATGGCTACGTGCACATCACCTTGTTTTACGCCTTACGATGCTCGAAGATCCATGGGGTCTTTGAATGTTGCGGGAGGAAAAATAGGCCCATTGAAAATGCTCAACGAAAAGAATGGCTTTTTGGGGGTGAACCAAAAGAACAATGCACTGTGCACTCGGTTTAAGCGTTCAGCAAACTCTCATAGTGTCAACAAATATCAGAGCACAGATCCATTTCTGAATTTGCACCCCGAAATTTCAATGCTTAGAGGTGAGGGAAGCAGTACTGTGACCAACCCCCGGCAGGATAGCTCAAGTGGAAGTGTTACTGAGAGCTTGAGGGATTCATCAAGTTCAAACAATTACAATGAGGCAAAGATCAAAGTTATCGGTGTTGGAGGTGGTGGGTCAAATGCTGTTAATCGAATGATTGAAAGTTCTATGAAGGGTGTAGAGTTCTGGATTGTTAACACAGATGTCCAAGCGATGAGGATGTCACCTGTGTTACCTGATCAACGCTTGCAAATTGGTCAAGAGCTCACCAGAGGACTTGGAGCTGGTGGAAACCCCGATATTGGGATGAATGCTGCCAAAGAAAGCAAAGAAGCGATTGAAGATGCAGTTTATGGTTCAGACATGGTTTTCGTCACCGTGAGTTCTACTTTCTTTTTCACCAAGTTATTTCCTAGGCGGATTGTTTTGCTTTAGACAACATACTTGTATTTGTACAATTATTCTTTCAATTCCAAGAAACAATACTAAAAGAGTCTATTAATGGAGATTCTTTTTCATGCAAAGGTAAATCTAAACCTAGGTTTCTGTAGTAATAACAAAATCTTGACTGTTTTTTTCTGCATATTGTGCTTGCAATCAATGATCAGAGACGCGTTTGAGTTAAAATTTCCACTAAATGGCGTAAAAGGCAACTCTATCTCTAATTTGGGACTCTAGAAGGGTTATGTAGGAAGAAGCTGGTATTGGTATGCTAATATTTACTGGTATATTTTGTATCACAATCTGTTTTATTACCTCTTTTGGGACTTCTTATCCTTCTCCACAGGCTGGAATGGGTGGAGGAACTGGGACTGGTGGGGCTCCTGTAATTGCTGGAATAGCTAAATCAATGGGTATCTTGACTGTTGGCATTGTTACAACTCCTTTCTCCTTTGAGGGTCGAAGAAGAGCAGTTCAAGCACAAGAAGGCATTGCAGCTTTGAGAGAGAATGTTGATACGCTAATTGTCATTCCGAATGACAAATTATTGACTGCAGTTTCCCCATCTACGCCAGTGACAGAAGCATTTAACTTGGCTGATGATATTCTTCGACAGGGAGTTCGTGGTATCTCAGATATAATTACGGTAATCAACTCAAAGTAACTTACAGCTTATCGCATAATATATTGTATAGTATCTAGTTCTATGTTGACAATCTCTATTTAGCAACCTACTCCTGTATATGTATATTATTTCCTCTTATGATTTTGTTTTTGGTTCACTTCTTTTCTCTAGCTTATCTGTTGTATACTATTGTATGGATGCCTTGTGGCATGGAGATTGAACTCTGCCTAGATAACGGATTCTTCTGCTAGAAGTTAAAGAAAATTTATGATTTATCAATTTGGGATTTCTGTCTTTTCGGTGCATGCTTGTTCTTGACGTATATTCTATAACCAGTAAACCTCAGTGATTCAGTCTTAAGTTTATTGAAATCTTCTCATTTTCTTAAATGATGATTACTGACATGCAATAATCCATGTGAAACGTCTGGAATTGCATTATTTTCTCTTATAACTGCAAATAATGAAAGATTCAGCTTCCATATCTTACCTGGTGTGTAAGTTTTTGTCATGCAAGTGTGGAGCCCGACTCAGTTCTCACCCTTTTTCCTCCCATCTTAATCCTCATCTAAACCATGCAGCACTTCTTCATGATTTAAAGTTGTTAGAGAACAACATAATTGACTGAGTTTGTGTCTTTCATGATTAAGCAGCTTCTTGCATGAAGTTCTCTGGTTTTGTATCTAAAGTACTTAAATTGTGTATATAACTGATAGAATTTACTTATACATACTTCTGTATGTACATTCACACAAATTTGTGTCTTTGTAATATACGTGGTATACTACCGTGCATGATCGAGAACAATGAATTAACTAATTTTGGTCTCATCAGCCATTAGTTCCGGCAAACAGAATATTTTAGTTTCCTTTTCATGATCATTTCTTTCAAGGTTCTTGTTCTTTCTGTGCTAAGTTGTGCTCAATGCAGATTCCTGGGCTGGTGAATGTGGATTTTGCTGATGTGCGTGCCATTATGGCTAATGCTGGTTCTTCGTTAATGGGGATTGGAACTGCTACAGGTATTTTCAAGAAGCTGATGACAAACATGGTCACATTCTTCTGAAATTATTGACAATTCTCATGTATTTGAAGGTTATTCATTTTTTTTTTCAAAGTATTATACCCTGAACCAGTTTACTTATTCAACGCCAGGCATTTATTACAGTAATAATCTATAATTCACTTTTCACCTTCTGTAGACTCCAGACAAGAAGTTAGGAAGCTCCATCTTCTCACTTTGGTGTTTAATTCCTAAGAAATGACCAGAAAATCTTTTCCATATCCCGTTTAGAACTCTAATAAAATTTACATTGTCTAGAAAATGATATGGAAGATAAATTATATAAGAATTTCAATTTTTATCATGCCTGCGAATTCTAAGTGGTTCTTTGCTTCTTTTCTTACTTTCCCTTTTTTTCCCCCCTTTTTGACTAGGAACTAATTACATTATGATTATCAGTGGCCCAAGTAACAAGTTCCAAAACAATTGATATTCTGGTTGTTTGATGTTGCAGGGAAGACGAGGGCTAGGGATGCTGCCCTGAATGCTATTCAATCTCCCTTGTTAGATATCGGGATAGAAAGGGCTACTGGCATTGTGTGGAATATTACTGGTGGTAGCGATTTGACATTGTTCGAGGTACATGCTTCACTCTCTAGAAGTGTTTCTATGTGTGTTTGTGTATGCTGCCTGAGAACCAGTGAAGATGTCAATATTTTTGAGTGACAGTGACACGGTTCTTAATTAGGAAAGTTTGAAGATTTCAATGATAACGTACACACAAAACTTGTTTTTTATGGACAAAGTTGGGATTTCCAACTTAGTTGATATGCTTTCTTACTTCTTGATACAGGTTAATGTATATATCAATATGTGTATGTCGGTGTTGCTACATAATTTTCTTGTGCTTGATTTGATTCTCGCCATCTTTTTTCATTAGCTTTTCTTGGCTTTGTAATAGGTAAATGCTGCTGCTGAGGTCATATATGACCTTGTGGATTCAAGTGCCAACTTAATATTTGGAGCTGTTATTGATCCATCACTAAGTGGTCAAGTAAGTCACTTTCTATTTGTGCATAAGCAGGACAAACCTTTTGCCAGTAGGAGTCTTTTGAATCCTTTTAACATGCTTTCAGTGTATTCTGCAATAGGTTGTTACAAGTAATTAGTTTGTTTTGGAGAACAATTGTCACAACAAAAATCCTTACGTCCTGTCTTCCTTGATCAAACTTTTAAGAGGGATTTGATGCTCTCCACATGCGTTTGTTTATTGTCATCTATGATGTTATCCTATTCAACCCCAGCAGCAGAATGTCATTGTCAACTATTTTAAGCAAGCCTTGTTCCTTTTTTTTTTTTTTTAAAACTCTCAAACACCAAACCACGAGTAGATTGTGGCCTGATTTCCCATTCTTTGACTACAATGGCTTTTGAACCTCTTTCTGAAGATATTCATCCATAGTAGTTACACTTGATCCAACTTTGCCGACAGTCTGTCAGTGCAATCTCTAACATTTCTTGTCACTTTATTTTCTTTCGGTAACAGTCCTTGAATTCTCAAGCTGCATTCACCCGCTACCCAACTTTCTGTTTCTAGTGGATCATTTTTCATCAACTTCCAGTTTCAGATGCTTGAATTTCTATACTCGTACTTCATTTAAGCCTTTGAATGACATATGAACCTTTTATCTAAATATTAAGTGTTCTTTTGTTTGCTAAATCAGGTTAGTATAACCCTAATTGCCACGGGGTTTAAACGGCAAGAAGAAAGTGATGGGAGGCCAATTCAGGTATTGATCTCTATCACACCATGTTCCTGCTGCTCCCTTCCGACTCTATTCTCACCCTCTCCCTCTTCACTCCACAAGCCACTTCTGCCATGGTTCTTTCTTTTGAAGCTTATTTGTTCTTTGGTCCACATACAGGCAGGTCAGATAGCACAAGGAGATGCTGGTCTTGGAGCTAATCGACGACCTTCATCCTTCCTGGAAGGTGGTTTAGTGGAGATCCCTGAATTTTTAAGGAAGAAAGGACGTTCTCGTTATCCAAGAGCTTAAGGCACTCTTCTTCTTTTTCTTTTGTCGCCTGTTCTGTTCTGAAATCTTTTTTATTTACAACTTATCTAGACTAAAATGTGAGTTATGTGAGCATGAAGTTAAGTGTTCTCATGCACAGGAGCGTGGTCATAGATGAAATGCTGGTTAAAAGGTCTTGAGTTAGCATAGTATTCGCGCCTTCAACAATAATATGTCGGTACCCTTCTGATCGGAAATGGGATGATGCTTATCATCTTCCATCCAGGCCAGCGGAATAGCCTAGAGATTGTACAGTATACCTGTTATCATGATAGATAAGCTTGTGCATATCTTTTCTGTTGCCATTGAATTAGCATAGTCTTCTGAGTTCATATCCTGGATAGGCAGTGTTCTGGAGTGGTTTCTTCCTTTCATCCTATTAATATACTGGAAAATGAGCAGCGGGTGGCTTCCGTTGTTATGCTAAGACTAAGCTTTCTTGTCCTAATTTCAAATATTTTATGTAACTTTATATGGTACTCGACGCTTGGTGATCATGAGTCATGACCAGCTCAAGATTCATGATTCGTGACCAGCACAAGATAAAACCTGCAGGCATTTTACAGCATACTATCTACCTCGTGATTACAAGGAAGTGCTGATTTCTCCCATTGTGGAACGTGGTTCAACTCCTACTGATAAATTCCAATGTATAAATTTAAAAATCCAATACTTTTAAATGAAAAATCTCTAGGTTTTAGATCAAGCATAACTGTATTGCTTGATATCTAAATTTTCCGTGCAGCGGAATTTTTTTCACTGAAATAAATATTATCATGCTACTCCAACAAAAAGGAACAACAAAAATTCTGACAACTTATCTCAAAATAATTGTGACCAGGAAAATCTGAAATAACGTATAGGCAAAAAGAATTCCACTGGACACGTGTAATTGCCATTAGTGGCCTTGTTTGCAACTGTATGTGGCCTCTCACTCTTTGGCATTTATCTCTGAGCCATTCGTCCCTCTCAAGTCACAATGAGTGGCATTGAGATGCAAACAACTATAGCTAAATTATTTGGATGGAATAAAACATGGCCGGCCCAAAATATTTAATTTAATAAAAGACAACAACAGCAAACGGTGGCAGTTAAAATTACGTTTTATTATATTTGTCTTCATAGGGTTTGACATAAATACAGTTACCTCCTCTACTTTTCTTGCTGTAATGCTTGAGCTACTCAAATATTCATGCCACCAACAGTTGTCTCTGTAAATCGATCTTGGAATCACACAAAATGAAACCTCGATTGTGAATTTCTTTTATTGGGTCTAAAGGGTACAAAAGTAGTTGTAGATACACTTAATTCAAAAGACTTTATATTATTTAAAATTTTTTTATTCTACTGATGTGCATTTTAACTTTGTTCATTTACACTCTAACAATCTAATTTTATACCAATGCAAACCAAGTTATTATACAACTCAAAAGATTCCAAATACAACTCCAGAATTCTTATATAGTACGCCTAGATCATTGATAGCAATGCATGATGGCAAAATAATAAACAGAAAATTTGGAAAATTGAGAAGTGGAGGTTATCGAATTAGAGGGAAGGATTCTCTATTTATGTCAAATCTCGGGGAAGGTCCATATAATTTAACGCAAATTAAAACCTCAAAAATTTGCATCAAACTATCTGTTCAAACTTCTTCTGAATCCAAAGTTGTCTCAATCTCATTTAATGATTGGAACAAACGCGACTTAACCTGTCTGGTAATGAAATTCCATTAGCAACCTTCCTCAATCAAAATCTCTGCACTGATTGGTCGACATATTTGCCAAATCAACATCAACCTCACAATCCTCCAAAAATCAACCAAAGGTATCAAACTTGAAACTCCCCCTCACAGCCGCTCTTTTTCCTTCTCTCTTTTTAATGTTTTTTCAAGCTTGAAGTAAACCACACAATTTGGAATCTCTCTCCTACAAGACAGGTACATTTGTCCCATGCCATACACTGCGAAAGACTTAATTATGACGTGTAAGCTAAGACCCCCACCCATTTGCATTGTTCTATGGTTTATATTCACAGCTTCCTACCCAATAAAGCATCATGCAAGCCCCCCAGCATTTGGTTGGAATTTGTAAGGCTTGGCATAACTCCCAAAACCCAATACAATCTTCCATTTATGAAACGAGAATATAGCAGTAGTTTCAGCATGACTCCCCAGAATTCGTACGAATCTGATCAAGAAAATGAACAAATCAATTTAGTCAAGCCATGTGAGTTTGAGCATCATCATCCACGGCCTCGGGTACTATCGAAAAGCACAACGAAAGAAGCAACCCATCAATGCAAAGATGGTGAAGAAGAAGCATTACAACAGCAGTCTTCAGCTGCGGCAACTCTAGTGCTGGAGAACACTGGGATGCCGAATCATGAAGCTGAGAGGTCGAGGGAGGACACGGGACGGGAGAGACTAAAGAGACATCGGATTGAAGTAGGGGGTCGAGTTTGGATTCCGGATATATGGGGTCAAGAGGAGCTACTCAAGGATTGGATTGACTGCAGTGTCTTTGACGCAGCAATCATGAACAGTAGCATAATGTCGGCTCGTGCAGCATTGGTTGAGGAAGGAAGAAGAGCGCACTCCAGGAGATTAAAAATATAGAACAGCTGTTAGATTTTAATAAATTTTAAGGATGAGTTTTTAGTTCCCTTTTTAATTTGATATTGTTACAATGATTTGCACATTTTCAATGAAAAAAACAGACATATATGGCTTTTTAGAAGATATTTAAAGTTCCATCACTTGAACTTGCAGCATAATAAAAAATGATGATTTTCCAACAAGGATGTATAAAATATGCAGATTAATGATATGTTGCTGCATGGTGATTGACAACCCCAATTCTGTTTTCCTGAATCAGACCTACACAAAAAAAATCTACCAGCTAACTCTTAATATTAGTATCTCTTTTTTTTTGGTTTCTTATTCCCCCCTAGACGATTGCAAGTTCATTACCTGAACTATAAAATTATCTCCTCCGATTGGGTTGGGATCCAGGTAATAGCTAGAACTTTATTGTGTTTTTTCCCCACATGAATGTAAATTCTTCTTGTCAATACTTAAACCTCTTGATTTCATGCATTGAGACGAGCTGGAAAACCTACTTAATTAGTTAGCTGACTTTGTTGTGCCGTGAGAATGTAATATTTCGATCAGAAAGAACTCCACATGTAGGTTACTTAGACTATGTTGATTTGGTTGAGTTACTCCCATTCGTCGGTCGATTTGAAGAGTTTTCTTTGCTGTTGCGAATCTTTTGAAGTTTGCAAGGTGAGATTGGGAGTTTCCTTGTTGGGAAACAATATGGAACTCATTTCCCTGTAGATGCAAAGAAAAATTGTGTGCTAACTAAATTTAGAGATTGCGATTGTTTGTTAATTCTTGCGCTTGAACTCAAGCTTTATGGTGATTAAGAAAGGGAAAAACAAGGGGAAAAAATAAAAAAGAGCTTCCCTAAGGAAAGAAGGGAAACAAAAATAAAGGCGTGCAAGATCCTACACCGACACTTGAATATGGGCTCTATAGTATGGATATGTTTGCGCCGGGTTGGGAACTCGTAGATTTCTCGAGATCACTACGGTGTTTTTCACGCAAATCATAGTATTTGAGCACCGCAGCCGCACAGATGAGCTACATTATTAACAGAAATGTGCGAGGCATGCAACCGCTCGAAACTGCAGCTTAACAGAATTTTGCTAGTCCTAGACATATCTGTACTGGCTCTTATTCCACTTTTGCTCTCCCTTTCTATTTGGGTAATGATTGCATCGGTTCCGGGGATTTGTGGCTGAGGCACAGTCCTTCTCAAACTGTTGCTTAAGCGTGAGCAAGAAGTTTGATGCTTCCCAAGTATCATGATTGAAATTAACAGCAAGTACATATCAAACCACAGGCGGGGGTGGGATTTTTTTTTTGGGGGTGGGGCCGGGGGGATGGGGTGGGTTGGGGAGTCCGAGAAAATTTTGCAATCATCTTTCCAATGACTGTTTAACAAGAAGTTACAGCAAAATTTATAAGAACAGCTATCTTGGTTTCGAGAATACCAGACTTCTCTCATGGATTATATCTCTACAACATGCGGAAATAATTCATAACCCATACAAATAACAAGAAGAAAAACAAGAAGATCTACGGTGGAGGTTTCTCATGCCCTCCGAGGGAAGTCAACTCCCATATCTTAATCATCCCATCATCACTTGCTGAAGCAAGAAGTTTTCCCTGTCAGGTTTGACAAGGCAAACATGAAATTACTAGTGGTTTTCAGCTACACAGATATGAAATGCCCTTTCAATAACATACGTTAATAAGAAGCTAAATTGTGAAGCAACAACATCAAATATTTTTCCTTCTTCAATTTTGTGGACTTCAAAGCAAATCTAGATCGAGAAAGACCAGAACAGGAATCCTCAAATTTACAACCCAGATTAAAGGAAGACACATTTCTGAAATCTCAATGGTTCTTTCCTTTGTTCATTTCCTCTAATAAGCAAAAGTAAGACCATGACGAATCACACACACTGCAGAAGTGAGGAACATGGAACTAAAATATTCCTAAACTGCCTTCATGTATAACCAATAACTTCCACCACTATAGAGACTGACTTCATTTTGTTTTCAACTAAAATTAGGTAGAACCATAGAAGGAGAACACAGTTGGGAAACATGAGACTGTGAAGCAGTATCACAGATGCTGGTCCATGTTAAGGCATTAAGAGCAAGTAATTAGGCAGCAGGAACTCATGCTTGAGATGGGTGTGTCTATATGCATTTCAAAAGGTGCCTACCAAGCATCTATTGGCTTCAGTTTTTAGAATTTATCAGCTGTATCATGTTGACAAAAACCAAAGCACACATTCACACATCCACACCCAATACCAAAACAAGATAAATCATCATGTTCCAGTAGCAAGATCAAAATGATCACTATATGTAATAATTTACCGCAGAGCTCCATTTCACAGAATTTACATCCATATTATGAGCCTTGTCCTTCTTCATAAGCAAATGATACTTAGGTCCATCGACCTGTAACAGAAAACACGCACCAACAAAGTTACTTTATGAAACAGTAAGGCTATGGTTGGAAATGTGAGCAAATTTGTTATCAGCACATATTTAGGATCTGTGACTCCACAACCACCCCACTTAAGACTACATGGTTCAAAACCTTTTATGATGGGCAGATGAGAATGATTTAAAAAATTAACCCATCCCAAAACGTTACGCAATCGTAATTGATGCTGCATACATACACTATAGGATAACAACAAGAAGAATACCAGACTTATGACACAAAAATAGTAAGTCACTTCTGTTCTGTGGGATACACATGCAAACAGCAGACTTACATCCACTGGAGTTGTTTACTTTAGCAAGGTTTTTTCAGTGTCTCCCTGCCCCCACACACAAGAAGAGAAAAAAGACGGGAAAATAAAAAGGAGGAGAGATGTGACACAGAAAAGAAGGGGGTTTAAAAGGGACTAGTGCAATGTGCTGCTGATTAAAACTGTAACATCGATCTTTTAAGAGGAGAAGTGGTTTTTTAGTACCAAATCATCTGTATTCTCAGCAAATAAACGTATAGCATCATCAGCTGCTCCACTTGCAATCATTCCTTCCCTAAAATATTCACAAATGAAAATAACAATGTCACTCAAAGAAGGAATAATCCAAGCACATCCCCCCCTCCCCTCTCTTCCTTGTACCTTTATATTCATAATTCCAAGGTATCCATGAACTGCATATTCTAAAAGGCTAGAATGAAATATGACCTTGTGGATAAATAAACTACTGCAAATGGACAAGGATGCTGAAAATAGAATTCTTCAAGCTTGTGTAAATTTAAGTTTAATGAACGGAAAATTTGTGTAAGAAAAAGGTTAGAAGGAAAAATTAAATGCCATGTGTCAGTATATAAACTGCAATTAACATATAAAAATCTTCCTACCTTGACCAATGAACTGAAAATATAGTTCGATCATGATAGTCAGAGAGAGTGCAGATATGTTTCCTGACAGGACCAAATGGAAAAAACTCTTATTAGCTGGTTGCAAGTAGTTGACAAACAAGGAATCAAGACAAACTAGTGTACTTCATATGTCAGTAGGTATGCAATGACTTATGAAACTATGAAACACTGACATAGTATAAGAAACCAAATTCTGATTCTTTCAAGCAATTAGCTCAACAGCATCAGAGAACAAGTCAAATTGCATTCATAGTTGACTTCATCAATATCAATCCTTTTATTAAATACCAGCAGTATATTCACTTCAGTTAAGAAAACTACATAGATTTCAACTCAGAATAGGCCAGCTGATAAACCATCGAATCTAATAATATATTGTGCCTGTCAGAGATCTCCAAACTAAGATGCATGAGCAACTGAAGGCATGTCTCAACTACTTTTATGACTGGAAAGTAAACATTGATATAAATTCAAATTGGGAAAAAAACAATTGACACACAAAATATGCTATTGTAACAAAATGTGTACAACAAACCACATTTATAATAAATACAAGGGAAGCTAAAAACCACAATATATTCACATGAGCAAACCAAAAAATAATCAACTCTAACGCAAGAGGCTCCTAGCACTGTCAACTAATACTCTTAATCCAACCAATAAATTACATCAAAATTACTCCTCAGTAAAACATATATCAGAGAATCTAAACTATAGAACTCGCTAGGACTCACCAAGGTGCAAACCCATCACCAGACTGCATCCTCAAGAGGTCAGCACCCCATATTTTCAGGGTAAGATCATCACTGTAAAAAGATAATGAGTACCTTTATAATCCTTTTTTAAGTACGACCCAGTCACAGCAAAAACTATCCTTGTTGATGTCAGTGCATTATTAGCACAACACAGTGCATTATTAGGAGAAAGGACATCATAGAAAGAAAAAGGAAAAAAAAAAAAAATCAGAAATGGGCATGCATACCTACAAGTTGCCATTTTGTCACCGGACGCATTAAAGGAGAGAGCCCAGACCGTAGATACGTGTCCACTGAGAAGTGAGCAATCTAGTTGCATTAGACTCTAATGCATCTAACAAACCCAGACATAGATAAATAGTAATTCAAAATTTAAAAGTTCTGTGAAGGCTGACACAAAACTGATTCAAAATTGAGCACAAGGCTGTAAAATGGGAGAAATATTCAGAAAGACCAAACACATTTAGAACTTGGAAAATCAATCTGGCTTGACAAAGATTTAATTCCTGGTTTGACATGTGAAAGTGTTTGCCGAGACTTCACAAATAAAAGGAACACATTCCCCATTTTTAATATTGATCTCAACTTGTTCTATTTTTAAAGTTAACATAACATTTCAAGAAAAGCCGACCAGAAAACAACTTTCATTTGTACAAAAATGTATCAAACATTTAAAAGAAGCAAGTAATACTTGTTAGCTTCGCCTAATGTTTGAACACAGTGCCAATCATCATCACCATCCTCCGCCCAAACCTGCACAATTTATGTATGTTATAAAACCATACAAGCTAACTATACTGCCAGAAGTTAAATAAAGTCATTATCATACTTGTCTAAAAATAACAGAAGTTTGCCATTTAAATTACAACAAACTATCTCAAAGGTTATGAGCATGCTTGTCAACTGAGCTTCACCAGTATAAATGAACCTACCATGCAAAAATGTTGTGTTTACCTTAATAGTGTTGTCATAGCTGCAAGAGAATAGAATATCCATATGTGGATGCCATTCCACCATTTTAACATCTTGTGTATGCCCTTGCAACACAGAGATGCACTCAAACTCGTTACCAGGCAAAACCTCCCATATCCATACTGACTTGTCTCGCCCACAAGTAGCAAGCAGAGAGCCGGATGCATTCCAAGAAATGCTTTTGACTTCATTTTCATGTCCCTGGGTGTTAAAACACCAAGAAATTGACAAATCCAAAGAAGTTCCAAATGAATATACCTTATTTTAAAAGGCATACAAACAAGTGAATATACCTTATTTAAGAAGCATATATATAAAAAAAAAAAACAGAACACATTTATTAATTCATTCAGTTAGCGTTCCCAACACTTCCAAAAATGACAAAATTCAAGTTCTGTGCACTAGATGCATTCAGGAATTATATACTACCTCCAAAGTGGAAACACATTCATAATCATCGCCAATATGCTCCCAAATAGCAGTGGTGGCATCAAAACTTGCAGTTGCAAGCAATTTTCCTGATGGCGACCACGCACATGATCTGACTGTCCGAGTATGTGTCTCCTCCAAGACTGCCTGCATAAATCGCATTCAACGATCACAAAATGCAAACAATATTATATTAAACACCACTAATTACAAAATGCAAACAATAATTATACTAAACACCACTAAGTACTATAAATCTCTGCCGTATTTTGAATTGAAGCAATTGCGTCCACAATCAATGATCCTCCGTATTTTGAAAATTAATCAGTACTCCAATTTGAGCTTCAGTAAATTGTAAGGAAATAAAGAAATGAACTAATAATCTATCTTTTGAATCATTCAGAAACGACATGGAAATAATTGAAAACAAATGAAAATGAAACCTTGCACTGGAAAGAACCGGTGGAAGGACTCTGTTCCCATATACGAACGGTTTTGTCGCCGCTGCAGGAAGCGAGTACGGCAGGGACACCGTCAACGCCGGTGGCAGGCTTCCAAGCGACATTCCAAACCCTATCGATGTGGCCTTCGAGCGTCTGGAGTTCCCTCAGCTGGAAGCTCTCGTCCGACAAACTCATCGGAGATGAATACGGTCAATGAAAAAGAGCGATTGAAGAATCGAGTTATTGGCGGAGGAGTATATTTGTTGAATAGCAGCTGGGGGTTGACCGGTGAGTTACACGCGCCGCCGAAAGCGAAGCCCGGAGCTGTTTGAGCAAAGAAGCGTGGTGAACTCGTGCCAAAATCCTAGATAATTGCAAGGGTGGCCCATTTTACTCTTAATAAAAATTTATTTTCTCTTTTTAATTTTTGGGCTTTCGGTAGGAGGCCCAGGCCAATTGATATAGTTTATCTTTTATTTCCTTTACAAATAAATAATAAATTTGTCTGCTAAATTTATAATGTAAGATACCTACTTTTTTTTTTGGCCAAAAGTCAACTGATGTATTGAAACTTGTAAACAATTACAAATGAGGTAACTATCTCGTTTCAATTTGTGTGATCTCCTTGATCCACATTAGGAAAACTGTTTTCCGACAATACAAAATCCTTTAAATCTAATGCACAATTGGCCAATCTACTAGCCACAATAATTTTGTTAGCCAACCTTTATCTTTTAAGAGTTTCATATTTTGCCCACTAAAACTGGAAATTTCTACTTATATCTGACGATCTATTCAAATATTCAGTTGGTATGTTTTTGCATAAAAGCGCCATAAAATTTTCTTTATTTTTAGGAACAAAAGTAGCATAACTTGAGACTATGAATTTTAGTCTCTACAGGGGCATATCTATTTGGGCCTTTTGGAATCCTGAATATATCTGGTCAATAATTCCGGCCCAAAAGGTAATCCACTTTTATTTGGAGCAAATTGGACCGAACCCAAATAGCCGCCGTTTCTGTAAGTGAGTAACCCTAAAACCTGTCTAGGGTTTTATTAGCAGCACATATTACCCGCCTAACCTCTTGTCTCTGCTGCTAGTCTTGCAATCAACTCCATTCAGGTTCCTTACCAAATTCTTTCTCGAGTTGTGGGGTTTCTTCTTTCTTGAATGGCTAATCGTTCTGATCCCTTCATTTCTTGATTTGTGCAGGGATAATCGCATAGGCAGGACAAGTCGAATCTTTCACCATGAGGTGTGATTTTGTTTCTTTTTTTTTCCCCCTTAATCATTATTTTCATTTCAGCGTCACCTTATTTTTTTTACCTTTTTTATCATTTTTGCTTTATATTATGAGCTAGTTGCATTCAATTGAGGGCGATGGTTGATGGGTTCTCTTCAATGTTTCCATGAAACACAAATATTTGAGTCTGATATGGGTTTGTGCATAGTTGTTGAAAGTCCCCATCTTTGTGCTCATGAGCGTGATCAGGTCCATTACAGGGTAGCATAGTCCAGTTTGGTTGTTATATGGTGTTAATGCAAGTTGATTTATGTTTATGTTATTTGTTGGTTGTTTTGTAAGTGAAAATGTTTGCTTATAGCTGCTCTTTTGTGTCTATATGAAATGGGTTGCTTTTGCTGGCCTGGGGTGATTATGTGTTGCATTTGTTTGCAGTAAGTTGCAGAGTGACGCTGTTAGAGAGGCAATCGCTCAAATCATGGGTGATGCTAAGGGGGAGAAAAAGCGGAACTTCACAGAGACTATTGAGCTTCAGATTGGGTTGAAGAACTATGACCCTCAAAAGGACAAGCGTTTTAGTGGCTCTGTTAAATTACCACACATCCCTCGTCCCAAGATGAAGGTTTGCATGCTTGGTGATGCTCAGCATGTGGAAGAGGTGCTTGCTTACATCCTGTTCTTCATTTATTTTTCAGTGCTCTATTTGCAGGTTCTAGTTCTGTATTTCTAGTTCTGATGGGGATTTACATTTATTTGGGGCAATCTACTAAATGTTTGCATAACCCAATCCAAATCGTCAGAGATTAAGCCATCTTTGGTAATACAGCAGTTGAGGCTCCCTTTCCTGGGAAGATCCTGCTATTAAAGGTGGCATTTTCATATCCTATCGTTTTGGGGAGCAGATTCTCTGCTATTACTTATTGGGATTGGCCGTGAGAATTATATGTATATCCGACTTTCATTTTTTCCAAATCTTATGTGAACTGTTGATTGTTTACCACTCATTTTTTTATTCCCTTTGACTGTTAATGATTCTGCAATAGTTTTTTCAGATTTTTATAGCCATATTCTTACTCCACTATTTTGACAAATTCAAAATTCTAGGGAGCATCTGTTAGATAACGTCTGACCAAAATATCCAAGTGTCACGACTTTAATTGCTAGCTTTTTGTTTTTGGTTATATGGCTTCTTAGGTTTTCTTCTGTGAACTGTTGTCTTGGAAGGAGAACTATTTGACAATAATTGTGATGTCTGATATATATTGATAATGCTCCTTCTTGAGCTCTTGGCGTGCTGGTAGTTTAACGGAAATACCTCTTCCCTTTTTCCTTTCTTAAAAGATGCTACCAAATGATGGGTTTTCTTTTGCTATATGTGGTTTTTAGGATCAACTATGCAACCCTAGCCATTTGCTTCTCGTGTGTATATCTATGTGCATATGTTTGATCATTATTGAGACTATTTAGATAGTCAGGTGCTTTCCCACCATCGTGACTTGACTTCTGTTTTATTCTGCTGCAGGCCGAGAAGATTGGTCTGGAGTATATGGATGTTGAAGGATTGAAGAAGCTCAACAAAAATAAAAAATTGGTGAAGAAGCTTGCAAAGAAGTATCATGCTTTCTTAGCCTCTGAAGCAGTCATCAAGCAGATCCCTCGTCTTTTGGGCCCTGGTCTTAACAAGGCAGGCATGTATTTCAAAATACATGTGCATGGAATTTTGTTAGAATTAAATTGCACTTCTGAAAGGGTCTACCTGACTGAGTCTGTTTGGTTTTAGATTTTTGTTGGTTTGTTATAAGTGAAATTTAATGTTATTGATTCTGAAGTGATTTAAGTTGTGTTTACCCTGGCTGATTATTGTTGATACAGGAAAGTTTCCCACATTGGTGACTCATCAGGAATCCTTGGAGTCGAAAGTTAATGAAACAAAGGCCACAGTGAAGTTTCAGCTGAAGAAGGTGCTCTGCATGGGTGTTGCTGTGGGTAATTGTGACATGGAGGAGAAGCAGATTTTCCAGAATGTCCAAATGAGTGTCAACTTTCTTGTCTCACTGCTGAAAAAGAATTGGCAGAACGTAAGTCATTCATTGCTTAACATCTTAGTTGTTTGCTCGTATCTTTAATCTCTGTTAAGCCTTAATCCTAGGTTAGTCTAGCATAATCCCAATAGTTCTCTTATTCAGTCACTTCTGCATTATTTGAAAATAAAATATCTCAGTACCGGCCTTTGGGCCTTAACTCTGATGACAACCAACGGTTTGGATATATTTGCGTTATTCTGTTTGTGTTCGATTTTATTTATTCAAGTAACATTATGGCTAATCATCTTTCTCTGTCTGCATAGTGTGCTTGTGTCTGAAGTGATTGAACATCCTTCATATGTTTTATCTACCCAAGAAATATGATTGCTTACATTTTCATGTCTGTCAAACAGGTGAGGTGCTTGTATCTGAAGAGTACAATGGGAAAGCCAAACCGCATCTTTTGAGCTCTTATTGATTTTGATTTGTTTTTATATCAGTTTAGTGCGAGTAAAAGAGTGGTGGCAAACTAATACATTTTGCAGCGAATGTTTCAGATATTTGTCTCCTTATTATGTTGGATTGTTCGTTCTCAAAAACTTACAATGAGACCTGTTTTGGTTCATATTAAAGTTGGCCTTTTTTTAGACTTCATCTCTTTGTTTGCAATATTTTGAGATCCTGGATGAGATAATAGAGAAATTTGCTATACATATGTTAGTATATCTTAAAAAATGACTTGCCTGCTTTATTGGCTGTTGCTTGCTTGCTAGCATCTTATTGCGAGTTCTAATGGTGTGCCTTCGGCCTACTGAAGTTTGATTTGGCTGCTAGCGTCTTCTACGACAGTACCTTCAACTTGAATCGTTTTATACTTCGGTGACAAACCAGGCCGTAACCTGTTGAATTTCTGGCCAAAAAAAAAAAAAAAAAAGGCAAACTAGGCCATAGCAGATTGATTTTTTTTTTTTAACAGTTGTAAATGACATTACAAGTCACTGCATTTCAGCAAGCTCACCAGACCGAACACAAATGGAAGAGCAATCTAGAGAGAGTGAAATTAGTGATTTCTTTACATCATCAGGTGTCATCCCTTATTTGTGAGATTTAACTACCAAGCAGGCGAATTGCAGAGTAGGTTTCTTCACTGTTTTCACACACACGTGCATAATACTGAACAATATGAGGCGCCAACATTTCATTAACTTCACGGGTTTCCAAGTAATGCTTCAAGTTCAATAATTAATTTGATGAAGCACCTCAATCGAAGGGAAACCTTTCATTTTCTTCCCCACCAAGGGTAATTTCAAGCTATGGCAAAATGGGTCACAAATAAGTATTTCCAATTTAAATATGCAGTTAAAGATGCTACACCATGAAAGAACTTTTACAGCTGCAACCACCCACAGCACTCGGATTTGTTGACACCTGCATAAACAAATAAAACTCATTGTTGATTTATGGTAAAGATCAGATATTGATTAACCAAGTTTAAGGTAAATTCAACACTGATATGACATAGAAAGCACTGTTGAAAGTAGAAAAGGACCATCCTACGTCCAAAAACTGTTAATGTAGAATCTCTTCAGTCTGCTTACGGATGGAAATCACATCGATAATTTATCTTAATCCTACTTTTCATGAAAGCGCATTACCTTACACAAATTCAGAAAAGTGAGGACACTAGTTTGCTCATAAACTGAAAGTTGAAAACTTGCAACTCAATGTTGTTTGGTCTGGAAAAAAAAATGTTGTTTGGTCTGGTTAAGTTGGTTCAACAAGTTTTTTCTTACTATTTCTTTATCTATAATGCCTCATAATTTATCCGGAAGTACCACAAAGCTTAGGCTTAAACCATTTTCTTTTAAATTTTACTTTCAACTTATAATCCCATTCCTCAAATTACTTTATCTCTAATGCAATATCAAGCGTCACAAATTTCTTGACTATTTGCATTGCAAATCTTGAGGACTATTCTTTTCCCTTTAAAATTGATTATCCAAAAAAACTGAAGGATGCCTGTGGAAAAACATGCCTTTCACTTATTTTTATGAATAGTAATGTTTCCCTTGGTCAACCAAATTAACAGGTAGGAGAAAGCTGAAAGTCAAGTGGATGATGCAAGTTCAATAATGGCCAGAAAATTATAGACACAGAGCTATCGTAAAAGTAACTTATATTTCAACAACGGCAGCACATTGCAACAAACCTGGAAAGCCGAACGAATGAGCTCTTCAACATAGTCAACAGTTGCACCCTTTACAAAATCAAGAGAGATTTTATCAACTACCAATTTCACTCCTCCACGCTCAAATATTCTGCAAAAGGCAAATAATAGGAAATCAAAAACAAGAACAAGCAAACCGCACAATACGTGAAAATACAATACAAAAAATCCGGTAGCAAGTCATTCGTGGTTAAACAGAAAACTCATTCAAGAAGTAAGCCGCAGGAACCTGTCATCATCATTGTTCTTATCAGCAAGAGAAAAGTTATACTGAAAACCAGAACAACCTCCAGCTTCTATGCTCAATCGTAGCATCTTTTCCTTCCCTTCCTCAGACTGCAATTCCCTCATTCTCTGTAGAAAACAATGAAATAACCAAAATATAGTCATAAAAAATAATCAATATTTAGAACAACTGCAAGGAAATCAAACAATCAGAGGATAACTCACTGATTATAAAGAACTTAAAATTTTCATTTTCAACCGTAATATATAATTTGACTGGCAAATCCGTCCCTGCCCTATCTTTACTAATCTGTTCATCCACAATTACAATTATCTGACGACAAAATTAATTCAATTCAGCAACTAATTCGGTATAATTTGAATTTTAGCCAGTTGACATGATCAATATTATCAAAATCCTAAACACAAGAAATAAATAAAGCAAAGAAAAAGTGTAAATATGTAAAATACTCAAGATGGAATAGGTGATGAGTACCCGAAGGCAATTGTCGGTCATGTGAATGGCAACTATAGATTCAGATTGAGAGGAAGAGGGAGAGGGAGATGGAGACGAAGAATCGGAAGTTTGAGGAGGTTGGCGAAGAGCGGAGGATGCCGCCGACGAACTGACTAATCTCAGGTGGTTTTCGCGAATCCGAGCTGCAACGAGAGGAGCCAATCGAAGAATCATCGAATTCACTGGACGACGCCGTTCTTTGCCCTTGGAACCCACTTGATCAATGAAATCAGAGCACCAAAAGCAGTAGTTTGGTTTTCAGTTCACTCGTCTTGGAGCCATTTGTTCAATTCAATTGGATTCGGACTCGGAGGAGACAAAAATAGAAATGGATATTGGCTAAGGAGATTATGAATGAATCGATCATATGCTGGACCCGCTTTTATTAAACTTTTGCTGTTTGGACCTTCGCCCAAAGGCCTTAATTTTGCAAGCTCTGAATTAGCCTACCTTTCAACCCAAGTTTTGAGCTATTAAATATTTAAATTTTTACAATACTCTGCCAAACTCTTAAATGGTTTAACGAAATTGGTGTAATTGTAATTTTTCGAGTTAACGAGTGTTTAAATTTAAGATTGAGTTTCAAAATTTTCTTGTTTCCGTTGTTTATTTCTCCTCTTTCATCTCCCAACTCTAGGCTAGGCACTGATGCTTCCAAAGTCGAAACGTCTCAGACGACTACAGGGAAAAACATAAAGGACGGAAAGGCACATATACTACTGTCAAAGACAAGAGCAGGTAACATGTGTTCTTAGAAGCCAAATAATCTCACAAAAATGGATCCTGAATTCCTGATCAACCTCATTCATCAATGCAAAAAAACTATTTCCAGTATACATTTCCCTCTGTGTGTCCGTTTATTACAACTTACTACTACAGATTAGTGAAAAAGGTATATGCGTATGAATTCAGTCCGATTTCTCTCTCTATCTAATCCCATTTGCGGGCATCATACCCTGCTTGGTATAAATCCTTATGTACTACGAAACAATACAATCCAAGAGAATGCAAGTCCTTTGTGCCATGTCCTGACCACTCGAAAACCTGCAAGTGTTACAGAGGCTCAAACTATCCTTGATAGTAACCAAATAACCTGCGCGGATGCTTTACTCAGTTCCCCTTGTGAAACATCTGTGCTCAAGAGCACTCAAAAGCATGTAGAAGCCAATACTTTTAAAGAAAGCAGCACGCATTCAAGCTCCAGCATTTTGCCAAGTATATAAATTTTCATCATACAGAGAACCTTCACTCCCAAGTCCCTAACCCTAATGCAAAAACAGCCTTCACTTGGACACAACTGCATATGATGTTTGTTTGATGTTCATCTTTTCCTGCTTTTAACAAGTACCTGTTCATGAATGTGGTTGTATGACAAGCTATTGCACAACTCACATATGCAATACATAACACGCTGAAGGTTGCCTCATTCAAGGTACATTTAAGAGATCACCAATAGTCACGGCATGAACATGACCCATCAATAAAACGATGGAAACGGTTAGTGTCCCGCACAATAATTTCTCTACCAGTTATTTTAGATATGAGCTTGAAGGCCATATGACAATCACCACAAACGCGAAGATTTTTCGTTATCCGAATAACATCATTTTGCTTAGTACTTATTAAACCAAATGCTAGAGCAAGCTTCTCACTGTGATAGCCCAGAAAATGTTCCTTCTCCTCCTCTTCAATATCAAAGAGCACAAACTCTGTAGTTGGAACGTAGCCTGCTGCTCTCAACTTCATGTTCAATTCACTAAGTTTGGCGTGTATCTTATCTGACATTGGATGAGACGTATCACCCACAAGAAACTCGTGAACAATTCCATCTAATTCTATCCAACTGTATGCCGGTACCTTCTGAATTCCCTTCCCATTCATCACTGACCTAATTTTCTCTGAATCCTCCCACTTGTTATTAGCAGAGTAGATATTTGACAGAAGCACATAATTCCCTGAGTTCCATGGTTCTAACTCAATCAATTGCTTTAGCACATGTTCAGCTAGCTGAGTATCTCGATGTAAACGACATCCACCTAACAAAGCTCCCCAAACAACGGTATTTGCCTTCATTGGCATGTTTTGGATCAACAAATGGGCTTCATTTAACAAACCAGCTCGACCAAGAAGATCAACCATACATCCATAGTGCTCAATTGTAGGACTTAGAGAATATACACTGTCCATACCATAAAAATATCGACGACCATCATCAACCAGACCAGCATGACTGCAACCACAGAGCAGACCAAGGAAGGTGTTCCCATCAGGTCTTAACCCATTCTTCTCCAGCAGTCCAAAGCAACTAAATGCAGATCTGACATGGCCACCCATGGAAAGACCTGATATCACGGCATTCCAAACAACGAGATCCTTTTGCTTCATACGTAGAAAGACATCCCAAACTGAAATAATCTTCCCACATTTAGCATACATGTCAATCAAAGCTGTACCCAGAACAGGATTAGACAGGAACTCATTCATTTCCATTAACCTACTAGCCCACTCCCCTACTTCTAACGCTCCTAATCTTGCACAAGCAGACAGCACCCCGACCATCGCATAACAATCCGGTTTTAAATTCTCTCCTTGCATCCGATAAAAGAGATCCAATGCTTCTCTAGGAAGCCCATTTGCTGCATAACCCTGAATCATAGAACTCCAAGACACAATATCCCTCTCGTGCATCTCATCAAAAACAGCACAAGCCCTCTCCATACTTCCAAGTTTAGCATACATATCCACCAAAGAAGTACTCACGAAGACATTTCTCCCCATGCCACTCTCTGCCCAATACCTATGTATCGACTCACCAGCACTCAAATCCCCTGACTGACTACACGCAGATAATACCCGAACAAGCGTGAAACTATCAGGCCTCAAACCCGTCCCCAACGACCGCCAAAACATATCGATAGCTTCTCTAAACCTCCCAAACTCAATATAGCCACTAATTATAGCGGTCCACGAAACCACATTCTTTTCAGGAATATCATCAAATACTTTCTCTGCATCCTGTAAACCACCACATTTCGCATAAAAACAGACCAACCCAGTCTTCACAAACACATCATAATCAAAACCCCCTTTCACCACAAGGGTATGAAGCTTAGGACCCATTTCTAAATCTAATAACCTCGTGCATGCTTTCAGCAAAAACGGAAAAGTAAAATTATTCGGCAAAAATCCTTGTTCACGCATAGAACGAAAAAACTCAACAGCTTGGTCGAAACAGTCTTTAGCGACCAACCCACGAATCATTGTGTTCCACAAATAAATATTGGGCTCTTGGGTTTGGTAAAAGACGAGCTTTGCATAATTTGGGTTGCTGAATTTGAAGGCGGATACAAGAAGCCTGTTGAGGAGATAGTTGTTTTGGTTGAGGCCGTTGCGAAGGAGGCGGCCATGGACGTGTTTCAGCTGATTTAATGAACTGAAGCTTTGAAAAAGAGCCGTTTTGATTCCCTTCAAGACTGTTGGAACCATGAGAGACGCCAGGTTCATTCCTCATAGAGGCTGCTGTTGATTCCCTTTCCCGCGTAAGTTTCAAAGGGCGGTCGCAGCGGTCTTCATTTTTTCGAAGAAACAAGAGCGATGGACTGTTTTGTGTGCGCATTTCATATGGGGTCTTGTGTTGAACCTGACAATAATTGGGGTTGGGCCGTTTGGATTTATAGCTATTGAACCAGATAGAACGAACGATCCAGTTTTGAATTAAGCTTTAGTTTTATCTTGTTTATGTAAGTTTGACGCTTTTCGATCCGTATTTGACTGAGGTTTTGTAATTGAACTCAAATCGAACTTGAGGAACGAATAAAGATCGAGCTGTTGAAGTTTTAAGATTCCACTCTAAAGTTTGGGGTTCAAATTTTATTAATACAATTTTCGTCCCTAATCTAATAATATATATTTGATAAAAAAAGAAACTTAAAAAATTAACTAATAGGAATTAGATATTTTAAACTTAATTAAAGTTGAAAGAGATTTCAGTGGTGGGTTTTTCTTTTTTTTCCCAATTACAATTAATCTATCATGATGAATCAACACAAATATATTCTAATTTAAGAACATCATAACTAGACTTATGAATGATGGAACAAATGATAAGATGTAAATAGACTAAAATTACATTTAGCGAAATTTAAATCCAAAACCTCCAAATTAAGGCCTAATTGAGATCTTATCAAGCCTAATTTCTTTCTTTTTCTTTTCTTTTTTTTACATGGTAAACTAACACGAATTGCTTGTGGAGTCCATCCAGGCAAATTCCCAAGTTCTAGATGGACACCATGTAGATTAGCCAAACTCTATAGTTGTGGTGATTAGGAAACGTTCTACATTGACACGTTACGTCACTCCTTTCTTTCTTTCTTTCTTTTTCTCCTTTTTTTTTTAATTTTATCAAAAAAGAATTCCATTTATAAAATTCTCTACAAATAAATCTCCATAAAATTAATTTTTACAAATAATTTTAAATTTTTATTGATTGCGCATACTGGAACGATTGCGCTGGATATCTCTCCTAAAATCCAATTCCAAAACCAAACGTGGAGACCCTTTTTTCCTCAATCGTCAAATATAAGCTTTTTAAGTTAAAATACTTTGTACTATTGACTGTAATACGTTAACTTTTGTTTTATCAGTCACAATAAATACTAGTACTGGAAATTGGAACAACCACTCTACCTCGCATATAAGGTTTGATTCAACTGTTTATTTGTACCTCTTGAAATTTAATGCTTATTACTGGCAATTATACCTAGGACAAATTGCAAATCTGTATTTAGGTTGAAACTGAAATGGCATCTAATCTCCAGCAATGGGAGTCGGACCCACTATTCGCCGCCGCAGAGGTGGTTCAAGACTCCGCCGATCGGTCAGTGTTCTTTTCTTGATGGGCTTATAACTTTGTTTGGTTTTCCTAGTTCTGTATTTTAATTTCTTGAACTAATTAAGTACCAATTACCAGTTCATACTTACAATCATATGCTCTGATTCTGTGTATTAGTATTTTACCATTCACGAATGCTTTTTTGAGGTTATCCCATTGTGACATTGTGGCTTCAGTACCCCCAAAAAAAGGAAGGGGAAGAAGGGAGAGAGAGAGGGGGGGGGGGGGTTGTGTTGGACCTTTGAAGACTCATTTTTTTCTGTGAAATGATAAGATTGCGCATGCATTCAAAGCATGTATCTCATGTTAGATGTATTCTTATGTCATAATAAGCTTTAACATTACCTTTAAACTCTAATTAATGTAGGAAGCTGTGAAAAACATACTAAAAGTTGGGTTCTTTTTGGGGTTAATTCCAAAGGTTTATCTCAGATGTCTAACCTGCCGTTTTAATCAACTGTTTTGTACAGAATGGCATCAATTTTTCGCCTTCTGTTGCATGAGGAGAGTCTTACACAAGGATACCATCCAGAGTTGAGGCTACTTCATTCTATCGAGTATCACAAGCGTGATCTTGCAACTTCTCTAGAAACAGCAAAGTGGCAGGTAATATGTATAGCTTCAGTCTTTTTTGCTTTTCCTATTTTTTAACTTCCCCCCTTTAGCTTAACTCTGTCACATTTTTCAGCTGGAAGACTTTGAAAAGGAGGTAAACATGTTAGCTATGGCAGATAAGTCTGAGGCGAGGCAAAATGTAATCTATAGACACAAACAGTTTATTGGAGCCATTAGGGAACAAATAGTGAATATTGAGAAAAGCTTGGAGAGAACTGCTGGCGATTCAGTAAGGAGTACAGAATGGGTTAACTTAAATGAACAAGATAGGGTTGGCTTGGCATCATTTCTTTCAGGAGGGAAGCCCGTTAAATATGTAGGAAGTGCGAACTCAGAAAATGATACCAGTTCTTTAAGAAAATTTCTTGATCCCGCTGCATCATCTAGCACTATTGATGAGATTGTTGAGCAGAAAGCTGAGACTTTGAACATGAATGGGGTTACCCCTCATCTTTTAAGGGAGGAGAATCAGTTCTCTGATCTCCAACCTTCTGGTAGATGTGAGAAGAATGATTGGGACTTGGAGGCCAATGAGGCCAAAGATAAAATTTCATGGAAGCAGAATAAGATAAGTAATTATTATAGCAGAATGAGTGGCTTCAGATCTTTGAGAGACTTTATATTTGCATATGGGGGTAGGGGAAATCGAAGCTTGACGAAGAGATGGAAAGATGGGGAGGAACAGAGGCATTCCCCACGAGGGATTGAAATTTCTCATACTATGCAGGTAAGTTTTGACTGATTCTTCAGCAACTTACGAAGCTGACTTATACTATTTAAGAACTTCCTTATCGGACATTAGCAAAATGTACTATATGCACATGAGCTTGTGAAGAAAAGAAATACACAAGAATTACATACTACTTAGCCAAGGTTTACTTGTTAGCTTCAGATATCAAACTCTTTCTCAATTCGAGTATTGTTTCCCTTGGCAGAGATATCTTTCACAGCTGGGATTAGCTTGCAGATGTGGAAGTTTCCAATTTTCAGTTCCAGAATTATACACCAGAATTGTGAGTTCATGTCACTGGTTTAGGACCTGGATGGAAAGACACCAGACATTCCCGTGCAATACTACAGTGCGCTGTCCTTCAATAGTATTATTCTGGGCAATAATTTTGACATTAATAGTTTTAGGTAATTCTATTTCCAAATACAATATCAGGTTACTTTCTTTTGTTCTTTAATGTTACTTGTCACATGTTAAGTCCAGGTCACTCATTCATCGTGCTTTTCTCATGCTCAGACATGTAGCCAATAAAAAGAAAAGGAGAGGAGAAAAAGAAAAAAAGAAAGAACGATTCTAAGTATGCAGATCTCAGTCTCCAAATCATTTTACTGGACCATGTGACTGAGAAAACATTCAAGGCCATTAAAAAATATTGAGCCACAATTGAGACCATTTTTGGTCCACAGTCTCTGTTAAAAGTTCAAGAATTATAGGGAGAAATGTAATTTTTGTTATGTCACTGATGCAGGCACCCTCGCGTCTCAAATTTTGTAGTTATAATTTACAAGAGCCTCAGTTTTCAGTATTCTTTCAATGTTGGAATGCATACTGAAGTTGTCTGCATTTCCAAGCAAGTGATTGTTAGTTGGGATCCTTCTGGTTTGTTGATTATGGTACTTTGGCAGTATTATCAGTCTGAAAATGAGCATCAGCATCCAGTTAATGGTTACAACTGACTCAACAATAAAGTATTCACCTTGCTGGATCCAAGTACTTAAAACTACATGCCATAGCTTTCCACATTGTTGCATTGGTGGACTGTGGAAAAGATGATTCTGACCCATCATGTTGAAAGTGAGACTCCTGCAACCGACAAACTGTTGCAGATTCCAGACTTAACTGACTCTTGTAAGACCCCAACAAAAAGAAGCTTTTTAGCTACTTTATTGTTCTAATTTGTTCGGTGCTCATTTGATCGAAGAACCTTGTGTTCAGTGTGAATGTTTTATGACTTCAACGTAAAGGCATTATAGCTAACAGCTTGTACAAGTAGATGAGAAACAAATTCCTTGGGTTTAGTACTTGTATAGATATAATATCATGTTTATAATTTGTTGATCAGGGAGAGTCTGGACATAAGAATGAGTTGAAAGAAGAATATAAATCATTATTCATTGGAGCAGCTCAACAATGCACAGGCTGACTCACAACTCGCCTTTATGTGAAATATAATCGCTGGTTAAATGGAAGTACTGGATTTCTACTTTTCTAGTGTACGTGTACATGTAGTAAAACACAGATTCTTCGTGCAATTGCATAAAAATTTTATAGTGATTATGATGGTCGGTGAGAATTGATCCACTTACCACAGATTGTTGACTTTGACTTTATCTTTGCTCTTTGGATAACCTACGCAGACTAACCTTGCCTGATGAGTAGTCTCAGGAATGCCAATAGGTATGTGCCGCTTCCGATGCCCTTGCCTCATACACCATCTATTCTTATTTCTTCTACGAATATTGATTTATGAATTTGAGATTTCAAAGGAGCCACAAACTTCTGGCCTTGGCTTCTCGGCAGAAATCATCTTGGAAATGCTTAGCTGGCATACCATTCTCCCATAAATTATCCATATTGTCCCAATTATTTGAATATCCTTTTTAGGACTGATGAGAGCCCACCAAACAATTTATCCGGGTTCAATTTTCTTAATGATCTCGCATGGTTCGTATGATAAATAAAGAAAAAACGGAAATGATGAGGAGCAGGAGCAGATTCAAATGCATTCTAATTGATCTTTCATCGGAAACCAAAACGAAATGGATCCTGAATTCACGATCAGCCATCCATTGAACAGTCATATTTAGTTCTTTTGATGGCCCCGGAATCAATAGATCACATATATTTGCCTTTGGATTTGATATTAATGAAAAAATTTCACAACAGATTAATAGCTTCCACCATAACCTCCGTCATTGATAAACCAATATATCAAATACATTAGCCTAAGGAGTTCATAAATAATATGAAAGTTCACAAAAGATTAACAATTTCGACCTCATCAAAGATTAATAATTTTCCCCTTAACCTCCCTCTTTCCAGGCCTAATCCGGCTCTTACTTGCACAGATTACAGACAAAAAGGTATATACATACAAATTCAGTCTGGCTTCTCTATCTCTCGAAACCTTCGATCCCATTCTCGGGCCTCATAATCTTGTTCGTACAAGTCCTTATCAGTACTGTAAACGATACGATCCCGTCCAATATAATTTCTCTGCGCCATGTCCCGAGCACTCAAAAGCTGGAAATGTTTCCACAGCAGCAGCATATAGAAATATAGAGGATTAGCTTCTGAAAACAAATGGAATACTACTATCCACAATCATCACTAGCGAGCCAAAAACTTCTGTGGAAGTAGCAAGACACTATTGGTTAAGAAATTTCCATTTTCAACTAAGCTGACATTAGAAAATGCCTAAAATTTTTTAACCATCCTGATGATCCCAGAAAAAATTTGCCTTATGGTTTTCCTTTCTATCTAGCTCTGTTTTTTATCAGGTTGGGGGGAGAGGGAGGAGAGGACAAGAGGTGCAGAAAGTAAAAGGGCAGACAACATACACACAAAAACCACAAAATCACAAACCACTGTAAGGAAACGGTGCAGGATAAATAGCCAAATGGTGGTTGACATCAAACAGCTATTGGCACGTGTACCAATCAACTTAGAATAACATCAGTATCATCAGCTGGAAACAAAAATAATATTGTACAATATAGGGTACTTGCCACATCGCCCACGTTAAATCCCAAAATTTGCATTGAGAAGAGAATAAAGAGATTCTGGAAAACACGACATAGCATTCAATCACTCCAAACAAGGGTAAACAACTAAAACCAACAATCTGAGATCTTGTGTTATCTGAAACCTTCTTCAAGTGTGACAGCAAAAAGTGGTCCATTTTCAGACATGGAGAATCACTAACGGCCTTTTGCCATTCCGTTTTATGAGATCTCATACCGCACACAATAAATTATGAAAAGAGAAGACATAAAATTGCACAAAGCTTTGTGTTTACCTTACGCCTAAGAGAGGGATCAGGCAACTCAAGTGCCCGAGCACGTTGTTCCCTGGCTTTATTCCTCTTTTCAATCTTAGAATTCGTTCTTTCAACAAAAAACCATCGAACCAAAGGAATTGCAAAGAAAGAGCCAGCATAAATCTGCATATTTTAAGTAGCAACTGAGCGAATCAAAATATCTGAGAAAAAGAACAAAAGAAATTTGCAATGCAAATCTAGATCTCTCAAGTTCACAAAAGATCTTGGGAAACTCTCAAATGCAATTCTAGATCTCTTAAAGACATGAAAAGATCTACTAGTGACATAAAAACCAGAACAAAAATCTTTGACAATCACATGAATAATGTCACAGGCAAGTCTGCACTCCTTGAGAGATCAGTAAAACATAATTCCTCCTATTACTTTTATTCAGTATGCGAAACCAATTATTTCGTAAAGTAGCCAACTAATGCAAAAGCACCACCAAGATGACTTAAATTGTAAAGATTGGGCACAATATGAAGTCCTTTTTGGCTGGTTACTGCGAAGCATATCAAGATTCCCCAAAGTGCAGGCACCCCAACCCTCCTCTCTTTCTCTTTATATTCACAAATCTATCTCTCTCACTCAAAACAACACCACCAGTCATCCATCAACTTGCCAGGACTCTAACCAACAGATAAAAATCAAAGTCTTCCATGTGAGTTCATTGAGAAAGAATGCAATCACCCTCTGTTAAAACTTTAGAATTCCCGCATCTGATTGCTGACAAAAACTGATAGAAAGCATAAAGCTATAAAGCAAACTATTGGACAAGCAATTCTAATTTATACTAGCGAGAGAATTCACTTCTTCTGATTGAAAGTGCTTATTAATCCTAACTTTACATTTGACAACATTATGCAGAATCAGCTTCTCTGCTTGAACTTTTTATCTGTAATAATGAAAGTTACAAAACCTCAATTGCATCTACAGCATTTTAACAATGCTTAAAGAAAACACCCACTCATACCTGAAGTAATGGAAAGATGTCAGACACAAATGAAATGAAGCCACTAGGTGAAACTGTCATACTCCTACAAGTCAGAATTAAAGTAGAGATGTCAGAAATGTCACAAAGAAAATTTAGTCTAAACTGAAGAAAGCTAGCTGACCATACTTCAACATGGTACCAAGAAAAATAACTCCAAACAGATTAAGCCCACCCAAGCCAATAACCACTGCCCTCTCTGAAGCGTTAGTTTTGCTGCAATATGAGCTTTTCACATGTTAGCAGACTGAGATAGACCAATTACTACACCACAACAAGAAGAAAATGATTAAATACCTAAATCTCCATTTATTTTCCTTAAAGAATTTCTCACCACCGACCCAATCAGCCCATCTTTTACCAACATATTCCTTCCTACCACTTCTCTGTGGAGTAGCAGTTCGTTGTAATGATGGAAACCTGTACAGAATATTTCCCTGCAGGAAGCTCAGTTCCAAAAAAGGAGAATATAAGAAAAAAATTTTGAGACAATATTCCACTGGCATAATCTAATGGTGATCCTTGGTGCAATGTTAATGTTATCTTATTTTAACCTTGGGGTCGATTTGACACACAAATACAACCTAAAAAGTAACTTCTTGCAGGGTAAGGTTGATGTAGATCTAATCCAGAATCCAAAGTACCCACACCATCCAGAACCAACAACCGAGAGAGAGAGAGAGACAGAGAGAGAGAGAGAGTATTGAAGAGAGCATCAACATCTGTTGTAAATACACAAATCGCAGTTGTATATTTTGAGCTTCCTCACAAATTTCATCACCTTATCTTCACATTACATGCGATCAATCAAAATGAATACAGCCTTAAACTATGAGAATGCACCATGAGAATTTTAAACGAGCAACAAGTCTGAAAAACTAGTCTAACACACCTCTTCATTGACTTCTGGCTGTCCTTCAAACCTCAAAAGCACAGGCAATATGTTGGAATCGTCATCCTGAAACAGAGAATAAGCACTGACTGATTGCAAATAAGACCAAGATTTTGCTATAGAACACATAATGTCAAGTATGAAAATACCGTCTTGTCAGTAGTCTCTACATCAAGATAAGGAGCAATTTCTTCAGCTGTAACAACACCACCATTTGATGCAATGTATTCTCCAATCTGAGAGTAGTATTCAGGTATGAAGGATAGCCACCAGGAAGGATAAGAAAGGTCAGTATGCATTCATCCAAGCACTTTATTGAATATCCCAGAAATAATCATCTTATACATTTTCTGAAACTATGTATAAGCAATATCAGAGACAAATTTACAAAGCAATTCAATGCCAAGCCGCTAGATGGACCCTTTATCAAATGCATATTTCACTTCACCCTAATAATCATACTCCCTTTTTCCGGTGTACTGTACTACATGGCAATAAACATTTGATGAACAATAATTTTAGCAGCTATCAAGAAGTCCCTCAACATTTGATGAAATCACTTTCATATCAGATCGCATGGACAGAGTTTCCATTTAGTGTCTCTGCTAAGTGGCATAAAGTAATTGCCATATAACTAGATTATACTAGCCCAAATTGACTGTATGATATGACAGAGACTGAAATTATACGTAAATAGACTAGTTTGTAAAGTATTATTTCTTGAACAATTCAATAAAAAATTTAAATTCCCTCAGGAGGCAGTTTAGGTACCCAACAGGTGCTTGAGCCCTCATCCCAATCCATCACAAGCTAGCCAAGGACAGATCCTAGAGGAGGCCTAACTCAACTTTTAACTTGTCATGAGGCCATCTAGGCTAATTAGCAAGGCGGGGATAATATGAAGGTCACCAATAGCGATTTATAGAGACTGAACTGCAGCCAGGAAAAAAGTAATCACCAAACCAACAACCAAGATAGTTTTTGAAGCCTAGTTTATGAAAGCCATTGCAGGATTGGATTCTCAATGTTTCCACAGAAACAGGATTTAAGAAGCCATTCACGCATGTTACAAAAGCTAAATGTAGGTCTAGATATCAGCTTGGTGTATGATAAAATGGAGTGCATTTTAATAAAGCCTAATTACTTATTTACATGCTATTGACATGTACATAATGCCATGCATATCGTACCAATCCAATGAATTTGGCTGATCAAGTGTTTTCCTCATTGTCAAAACAACATTTACTCATTGACATGTATATAATGCCATGCATATCATACCAATCCAACCAAGATGGTTTTTGAACAGTTTTTGAACCCTGGTTTATGAAAGCCATTGCAGGATTGCATTCTCAATGTTTCCACAGAAACAGGATTTAAGAATCAATTCATGCATGTTACAAAAGCTAAATGTAGGTCTAGATATCAGCTTGGCGTATAATAAAATGGCGTGCAGTTTAATAAAGCCTAATTACTTATCTACATGCTATTGACATGTATCTAATGCCATGCATGTCATACCACTCCAACGAATTTGGCTGATCAAGGGTATTTCCTCATTGTCAAAACACCTTTTACCAGTGATTATAAACTACCCAGATTGCAGTTTAAAGCCCCTGTGAAAGACAGGGAAAGTGGCCAAAAAAGAAGCATATTACTGTAGTCTAGTTCAACAGCTAGATGAGCAAAATCATCTCAATTATTTTACATCGATTTTAATATTGAGAAACTGATCAATGAGAATTATGAAATAATGCTAGAAAGGATGAACACAAATTGAAGGATGCAAATCATCAGTGGTTGAAAATGCAAACAGTAAAGTTACGGACCACTACATTCAGATCTCAATTATTACCAACTTCCACCTCTCTTCTTCAATACCCTGGTTTGGATCCCCATCCCCAAATACAAAAGAGAAAACCTGCAAACAAACATTTCAATATAAAAATGGTTCCTATTTCTCCTAACAAGCAGTGAAAAGCACAAACACAAAGAACTTTCTCATTACAGATTCAATGAAATTCATGTTTCCGCTATCTTCTCTTAATCGCTGCCTCCTATAATAATATGGATCCCAGTACCTGAATGGCAAAAATCAAGTCAGAAAACAATAAAAAGAAATATTAAATATATAATCTCCTCAATTTCCATCTCTCAACAATAGATAACACACATACTTTACTTTAGCTAGGCCACTAAGCTTAGATTAGGACAAAAACAAATACCACTGAATAAAAGCAGATTTTTTTCAGGACCTCAACTCTATCTGATAAGGTGACACTCATTTGGATTTAATAAAAACACTTTTCTTTTATGTAGCACCAATCCTCAACCTAGCAATGGTCACCAACTGAATGTAAAACACTTCTTTCAACAGTTGATAAGGTAAAACATAATTGGACAACATCGCTGTTCAATCAATGTAAGATTATTATTCCTCCCAACTCCTGTGGAGCCATAAGAGTTTGATTAATTATTTTAATTACTTGAGTTGTACTAGAACACAGTGAAAATGAACATGTAAAGATCAACAGTCAATGAATTCAGCAAATATAACCGCCTACAAATTCAGCAATTGGCTAAATGAATAAATTTCTAAGGGTTTTATCACTAAGAAGACTAATTTAACATGAAAATTTGAACTCCTGTAAGAAGTTAAATAGAGATACAGATCCAGATAAAACTCACTTCTGGTGAAATGAAATGTACATGACGAACGGTTAAGGACATTTTTGTATCTGGACTAATTACTAAATCTGATATGGGAGCAAAGCCCTTACAATAGAACAAAATCCCTACGACTTTACTTCTTTTAGTTCTTGATGAGTCATGCTAGAAATTTTACCAGAAAAGATCAGTTGGACTGAAATAGAAAGTGAAACCAGTATCATAAGATCTGCCACCACGTCTTCCACGACTGTCTTCATCACTGTAGCATCCACAAAGAGAGAGTTAAGAACAGTAGATATATGCTAGTAATTTCCTTGCATAGGATTATATGTGACGCAGTCCTTCTAATTACCACGCACATAAAACATCTCAAACAACACAAGTACACCTAGGGATTTGCATTACTATGATTGAGATATACCTTCTACTGGACAGGATAGCAATGATAGTGGTATAGACGATTACAATGGAAGCAATTAGCGCTGTTCCGAAGGAGACCCTCACTAGGTATTCAGCTCCCAGCTGCCAGCGAAAAGAGTTATATATTTTTCAAGCGAGAAGCTGAATTTTCTCGCTCATAATATGCAAGCCATGAGACCATTACCTTTGCCTTTTCTACCAGAGGTTCAATTCTTAACCTAAATGATTTAGAAGCAAGCTTTGAACGATAATCCTTGGGAAAAACATATAGTACATCCCCTTCTTCTGAGACCTGTTGTCGGGAACCCAGCAATCAAATTACGAAAACTACAAGGCCCATAACCAAAAAAAACAAAAAGAAAAAAAATCAATGACCTCCAAGAAGCCATCAGTATCGGCAGCAAGAGCCTGAAGAGCTTTCTGTGCTTCGTTGAGTTTAAGCCCAGCTTTGCTTGCCACGTCACCAACCGTGACTCTCCGTCCACAAGAATCAATAGCGTCCATCGTACGCTTCCGTAAATCAGCCGGCAGTTTGTCGCTCTCGACGGCGGCTCCGGGCCTAATTGTCGACGTGGTGACATCAATACTAGCCCTAATTACAGCAACGGAGCCTCTATTATTATTGCCGCATCGGCGACGAAATTTTAAGCTATCGATGAAAAGCAGAGACGACGCCGGCGATCTAAAGGGTGAGTGTTGAAACGAGGGTTTAGCAGATAAGGTAGTGAAGCGACAGTTGTGTTTATACTTGGGCGTTACGGTGAAGAAGCAAGTGGATACGGATGCCATTTGGGTTTTCAAGTCTTTTATCAATTCAAGTTTTAGCCATATTAGAGAAAAAGGGTTTTGGGATGGGAGGACTGATATTAGTTGGTGAAGAAGATTTTTACAGTCGGTATTATGTGGTGGCTGGTTTTGGTGGTGTATTTGAGTGCGAGAGGAGTTTGAATTGTTTTTGCTTGGTGAAGGAGGTGCCAAGCTTCAAGGGAATTGAGTAAATTCTTTGTTTGCGTTGAAAAAAATAAATAAATAAAATCTTCTGCCGCTGACCTTTTTGGAACTTTTCAGGATGTGTATGAAAGTTATTAGTTCTTATTAGTTGGTCTAATCTAAGTACACATCTAGCAAAGTGATGCCTTACACCCAAGAAAACTTAAGAGTCGGACGAGATGCACTAATCACGCCTACATAAGCGTTTTAGGATCGAACTCAAAATTCAGCAATTGACTTTTGATTGGTTCGAGGATTAAATTTACTTTCTCTATGAAATTTCTGACAAAAAAAAAAAGTGTTTTAGGATAAAATGTCCTACTATCAATTATACATGTAAAATTATAATCGTACGAGTACATATAAGATTTTGATGGTACGAGATATATGAATCGTATTACACTATACAAGTATTTTAAGACAATATCCGTTGCTACGAATCATATATGCAATATTACATGTATGATTATAGATGCACTACTCGTATTATAACATACAAGTATTCTAGAACAAAATGCACTACTATTAATCGTACATGCATCATTGTTATCAATTATATCACAACATTTTTTTTTTCTCAAAGAATCGAGAATAGTCAGTCTGTTAGATTAGATTATGAAACACTCAAGATCATGAAGAAAACACTCACCTAATTACACTCTACGAATCAAACAAAAAGGCAATTGTTGACTTTTAAATTAACTCACAGAACTTAAGTACAATGACACTATCTTACAAATATTAGAGAATACTGCTCTCAACAGATAAATATAATGAGACATATAAGGACAATATGCTACCAATCATACGTGCAACATCATTGTGAATTATATCACAGCATAAATATTATAAGATACTTCACTCGTTACATAAATACGATGAGAAATATAAGCATAATGAGATGTTACTAGATGAGGAACTACCGTACTTGTAGATTAGTACTGCGATTGGAGAGATTCACGCGTTATATTAAAAAACTCAAATGATTTATTTAGGTTTTAAAACAAATTAAAATACAAGTAGAATAGATGTGTGATAAAACTACACCAGAGAAATAAATACATCCAAACTTTTTTCTTAAATATACAAGAGAACTCCTAGCTCATAACATATGATATCCATTCTAGTCCTTTCTTTACACCTGAGCACATGCTGAATTTTCTTATTTTTCTTTTGGTTTTTTTGATACTATGCGTTGTCGCTGAGACATTACTGCATGTCTCGTCTTGTGTTCGGTACAGTTTTAACAGGCACGCCTACAGTTACGTCCAAATGGTGGCGAAAGAAGCTCCGCAACCAAGACTCAAATGTGATCCAGAGTTTCAGACTGAATAAATTGAAGGCTGGCTAATTGTGCAGCCTTAATGCATTTAGCTTTGCGTCCCCTTCTTTTGTTGCAACTGAGCTAATAGCAGGCTACCAACCTCTTGCCATTCTTTTAGAATGTCATCAATAAAAACAAAGAACCAACTGCCAGGACACTTGTTTGAATGTCAGTTGAAAGCGTACCTCCTTGAGAGAATGTTCTTACCGTTTTGTCCAAAATCTACTCGTATCTATTGAAACCAGAAGAAACAGTACATGACGATCTTCAGTCCAAAACTAGGACAAGCAAAAATTTGACCCCATAGTACATATTAGTAATGCACATGATCTCTTAAACTGATTTCATACCATTCAAAGTCGTGTAGCAACCAAAATCCCAACCATATAGACTAGTCTCTGAGTTTTTCCCTACTTCAACTCAATTTATGAATTGGTGACTGGTGGCTAGAACAAGTATGCAGACTAAAATGTAAATAGGGACTGCGAGAAGAAGACTCTCCCTTCCTTTGTTATCCCAATGGAAGTAATTAGTGTAAGCTTGCCAAAAGAATTGGTGTGATGTGCATCACTTGCCATCCACAATGCACATACTATGGAACCACATGTATTAGAGTATTTGCCAAGACAAATTTCTCCCCTTGCAGGTAGTTGGGACCAATATTTTCCGGATAACCATTAAGAATGCAGTTATCAACTCTCTACTTTAGCTAGTCCATCCATCAACCTATTATAGGTAGCAATGTCAGATATTAACCCCCTATCCAACATCTCCTCAACCAGAACTTCTCCCTCTTGCTTCCTAGCCTCTTTAGCATAACCAGATATCAAGATCCTGTAAGTCATACTATCTGGATCCAGACCCTTACTGGCAGCCAACAACCTCAATTTATTAGCTTCCACTGCTTTTCCTGCATCACACATGTCATGAAGCAAATAATTAAAAGTCACACCATCTGGAAGAATACATTCTTTTAACATCTTTTCCACAAATTTAAAAGCCTCGTCAATTCTTCTTGTACATCGTAAACCTTCAATCAAAATCGTACAAGCAATCAAGCTCGGAGGATTTCCCTTGCCCCATAACTCTTCCACCACCTCCATCGCCCTTCCCACATTCCTTTCCCCACAAAGCCTCTCAATCAGCTCAAAACAATCAAAATTACCAGGCAAAACCCCCCTTCTTGAAAAACTAATCAATAAATTGCATGCCTCCATAACCTTCCCAATTTTACAAAGTCCATTAACCAATATCTCACAAGTCACATTTGAGAGCTCACATCCTAACTCAAGCATCTCGTAAGCCATCGCTATACCCTCCTCAACCTTCCCTTCCCTAAAAAACCCCTTAATCAAGGTGTTAAAACTAACCACATTCGGAACACACCCTCTATTCTTCATCTCCTTAAACATTTCCAAAGCCAATCCAAACTGAAAATTTCTACAATACCCACTAATCAAAATATTAAACGTGATTACATCAGGCTTAACGCGGTCCCTAATCACCCTTTCGTAAAACTCAAAAGCCTTATTATACTTTCTAAATTTTACAAACCCGTGAATCATGATATTGTACAAAGCAACATTAGGCTTCCCATCAATCAACCTTGTCATAGCATCAAAAGCAAACAAAGCATCATCAAATCTACCAACTCTACCGTACGCATTAATGGCGAAACGGAATATGGGTTCAGTTTTAGGACAAGAGAAGATACCATCGGAGCAGGGGCAGGGGTTGGCAGCGATGAACTGGATGAGGTTATTGAGGGAGTCGATGCGATGGGAGGTGGCGAGTGAACGCACCATCCATTCGAAGGTGGAGTGGTCGTGGCGGAAAGTATCGAGAGAGGCGGCGTAGCGGAAGAGGTGGAAGTCGAGATGGGTGAGCGAAGGGTGGTGGTGGATGTGAGATTTGAGGAACGAGACCAGGTCTTGGGGTGTGAAGAAGGGTTTAAGATGCAATTTGACGATGTGGGTCAGGTGGTTAAGCTGAGTTTGGGTGGTCTGAATTAACGTCGAGGATGAATCCGGGATAGGAAGTGGCGGCGGTGATGCGGGCGGAGCTGCTGAAAAGTGGGTAGCGGGTGGTTTCGGACGGGGTTTGGGCAGCTTCTTCAAAACCATTTTTCAATTGCCCCGGGAAAGTTTGAGAAATTTCGCTTTTAGTTTTATAGTACAATCCGAATACTAGTAAATAATCATGGTTGGAACTATGAAAGTTTGCGTATATGCAATTAAGGTAACAGGGGTAGAAAAAGATGAGTAAGTCAAAAAAAAAATTTTTTTGTAAGATATAGATACAAGAATTACATATATGTCTAGACGATTACTTAAAAATTATTGATTTAAAAGATTATCTATTTGCCTATTTTGGTGATTTCATGGTAAATGGGATGACATATAAGATTTTCTATTTAAAAGTTTAACATGTAGATTGGAACCAATAGCAAATTTATCGGGGGTAGAAAGAAAGTATAATTTAATATATATTTCAAAACAGTTATTAATTGGTATGGTTATTGAAAAGTTTAAGGATTTAAAAAAAAGTGAAAAAATAAACCGAAAAAACACTATTAATAATAAAGGTTTGCCAAAATTCTAGTGTAAAAGAAATCATTTTTGAAGAGAGAAAAGGCATACTTCATTTCCACTCTGGAAATTCCTATAGAACCTTGTAATGAAAGATGTAACCAAGTCTTTCACCCTCTTATATTAAAATTATCATATTAAATATTAGTATATATTTTACATTTCAATTTTTTTTCCTTTGCATTTTCTTTCTAAAATTGTTGGCAGGACTATATTGTGCTTATTTGGATAAATGAACTTTCGAGTGTGATGGAATTTTTTGAAAGGAAGTGTTAAAAGTTGTACTAATATAATGAAATAAAGGGAAGTTACATCCATTCCCAAGCATAGTTTATAGCTAGTTCAATGATTTTAATATTAACGTGGAAATGTATAGAAATTTGGTTGAATCACAAAATACTCCGTGTAATATTGTATAAGTAGTAAATTACCTCGTGTATTCAAGAAACACACAAATTACTCTCTTAAATTATTAAAAGACATTTGTGCCCTTTTATATAAAATGCTTTGACAAATTTCTTTTTTTTCATGACAAAACCTACAAAATTTATAACAGGTGTATCCACGAGTGAGTACAACAAAACGATAAAAAAAAAAAGAGAAAACTCTCAAATATAAAAACTAAAAAACAAAATTTTTGCTACTTTTGTTACTAGATTAAGCTAATCTTACGTTATTTTGGTTAAAAACACATGTTTATATTTGCTACGTTTTTTTTATTATTATTGTCACTAACATAAATGACATTACAAGCATTTCTTGATAATCTATTTTGAATATATATGTCACGTAAATTACAACTTTATATTCACTTTGCAAGATGTTTGTTATATATTGCGGAAAAAACAAATGTTCATTTTTTTCTATACTTTTCTTCATGTTGGATATAAATAGTTAGAATAGTTTGTGACAAAAATTTTTACAATTTTAGAGTCATGATTTTGAAATATAAGAGGGCAGCAGTAATATTGGCCTATAATGGTGGCCTTATTTTGTTTCTATATAACAAATCAATAAGAACAACAATATTAAAAAAAAAATTAGGCTAAATAACAAAATACTCATGTAATGTTGCATTAGTAACAAATTGCCCCCGTATTTAAGAAATATACAAATTACCCCCTTTAATAGGTAAAAGATATCTGTGCCATTCTGTTCACAATATTTGTTCAAATTTCTCTTTTTCCTGCTAAAACATAAAATTTTGATATCATTCATGAGCAAGTTGTCGCGCCCCATTTTTCGAAAATAAATAGAAAGATGTAAAGAAGATGTCGGGAAAAGGGAAAAGGAAGTATTAAATGTAATGTTGTGGTTATTAAAAAAACGTGTAAATTTTTTTTGTAAAAAACTAATTTTTTGAAAATGCTTTGTAAAAGATGATTCGATAAAATGTGACAAAACAAATGCTTTACTTTAAAAAATAAAAGAAAAAGGGCCTAAAATGGGACTTTTGAAATGCGACGATTTTTGGGCCCGAAAATAGAGTCTAAAAAGGGTTTTTTAGTGAAAAAGGAGTCGCCACTTGATATTGAGTTTTGGTGTACCAAGTCACCCGAAAATATTTTATAAAAGGTAAGAAAATTAAGAATGATTCATTTAAAGAAATGATTTTGGCAAAATATAGGAAAAACAAGAAAAACCCTTTTAGACGACTCCAGGTCTTTGAAAACAAGAGAAAAAGGTTCGGGAGTCACAGTTGAAGAAAGGGAAGGCAAAGGCTCGTGCCTGAGGCACCCTTTCAACCTAGCCGAAACTAGTTGCGAGGTTTAGTCTAAATTTTCCTAATATAACCCTAAGATTTTATCACATTTGGATGCAACTATATGAATGCAAATCTAATCCTAAAAAATGGATATCGATAAGGGACGAAATATTCCATTGAGGTTTGGTCGGGATTATCGCATTAATTGCGAAACTCGAGTCTAGACCTCGATGGAGTCACGAGTATAGATGCAAAATGAAATGCAAAAGAAAAGGAAAATAGTAATATAGGTAATAAATGATCAAAGAGAGTAGGAATGCAACATAACGGGTACGGGGAACTAATAAACTCGTGACTAACTGTTTCTACTCACGGAGGGGGGAACGACATGTACGCCATCGCTTCCCACGTGAGTAGATGACCATTTCTTAGTCTAAATCATGCAAATGGCCTAAAATTCTATGTGTAGTGGAATCTAAAAATTATGCACCAAATAGATGTTAAAATAAGTAACAAGTTATAAAGTATATAAAAAAAACTCATAGAAAGTGGGAAAAGCCTAAAAAGATAAAATGTGTGTGAAATGTCATGAAATGCATACAAAAAATATTCCTAATGCTAAAATGACCTAAAGGCTTAGCATTGGACTAGCCTATTTTCTATAAGTTCTCCGCTAGCGTTGGACTAGAGAAGAAATCGGAATTAACCACAACTAGCTTTGGACTAGTGTGGCGACGATACACATATATAATTAAAGCAAGTAAATAAATAAAGCATGTATTAAAACAATAAATCACATAAAAGCAAATAATAGCAAGTAGGAGCACATAACACATAAGCATGATATTCTAGATGCAAAATCCTAAAGAAAGCGAATAAAACACATAAGCATGTAACACACGTAGCACACATAAGCCTAACTATTACACCGGAGAATAACCTAATTGCAGTCTAAAATAACCTATCTAACCTATCTATTACATTTTCTATCTAAATACATAGGCTTTGATTTTTTTTTTTTTTTTTAAATAGATAACACATAAACTATCTATTACATTAACTATCTAAGTACAAAAATTTTTACTAAATAGAATATTACCTATCTATTACATTTTTTTTTTGAATAATCAACAATTAAATTCGAGTAAATAATACGACATAAATAAATAAACACTCTCACATGGATAAAAATTATAAGCACAAAAGCACGTAGAAAAACACATAGGAGCACGTAGGAGCACATAAAAAGAAATATTGGAAGGGTAATCGAGGTACCTCTCATTCGTAAACCCGGTATAAATGGCTACTAAAATGAACAAACTTAATCAAGGTATCATTATTTAAATAAATAAACCATTAATTAAATTATTCTAGAGCAATCACTATAAACATGCTAATGATAATTCAAACAATTGTAGCAATGATAAACAAAAATAGAAAAAATAATGATAATAATAATTAATTATTTAGGAAGAAAAAGGAAAATTATTTAAGTAAAGATAAGTAAGTAGATAAATAAATAAAGTAGAACAACAAAAATAACATAAAAATAAAAATAAAATAAATAATAATAATAATAATAATAATAATAGAAGATAAAACATAATAATACATACATTGAAATTTTAACACCTCAAATAATAATTGTTAAAATAACTAGAAGAAAATAGAGAAACTAATTTGAACATTAATTAGACTAACAAGACCCAATTTTAGAATATTAATTATAAGTTTGATAAAATAAATAAAAAAAATGTAAAAAGAGATAATTTAAAGCTTTGAGGACTTAATTAATTCTAATTAATACCTTTTTTTTTTTTTTTTTTTTTTTTTGCAAAAATAAAATATTATAGGATTTGGATTAAAAGTGGAAATTTAGGCAATATTCTAAAGTAAAAAATGTAATTTATGAGGAACAAAAGGATAAAATTATAATTTCAAACCCCAATTAAGGTAATGACATAGTTTACAATGAATTTAAAGGCCAAAATATAATTTTCAGCGAGTATAATGCCCAAAAATAAAAAATTCCAGCAATACTTAAGTCCAAGAATATAATTTCAGCAAAGTCATTAAACAATACCTAATTTACAGCAATGTCTAGGGTCAAATTATAATTTTCAGCTATATAAAAGGGCCAAAAATAAAAATTCCAGCAACTACAAGTATAAAATACAAATTCCAGCAACAAATAAAGGCTAAAACATAATTCTAACAATTAATGGAGGTCTTAAAACAAATTCCAGCAACATAAAGGACCGAAAATATAAATTCCAGCAACAATAAGGGGCCAAAAATAAAATTCCAGCAAGTTTGGGGACAAAAATGCAAAAATTCCAGCAATGTGAGGGACCAAATTGCAAATTCCAGCCACATTTAAAGCCTAAAATATAATAATAGCAAGCTTGGGAGGCAAAATTGTAATTTTCATAAATATCAGAGGGTAAAATTGCAATTCCAGAAAAATCTAGGGGTCAGAATGTAATTACCGAAAAATATAGGGGTCAAAATGAAAATTAAAAAATATAGGGGCAAAATTATAATTATCTATAACTTGAGGGACCTAAATGCAATTAATTGGGACCTAATTGCAAAGAAAATAAAATTATGGGGGTCAATCTATAAAAAATAGAAACTTAAATGCACAAATCAGAAAATCTTGGGGCCACAGTAGCATTAATGAAAATACAAGGACTGTAAAATAAATACCTATTATTAATTAAAAATAAATTAAAAAACTAACTAATCAAAACGACGTAGTTTTGAGTGAAACTACGTCAAAACGACGTAGTTTCACTAAAACTATTTTTTTTTTTTTTTTTTTTTCGGCTGACTTAGTTTTAGTTTTTTTTTTTTTTTTTTTTTTTTTTTTTTTTTTTTTTTTTCAGACGTTTTTCCCCCTCCCCAGATTTCCTTTTTCTTTTTCCTTTTCTTTCTTCCTTTTCTTTCTTTTCTCTCTTTTCTTTCTCTTCCTTCTTTCTTTCTTTCTTTTCTTCTTCTTCTTCTCTTCTTCTCCTGGTGCCTTCCCGATCTACTCTCCATTTCCACTTTTTTTTTTTTTTTCTTCTTCCTTTCTTCTTCCTTTCTTCTTCCTTTCTTTTCTTCTTTTCTTCCTTTCTTCTTCTTCCTTCTTCCCTTTTCTCTTCCCCTTCCCCCCGATCTGCTATCCCACTTTTTTTTTTTTTTTTTTTAATTTAATTTTTTATCATTTCTCTCTCTCTCAGGTCTCTCTCTCTCTCTCAGGTCTCTCTCTCTCTCTCTATCTTACTCTCACTCTTGGCCGGACGTTTTTCAGTTTTTTTTTTTTTTTTTTTTTTTTAATACAAAACAAAAACAGAAAACAAAAAAAAACAAAAAAAAAAAAAAATTGAAAGTAAAAGTAGGAGATTTACCTGGTAGTGATGCTATTGTTGTTGCTGTTGTTGCTGTTTGTTGCTTGATTTTTTTTTTTTTTTTTTTTTCGGCTTTCTCTTCTTGCAGGTGTGTGTGTGCGTTTGAGAATTGTGTGTTTCTGTGTGTGTGGTTGTGTGTGAGTTGTGTGTTTCTGCAGGTGATTGCAGGTGTGTGTGATGTGCGAAGATGTGTGTTTCTGCAGGTGTGTTTTTGTGTGTGATGTGTGTGAATTGTGAGTGTTGTGCGTGTGTTCTGTGTGAGTGTGTGTTGTGCGTGTGTTCTGTGTGAGTGTGTGAATGCAGGTGAGTGTTTGAATGTGTTCTTTGTGTGTGGCGTGTGTAATGCAGGGGAATGAAGTGAGGTGCAGGTGTGTGATGAAGTTTGTGTGAGTCCTGAGGTGTGTATGCAGGTGTGTGTTTTGTGTGTGCTGTGTCTCTGTTTGTGCAGGGAGGGAGGGGAAAGAAAATGCAGGTTGTGTGTGATGTGTGTGTTCTGGTTGTGTGAATTTGTGTGTGAGGCGTGTGAAGAATGCAGGAATCAGTGGAATGTGGTGTGTGCGTTGTGTTTTTGTGATGCGCAGGGGAAAGGGACTGAGAGAAAGAAGAGTGAAAAAATGGTGAGGGGATTGAGTGTATAGAAGGAAAAAAAAAAAACAATCTCCCCAAATCCCCTCAAATCTGCTGAAATGCAGGGGAGTTGGGGAGAATTGTGATGATGGCATGGGGCTGCTCTGATGGCAGCTCCCATGCTGCTACAGTAGCAGCAGGCTGCAAACGCAGCCTGCTCTCCTTTTTTTTTTTTTTTTTTTTTTTTTTTTTTTTTTTTAGGAAGAAGTAAAGGACACAAGTGAAATATAATAAAATAAAATATATTGGGATCACTAAAAAAATACTGAAAAAACGAATAAATAAATTTTACTGCAAAAATTTAAAAATTATCATATCATTAAAATGTGCGATTAATAGAAAAATAATAATAACAAATAATAATAATAAAGTATAAAAATAAAATTTCTAAAAATCATGAAATTTATACGAGAAATTCATGAATATATGAGCTATGCATAAATAAATTCACTTGAAAAGAAAAAAAAATCTCATAAAAAGAATGCATTGGGAAACGTGCCATTAATAAACAAAAAAGATAAAAAATAAATAAATACTAAACGACCTCTAAAAATTATGAGATTTTCACAGAAAATTTATGAGTATTCAAAATGCATATATAAAATTTTTCACTTGAAAATTCTCATAAAAATAGCGCATTGGAAAACGTGACCTAAATATGGCAAAAATTATAAAATTTATGAAAATTAATAAATGACATCACGAAAATCTTACACAACATATATTATCACATAAAGCACATATAGTATAATTTTCACTCAAAAATTTTAAAAATTAACGCATTCTTGGGAAACGTGTCTTTAAAAGGACAAAAATTAAATAAATACTAAACGACCTCTAAAAAATTATGAGATTTTTACAGAAAACTTATAAATATTCGAAATGCATATATAAAATTTTTCACTTGAAAATTCTCATAAAAATGGCGCATTGGAAAACGTGCCGTTGAATTAAAAATACTAAAATTTTAAATAAATAATAAATGACTCCTAAAAATCATTAAAATCATAAATAATGATAAAAATAGTAAAATCAATGTATTTAAGAAATAAAATAAAATAAACTAATATTTACATGGTGAAATTACCATTTTGCCCTTGATGTAACAAATTGGACGTAATATACACAAAAATTACAATTGGCCCTTGAAAAATCAAAAAAAAAAATATCTCCTAAATAAAGTAATACGCATATTTTTATAAAATGTGTGTCAAAATTTGGTGTCTACAGTTTGCCCCTCTTTGTCGGAAGCTCAAAGAGGTTCCAGACAAAGACGTAGACAAAACCAAATTTTGACTCACTTATAAATAAAAATACAAATGTATTGACTCCGGTAAAGATGAATGTAAGAAATGCAGAAAGAATGACCGGGCTCCCTAGGAGCTGCCTACGTATCCCACATGAGGGAATCAGGTCAAAACGTAGTTCGAATGCAGGTAAACTATTCGCACAAATGATAACATAATTGCAATTGTTAACGCAAGCATTCAAACTCTTTTTTTTTTTTTTCCTTTTTTTTTTTTATTAAAATGGAGAAGACAACGTAACATTCGAACTGTTGAACAAAGATAACATAAAAACTGCAAGACGTAATAAAATGCCTAAACTAATAGATAAGCAAAGAGTACAGGCTGCTGGACAAAATAAATATTGATGAGTTAGATGCCATGTTTGGACTATCAGACTTGAAATGTAAACAGATGCCGACCAGGCTGCTGGACGGATGCATGACCTTGGGTTGCCAAGGTTGATGAATGCAAAGTTGGGCTGCCAAACTTGAGAAAGTAAATAAATGATCCTGGGCTGCCAGGAGTCATAAATGCAATGTCTGGGCTGCCAGACTTGAAATATAAATAAAAGATGCCGACCAGGCTGCTGGACGGATGCATGACCTTGGGCTGCCAAGGTTGATGAATGCAAAGTTGGGCTGCCAACTTGAGAAAGTAAATAAATGATCCTGGGCTGCCAGGAGTCATAAATGCAATGTCTGGGCTGCCAGACTTGAAATATAAATAAAAGATGCCGACCAGGCTGCTGGACGGATGCATGACCTTGGGCTGCCAAGGTCGATGAATGCAAAGTTGGGCTGCCAGACTTGAAATATAAATAAAAGATGCCGACCAGGCTGCTGGACGGATGCATGACCTTGGGCTGCCAAGATCGATGAATGCAAAGTTGGGCTGCCAACTTGAGAAAGTAAATAAATGATCCTGGGCTGCCAGGAGTCATCAATGCAAGGTCTGGGCTGCCAGACTTGAAACATAAATAAAAGATGCCGACCAGGCTGCTGGTCGGATGCATGACCTTGGGCTGCCAAGGTCGATGAATGCAAAGTTGGGCTGCCAACTTGAGAAAGTAAATAAATGATCCTGGGCTGCCAGGAGTCATCAATGCAAGGTCTGGGCTGCCAGACTTGAAACATAAATAAAAGATGCCGACCAGGCTGCTGGTCGGATGCATGACCTTGGGCTGCCAAGGTTGATGAATGCAAAGTTGGGCTGCCAACTTGAGAAAGTAAATAAATGATCCTGGGCTGCCAGGAGTCATAAATGCAATGTCTGGGCTGCCAGACTTGAAATATAAATAAAAGATGCCGACCAGGCTGCTGGACGGATGCATGACCTTGGGCTGCCAAGGTCGATGAATGCAAAGTTGGGCTGCCAACTTGAGAAAGTAAATAAATGATCCTGGGCTGCCAGGAGTCATCAATGCAAGGTCTGGGCTGCCAGACTTGGAACATAAATAAAAGATGCCGACCAGGCTGCTGGGCGGATGCATGACCTTGGGCTGCCAAGGTTGATGAATGCAAAGTTTGGCTGCCAACTTGAGAAAGTAAATAAATGATCCTGGGCTGCCAGGAGTCATCAATGCAAGGTCTGGGCTGCCAGACTTGAAACATAAATAAAAGATGCCGACCAGGCTGCTGGTCGGATGCATGACCTTGGGCTGCCAAGGTCGATGAATGCAAAGTTGGGCTGCCAACTTGAGAAAGTAAATAAATGATCCTGGGCTGCCAGGAGTCATCAATGCAAGGTCTGGGCTGCCAGACTTGAAACATAAATAAAAGATGCCGACCAGGCTGCTGGTCGGATGCATGACCTTGGGCTGCCAAGGTTGATGAATGCAAAGTTGGGCTGCCAACTTGAGAAAGTAAATAAATGATCCTGGGCTGCCAGGAGTCATAAATGCAATGTCTGGGCTGCCAGACTTGAAATATAAATAAAAGATGCCGACCAGGCTGCTGGACGGATGCATGACCTTGGGCTGCCAAGGTCGATGAATGCAAAGTTGGGCTGCCAACTTGAGAAAGTAAATAAATGATCCTGGGCTGCCAGGAGTCATCAATGCAAGGTCTGGGCTGCCAGACTTGGAACATAAATAAAAGATGCCGACCAGGCTGCTGGTCGGATGCATGACCTTGGGCTGCCAAGGTTGATGAATGCAAAGTTGGGCTGCCAACTTGAGAAAGTAAATAAATGATCCTGGGCTGCCAGGAGTCATAAATGCAATGTCTGGGCTGCCAGACTTGAAATATAAATAAAAGATGCCGACCAGGCTGCTGGGCGGATGCATGACCTTGGGCTGCCAAGGTTGATGAATGCAAAGTTTGGGCTGCCAAACTTGAGAAAGTAAATAAATGATCCTGGGCTGCCAGGAGTCATAAATGCAATGTCTGGGCTGCCAGACTTGAAACATAAATAAAAGATGCCGACCAGGCTGCTGGTCGGATGCATGACCTTGGGCTGCCAAGGTTGATGAATGCAATAATAAAACTTAAAACAATTCTTAAATGTAACGTCCAAATTGATAAAATTGTCAAAAATTTTTCTAAAAATTTTTGCCCCAGTGTATGGAATCAAATGATTTCAAAATCATGCCTTTCAAACTTGAGACTTGTGCAACGTGAAAATCCACTTGCAATCAATCCTTTCTCTTTTTTTTTTTTTTTTTTTTTTTTTTTTTTTTTTTTTTAGAAAAATTTGTCTCAATATAAATCAAATGAAATCAATTCATTGTCTTCTTTTGAACTTGTCCCAATGTAAATTAATTTTGTCTTAAACTCGAACATCATAATCAATTTCGAAAATCAAATTTTTCTCAAAAAATTTGCCCCAGTGTAATCAATCTTTCGCAACATTTTGCTTTAAACTCAAAGCATCATAATCAATGAAAAACCAAATTTTTTCTCAAAAAAATTTGCCCCAGTTTAAATTTTCAATAAAGACCCTCAATGACGGTGATGTAACTTCATCTGCAAAATAGAGAAAGCAGATATAATTGTCAAAAAAAAAACAATGCCACCACCTGACAATCCCTTCAGACAACTGGTACATATAAACATGAGTATTGCCCTTTTGAATCTTTGATACGACTTTCTTGCTTTCATGTCCCGCGAGTTCTCCGCATTCAATGAATTCTGATTCGCGGCTTAGCTCCAGTGCCCCGAATAATTGCTCAATCGGTGTATACTTCTGATTTTCGATAACTTTAGGATTGCCATTGTCTTTTATTTCATAAATCAAACGTCAAAATTTCAAAACATGAATTTGTTAAAATATTTCAAATGCAGTAATGTACGAACTTTTTTTTTTTTTTATTTTTTTATTTTATAAATAAAGTACATGCAAAAAAAAAAAAAAATTTTCAACTACAGAAAATAAATAAATAGATACTAAATAGAAACCGTTACGCTTGGTTGGAGAAATGAATTTTCAGGGAACAGCTCTGAAACAACTGCCATTATGATCCTTTAGATGTCGTCTTGTTCGAACTCTGAAAGTCACTAGACGATCAATGTCGAAGAAAAATCTCAAGTAACTATAGTTACCAGCTTTCAACAAACTCAAATCCAATGCCTGTATCCTGACTTCTTCGCCTGCTAGTCTTTAACTGCAACTCCCAACCACAGCGCCCTTTCGGGTTTTCACTGTGGTGTCCCCCACCCTTTTTCTTTTTTTTTTTTCTTTTTTTTTTTTCTTCTTTTTTTTTTTCTTTTTTTTTTTTATTTTATTTTATTTTTTTTTTTTTTTTTTTGGGAGGCGCCCTTTCGGGTTTTCGCCTTTGTAGAGTAGGATGAGAACAAACAACATTCAAGTTCTGGGCAATCCTTCCCCTTATCATTAAAACAGAATAGTATTCAAAAAATTTGGCATCAGTAAGACAATCTTCCCTTGATGATTCGGGATAAATATATTAACATCATATGCCATTTTGATTTGCAAATTTCCGTTCTAAAAATTATTGCAAGATAAAGATGGAGGTCGGTAACATTCTCGGCTTTTGTAATGAGGTCAGGTGAGGTGTCAGAAATGTTAAGGTTGGAAAGCAGACTTTATGAGGGAGCTGATTTGTCTTGAGGTCGCACTTGCAAAAGTTTTATCCTAGTATTGACCAATCGTTTTTCCTTAAGAAAATCTATTCTAACATTGTCATTCGCTTTTGGGGCTCTCATTCCCTTTCCCAAACAAGATTTGCCCCTTTTTTTTTTTTTTTTTTTTTTTTTTTTTTTTTTTGCCCCAGTATGGGATAACAATCAAGACAAAGAATTTGCTTCAAATGTGGGATAAATTTAGTGCAAAAGGTTATCTGGGTGTGGGATGCGACTTTCAAGTGGGTTGCCAAACGAAATTATAAATTCTGAAAGCTCAAAGGGGAGAACGAGGGTAAAGAATTGTTTTATGGAAAAGAAAGAAGGCCCGCATTTATCCCGTCTTCTTCTTGCAATAAAAATTATTTGAAAGAAAATTTACGAAATCAGATATAAAACCTTTTTACCATGTCTGAATTAATGATTTGGGGAAAGACCTGACCATCCATTTCGGCCAGGACGAGGCCCCCTCCTGATAACACTTTCTTGACAATGAATGGACCTTGCCAATTTGGAGCGAATTTTCCTTTTGCCTCCTCCTGGATTGGAAGAATTCGCTTCAGAACTTTGTCTCCTATTTCAAATTGACGGGGCTTGACCTTCTTCTGATAGGCACGGGCCATTCGCCTTTGGTAACACTGCCCATGGCAAATAGCATTCAATCGCTTTTCATCAATCAATGCCAACTGCTCATGACGTTCCTTGACCCATTCAGCTTCCTCTAATTGAGCTTCCATCAATATACGCAGAGAAGGAATCTCAACTTCCGCTGGCAATACTGCTTCCATCCCGTACATAAGGGAATATGGGGTCACCCCAGTAGAAGTTCTTATAGCAGTTCTGTATGCCATCAATGCATAAGGTAACTTCTCATGCCAATCTCGATGCGTATCCGTCATCTTCCGGATGATCTTCTTCAAATTCTTATTGGCAGCCTCTACAGCTCCATTCATCTGAGGTCTATAAATGGCAGAGTTTCGATGCTTGATCTTGAACTGCTCACACAACCCATCTACCACGTCATTGTTGAGATTCTTCGCGTTATCCGTAATCAATGTCTCTGGTATCCCAAAACGACAGATAATGTGATTTCTCAGAAAATCAGCTACCACTTTCTTCGTCACGTGCCTGTAAGACTCGGCTTCGACCCATTTAGTGAAGTACTCTATCGCCACCAGGATAAATCGATGACCATTCGAAGCAGGAGGATCGATAGTTCCAATCACATCCATTCCCCACATTGAACAAGGCCAAGGAGCAGTCATACTGTGGAGCTCCGAAGGAGGTGCGTGTATTACATCGCCATGTAATTGACATTTAACACATTTTCTTACGAACTCAACACAGTCATGCTCCATGGTAAGCCAGAAATATCCCGTCCTCATGATTTTCTTTGCCAATAAGTGCCCGTTCATATGTGGCCCACATACGCCACTGTGGATCTCCTTCATCAAATATTCAGCTTCCTTCTCGTCAACGCATCTCAATAAACCCAAATCACTTGACCTTTTGTACAGGACTTCTCCATTCAGAAAAAATCTCGTAGACATCCTTCGAAGAAAATTCTTGGCCGCAGTATTGGCACCCGGAGGATAAAATCTATTTTTCAAATATTCTTTCAGATCATGAAACCAAGGAAAGCCGTCAGCTTCTTGTTCAATGCGCAGACAGTGCGCTGGTTCCTCTTGAATCTTAACGAAAATGGGTTCAATTATAGTACCATCGGGATGAGAGATCATGGAAGACAAAGTCGCCAAGGCATCTGCAAAGACATTTCGAGTACGCGCGATATGTATGAATTCCAAAGTTCTGAACTGTCGAGCCAAAGTGAGCAAACAACAATGATATGGAATTATTTTAGAATCCCGAGTCATCCATTTTCCCAATGTTTGATGAACTAGTAAATCAGAATCACTAAATGCTGTCAAATCCTTGATATCCATATCCAACGCCATCTTCAAACCAAGAATGCAAGCTTCATACTCTGCCATGTTATTAGTGCAGGTAAATTTCAGTTTGGCAGTAGCAGGGTAATGTTTTCCTTCGGGTGACACTAGGACTGCCCCAATTCCAACTCCAAAAGAGTTTGAAGCACCATCAAAGAATAATCTCCATCCCGAAGATTCCTCATTAATATCCTCAGCTGTCCCTACAAACAAAATTTCTTCATCAGGGAAATAAGTATTCAATGGCTCGTAATCATCTTGCAAAGGGTTCTCCGCCAAGTGATCGGCAATTACTTGGCCCTTGACTGCCTTTTGAGTTGTGAACACAATATCAAATTCACTGAGAATCATTTGCCACTTAGCCATACGTCCAGTGGGCATCGGTTTCTCAAGCAAATACCTCAACGGGTCAGATCGAGATATGAGATAGGTGGTATGGTCAAGGAGATAATGTCTCAATTTTTGAACAGTCCAAGCCAATGCACAACACAATCTTTCCAAAAATGAATAATTCGCCTCATAGACAGTAAATTTCTTACTCAGATAATAGATTGCCTGTTCCTTTTTTCCTGAATCATCATGTTGACCGAGAACACAACCCATGGCTCCATCCAACACTGAGAGGTACATGATAAGTGGCCGACTTGGCTTCGGCGGTACTAACACAGGAGGATTCAACAGATAATCTTTGATTTTATCAAAAGCCCGCTGACAATCTCCATTCCACTTCATTGGGGTATTTTTTCTTAACAACTTGAACAAGGGTTCACAAGTGAGAGTCAACTGAGCAATAAATCTGCCGATGAAATTAAGCTTTCCCAAAAAACTCTTCACATCTTTCTGCGTCTTTGGTACTGGCATTTCTCGTATGGCCTTTATCTTGGCAGGATCTACTTCAATACCCTTCTTACTGACAATGAAACCTAGTAACTTGCCAGCAGGAGACCCGAAAGCACATTTTGCAGGATTCAATTTCAGATTATACCTTCTTAATCTTTCAAACAGCTTTCTCAAATCTCCCAAATGGTCCTCTGCTCTTCTGGACTTGACTATAATGTCATCCACGTAAACTTCTATCTCTTTGTGTATCATGTCATGAAACAGTGTAGTCATAGTCCTTTGATAGGTGGCCCCAGCATTTTTCAATCCAAAGGGCATAACTCTGTAACAAAATATTCCCCACGGAGTCATGAATGCTGTCTTTTCTCGATCTTCCTCTGCGACCAAAAGTTGATGATATCCAGCGAAACAATCAATAAATGAATCCATTTCATGCCCAGCAGTATTGTCCAACAGGATGTGAATGTTAGGCAAAGGAAAGTCATCCTTTGGACTGGCTTTGTTTAAATCTCGATAATCTACACATACTCGCACTTCGCCAGACTTTTTGGGAACCGGAACCATATTTGATAGCCAAATGGGATAGTGAGACACAATGATGATTTGGGCATTGAATTGTTTGACTATCTGCTCTTTGATTTTGAGGCTCATTTCAGGTTTGAATTTGCGAGGTTTCTGTTTCACTGGAGAAAAGTTTGGATCTGTGGGCAATCTATGAACTACTATATCTGTGGAGACTCCAGGCATATCATCATAGGACCATGCAAATACATCTTGGAACAGTGTCAAAAATTCAATAATCTCTTTTCTTTGGCTCTTGTTCAAATGAACACTGATTTTAACTTCTTTAACTCCTGTCTCAGTGCCAATATTGATAGTTTCTGTTTCTTCCAAGTTAGGCTTGGGTTTTTCTTCGTATTGTTCCAGATTCTTAGATACAGAGTCATAATCTTCTTCGATATCGCTCTCACTCTCATTAACGGTTTGCATTATTTCAGAATTTAGAGAGATATCGAAGTTGAACTTGTCAGTTTCAAACAAAGTGACATCCAAAGGATCATAGACAGTTATTTTCGGCCATCTGAAAATGAAACAAAATATGCAAACATAAATAAATAAACACAAATAGACAACTTTTGAATGAAAACTTGCATTTTCAAAAGAAGATATTTACAATCATAAGCTAGCATTAGCCTTTGGGCAAAGATAGACAGCATTTCAATATTTTAGACAAAAAAACTTTCTCGATATAACAAAAGAAATTGAGAATAGTTTCTTTCAAAAGCTAATGCGATAAAGTCAGAGCCTAACACTAAAACAAACTTTGAGAAAGTAATTCATTTCAGGGCTCCATCTAGAAATGAATTTTGAACAAAAGACAATCCCAAATTTACCGAAACTCCCTCCGGACAGGGAGATAATCAGATGTCCAATTGTTCAATGACTCTTTCCCGATTTCCTCAAAGTCAGTAGCATCAGACGATTCTTCTGTACCAGTCATTCCAATGAAAAGACGGCTCATCCCTTCCTCAACATCATAATCCTCATTGCATATTTCAGAAATAACAACCTTGGATGCCCTTGAAAAACTGTGATACAATGGAGGAACATAGAGTGAGACCTGTCTTCCTTCCTTTTCAGCCCTTTTTCTCTCCTTCATCTCCTTCAAATCCTTACCTGTTGGGTGAAAACCAAGCCCAAAGGTATTTTTCTGTTCCATTAGTTGAATAGGTTCCGTAATTCCCTGCAGCATCTTTCCAATACCCTTTCCTGGCCGGTAGTCTGCCCTGATCATTTCCTTAGCTATCATGATACTCGCATTAGGCAATAAGGGCTCCACAGGTGGCTTTCCTTCCGGAATCCAATTGACAGATACAATATCTGAAGTACGAAATCCCCAATCAAGTGATAGCTTATCTTTCGCCTCTTCAGCATGCCCCCGATTCACCATCATAGTGCAATCATCTTCCGCAAAAATAGTGATCAGTCTATCATCCATAATGAATTTTACCATTTGATGCAGAGATGACGGTACTGATCCAGAAGAATGAATCCACGGCCGCCCTAACAAAACATTGTATATGCCGGAAAAATCCATGACCTGGCAGGTAACCTGATATTGAGCTGGACCCATCTCGAGCACTAAATCAATCTCTCCTATAGTCTCCTTCCTCGAGCCATCGAACCCTCTAACAACGGTCAGTGATTGGCGAACTTGTGACCGTGAATATCCTAGCTTTTGTAGAGTGTTCCATGGGCAGATGTTCAGTGCAGATCCGTTGTCAATCAAAACCCTAGGCAAGTATCTTCCATTGCACCTCACAGAAATGTATAAAGCCTTGTTATGCCCCTTCCCTTCAGGAGTCAATTCATCTTCAGAAAAGGCGATCTGATTAGATGCCAAAACATTCCCTACTATCCCGGCTAGCTTCTCAGTGGGAATGTCCGTGGGAACATGAGATTCATTCAAAACTTTTAAAAGAGCCTCTCGATGCAGCTCAGATGTCAACAAAAGATTTAGAATTGAAATTTGTGCTGGCATGCGGCTCAACTGTTCCACCACTTTGTACTCACTTTTTTTCAAAATCTTCAAAAATTCTTCCGCTTCCTTCTCATCCACTGGCTGTTTAGGGGGTAGTGTGCTCTCTTTTCCTTTTGCTGGAATAACAATCTCTGGTTCGGCCATCACTCTTCCTGATCTTAGAATTGCGGAGACATCATTATTCACTTCAGAATTTCCGTAATTCCATGGAACCCTCTGCAAATCCTCAACGAGCATTTGTTCAGGCACATCAATGATTTCTGGTTCTGGAATCTCTAACTCAAACGGCACAACATCTAGGACAAATGGCTGGGCTGATGAGTTGGCGGCAGACAGGATTTCTTTTAACACAACCGGCTCTTTTGGTTGGGTTACAGGTGATGCCAACTTTTCTGCCAAAACGTCATCCATGTAATGACTCATGAAGTCTTTTCCTGACATCGTCATTCTAGCTCGCCTGTCATCTCTATCAGTAACACCCACCGTCTCTTCAATCGCAACTATCATCTCAGAAGGGTCACCAAGTGTTTCATCTAAAGCAATCATTCCAACAGTAGACCCGTGCTGAGGCAAAGGATTGTTATCCACATTCGGGGCCTGCCCTCTCCCTCTTCTCAATACTATCTCTCCATCGTCAATCATATCCTGAATTTTGTGCTTCAAAGCCCAACAGTTAGCCGTGGGGTGCCCACGACCTCCCGAATGGTAAGCACAGACGGCTTGGTGATCATAGTCGTGGGGTAACCCGTTAGGAAAAGTTTTCTGAGGTATAATGCCAATTTTGCCCGCTGCTCTCAGTTGGTCATATATCTGGTCTAGGGGACGACCAAGGGGAGTGAAAGCCCTAGGCCGTCTTTGTGGGAGGTTGGCTGGACCGGTTGTATTTGGGGGCTGATTGGGTGTAGTATAGTTGTTAGGGTAAATAGGTCTCGGGCGGTTTTGCACGGGTGGGCGAAAGTTATTTTGTGTGGGTCGAGGGTTCTGAAACATGGGTTGAGTGTTTGGATAAAATGGTTGGGCATTTACTGGTTGGGCTTGGGTATTGAAAACAGGCTTGAGGGTACTGGGGGTAAGTAGGTGAGGGATGTGCCAACTGAGGGAATCGTGGGTATTGAGAATGGTAATTTGGCTTGTTTTGGAACCTGGGGTTAAAATTTGGGCCTTGATTTATCACAAAAGATATTTCTTCTTCTCTTTTCTCAGGCTTTTTCCCAATTGCTTTCTTCAGATTATTGCCATTTTGCAACGATTCAACTTGCAGCTTCACAGCAGCCATGTCTACTACCTTTCCCTTCTTCACCCCTCTCTCAATAGCTTCTGCTTGCTCAATAACCTGGGCGAAGGTCTTTCCAATTGAGCCTACGATGGCCTGGTAGTAAGGTGGGTCTTGGGCATCGATAAATAATTTTACCATTTCGTTCTCATCAATTGGCGGATTTACTTTAGCTGCCACACTCCGCCAACGCTGCCCATAAGCTACATAACTTTCTGAGGGCTTTTTCTTCAATTCTACCAGTGAGAATCTATCCGGCACCAAATCACAGTTGAACTCATACTGTTTGATAAATGCTCGGGAGAGGTCGGTCCAGTTTCGGATCTTTGAAAAATCCAACTTCAAATACCATTCTAATGCATCCTTCTCCAAACTCTCTCCAAATAGCCTCATCGGCAATTTCTCATCCCCGGTCGGCTTGCCCAACTTGTTGCAGAACATCTTAAGGTGCACAACAGGGTCGCCAGCACCGTTGTATTTAGAAAATTCTGGCACCTTAAACTTTGGAGGCAGTTGAGTATCAGGGAACATACAGAAATCATCGTAATTCAAACCGCCGTACCGATCCAATCCCTGGCTCTCTCTGATGAAATCATCGAATCTCTCCAATCTTCGCAACAGGGCCTTTTCTGTCATGCCTGGATTCTCATCCCTGTTATACGGCTCCACATCCACTCCTACTTGATACCCCGGGTCTAGCACAAATTGATGTGTGTTGAGGTTCGGTAGTGGTTGAGTGTTCAGAGGGAAATGGTTGGCTTGTTGTGCATATTGTGGTTGGTTCAGAGTGTTTTGGGTGTGTCTAGGACTGGGTGGAATTGGAACAGTCATTTGAGGGTTTTGAGTGTTTGGGGGTGGAGGAGCCATCTGAGTAATTTGGGTATTGAGGAGTGGGGTTTGTACTGGAATAGCTGAGACATTGTTATTCGCATCCGGGGCATTTCCGCTCACATCAGATTGGGATTGTGGAGGTTCTCGAATGACCGGTGCAGCAGAAGTAGAGCCGTTGTTGTTCATGTTACTGATGAAGTGGGCAATGATCTGACTATGGGAAGACACTTCATGAGTCATATTATTCATCTTGGCCAACATTTCATCCATCTGAGCCCTCAACGCCGTTAACTCTGAAGATTGATTTCCAGCAGGTCCCTCAAATAATTCAGTAGGGGCACTCATGTTTATATGTAGCTGTCTAGTACGGGACCGTGTACGAATGGGGCTTCGGTGAAAAGAAGCTATGTTTTACAAGTACCTGAAATGTACACCAGAAAGAAGAAAGGTTTAGTCGCCTCATCGTCATTGTCACTGTCAATTTTATTGTCACAAAGAAAAAGAAAAAGATTAAAGTTAGTAAGTATATAAATAATTCGGTGCATGTCCTAGGAGGTGCCCTTATTATGCCAAGGGTAGGCCTAATCATGAAATGCAATCCTTTAGGGTGAGACCCCCCTTCAGTATTGGAGTGAGGAGCATTTCAGTTTGGTAATTTAGCCAATGTTCATTCCACTTGATCATTAAAAGAAAATACTCCACTATTTTTACAGCCAGTCAGACATAGTGAAGCAAAATAGTACATCATTCGGTCAACTCTCCTATACAATCTAAGACTCTCTTCAGTTGGTCCTCTAGGCGTTGAGCTTTGCTGCGATCTGGCTCCCAAGAGTATCTGTTCATCGTGTGATTGATGTTATCTTTCAGCTCCAAACATTTCCTCTTCTTTTCTCGTAGTTCTTGTTTCGCTTCTGTGTAAAGTTGCTTGACAGATTCATATGCTTCCTTGTTCTTTTCAGAATTCTGCTCTGCTTGTATTAGTTCACGATCTTTCATTTCTAACAGGGTTCTTAATCGAGCAATCTCTTCAGCAGGATCAATGACAACTTGTCTTGTTGAAGTATTTTGATTGTTGAGCCACATCTCATACTGCGGAGTGGTAACAGGAGTAACCCTGTTTTTTGCATCGAACGGTAAGTTTTGGTCTGTACACTGGCTTTCCCATGCTTTCATCAGCTCTGATCTTCTAGGAATCTCAGTGGGACAGTTTCCTTTGTCAAAGATAATGAGAAAGTCTGATAAATCAGGTGTCGGCGGTAATCCTTGGATACGCCCTAACTGTCGAAGAAATCTTTTTGGAGTGTAAGCGGCAATGCCCTGAGTCCCTAGTAGCGGTATGAAATCGGCCAACTTAGTACGGAGAGCAGCTTTGATGCAGTCTGTCCAATCCAGAACCCATCGAATCCTTCGATCAGGTATCGTCATCAAAAAGTCTAGACATTCTAAAGCTGTCCTCATCGAGCTATTTCCTTCCACCCTTTTGTGATGCGTGACTATCCAATTGTATCCGATCAATGGCAAACTGTTGGGAATAGCCGAGTGACTCTTGAAGTGTTCCATGGCCCAAATGTGTAAGATCCTGTTGGATGCGTGAAAGAAATTGGTTTTCCTTGGCAATTGGTGCAGGCAGTGAATATATCGGCTAACACAGTTGGCACTATAGAAGTCCTTTGACCTCCGATTCCAAAGAAAAGATCGGAGATGAGCTTAGTTATCTTAAAACTGATTTTTTTGTCTTCTCTTGGAAATAAGTAAGTTCCTGCCATGGCATACCCATACACCCAAAGTCTCTTGTGTGCCCATGCTGCCTTAGATGCAAGCGTGAAATCCCCTGAATACTTCTCAAACCCGTCCTTATCTGCAAACCTATCAAACAAGAATTTCACACTTATACTCTGATCGGAGCCTTGTAGTGCAGACTCCCTCAATCCAGCGAAATGGCAGAACTCGGCTTTTCCAGAAACAAATGGGAAGATTACGGTTGTCCGTTCTACTGGCAAATTAAGTAAACCGGCTACCTCTTCAATTGTAATGGTCAATTCCTTGTCTCTAATCCTAAATGCTGAGCAATCAGGGTCCCACAGATGAATCAGAGCTTCCACCAAACATCCGTTTGTCTCTATTTCCTTGAAGTCACCAATGGGTCCTAAAAATGCTGCTACTTGGTTGATCTCACTAGGCAGGAGGAGCCCTGGCCACTCCGGACTTCAGGTAGGACTGTTAGCATTTGCTTGATGCGTCGTGGGTTATTCATTCTGGTGCAAAAATATGACTTTATCAGATCACCTTACCTGGGGTTTCACCCATCAGGATTTACTGAAATTGTAAACGTGCAATGTCTTTTAGGGTTACGTACCCGAGACAAAAGGATGGCCTTCCTATCATGGGATTCCCAAAATGGCATTCCCTCTAGGG